>JAYXIM010011550.1:0-42206 GCA_037575425.1 Anastrepha fraterculus | reverse complement strand
AAAGCCTCTGGCTTATAGAGGTGGAGCAGTTACTTCGCATATATGTACCAATGGAAAATAGTCCATAAGATTCAGAACGCTCAATGGTATTCTGGTACAGTTCAATTCACAGGACCACCTCACGAAGTTATGCGTTCATCGAATATTTTATACTACTACTTATTTGTGCCATGTGTTAGATCACAAATTGTATCAACTCACCAAAGCCAAAGTTCTGCCTTAATCAATCTTTGGCAAACACTACAGTTTCGTTATTTTTTGTACTACATTACTTCATATGTATATATGTTTATATGTATAAGTATATGTATTTACTATCCGAGTCGCTAACAAAAAATATCACCAGAATGGCGTCAAAAATCACTTCCATCAGCAAATCAATAAAATAAACTTTTACGCTCGCTTAAACGCCTCAATGTATGCACCATTAATAAAATGGCAATTCAATGATTTATTTATGTGTGCTTTTGTATGAACAGATAGGAGAAGCAAGAGAAAAAATAGAAAAATAAAACAATTTTCTTAGCCGCATTCGAGTTTGTCGACGTGTTTGCACTTTGTTTCATGCTCTGTTTCATTAAACAGATATTTTCATTCATTTTACGTGCATAGTTATTGAAATCCGCCGTGATTAATGACGGACACATTTATAAAGCACAAATGCCAAAAGATATGAACATAGATAAATATAGAGCAGCCAATAGAAAAAAGACATAAATCGCTTTACTTTATGTGTCACATTTCCGCAAAGCAGTTATTATTTTCGTGTCATGCATATAACAGCAATAAAGCAAAAGGCTACAGAAAAAACACCAGAAAAAAGCAATAATAATAACGACATAAATAAAATGTTGAAAAAACAACAGAGTCAGTATATTATTGTGGACCATTGACGTTGAAGTCACCTCCATGATCGTCATCGCGACTCACCTGTTGCAAGCCTGCAAATAAATAAATATGTACCAGCATACGTATAGCCGACGTAAGATGTGTCCAAGTTTTGCATATATAACCCTGTTGCAACAATTCAATTTTTTTTTGTATTATTACTGCGCAGTTTTTAAAGGCACTGTCGACTATTTGCGGCTGCGGTGTGAGCAGTGGATCCGTTTTTTGGATACTTGGCGATGCATAAACTGTCATGCGCGAAAGTGAAAACACATAACTAATAAAAAAATTAATTTTATTGCCTGGTTTGCACTCTACTCATCTGTAAACATTAGGCAGTTGGCAAACTTAAAATGGTTGGGTAAGTCGTTTATAAAAATAATGAACAATAATGATCCCACTGTGAGTTCGTTGCGGAATACTCGAATAAGTTTCAACTAAAGTTTTAAAGACCGTAGAACTGATTTTCCTAAACAGTTTCCTGTTATTTAAAAAGCTGTCGAAAAACTCAAAGAGTTTCCTCTAATGCAACTTTGAGTTATAAAGTCATCAATGAATTATTTATATTATGATATTGTCCGCTAAACAACAGAAGATCTCATCAAATCTTCCTTCCCAACGGCTTCTGTTGTACATATCTGTAATAAGTACTTTGCTTTCAGTCTGACTTCTGAAAGAGAAATAGGGCAATTCCTAGTGAAATATCTCTACTTCGATATGTGTATTAAAGTATAATTCCGGGCTTCTTCTTCTTCTTAATTGGCGCGATAACCGCTTACGCGATTTTGGCCGAGTTTAACAAAGCGCGCCAGTCGTTTCTTTCTCGTCCTAACCGGCGCCAATTGGACACACCAAGTGCAGCCAAGTCTTCTCCACCTGATCTTTCCAACGCAGAGGAGGCCTTCCTCTTCCTCTGCTACCACCAGCTGGTACCGCATCGAATACTTTCAAAGCCGGAGCGTTTGTATTCATTCGGACGACATGACCCAGCCAACGTAGCCGCTGGATCTTTATTCGCTGCGCTATGTCTATGTCGTTGTAAAGCTCATACAGCTCATCGTTCCATCGTCTGCGATATTCGCCGTTGCCAACGTGCAAAGGTATAAAAATCCTGCGCAGAATCTTTCTCTCCAACACTCCAAGCGTCGCTTCATCGGATGTTGTCATCGTCCAAGCTTCTGCGCCATACGTAAGGACGGGCATGCTGAGAGTCTTGTAGAGTGTTAGTTTTGTTCGTCGAGAGAGGACTTTACTGCTCAGTTTCCTACTTAGTCCAAAGTAGCACTTGTTGGCAAGAGAGATTCTACGTTGGATTTGAAGGCTGACATTGTTATCGGTGTTAATGCTGGTTCCTAAATACACGAAGTCTTTTACAACCTCGAAATCATAACTGTTAACAGTGGCGTGTGTGCTGATACGCGAGTGCGCCGACTATTTGTTTGATGACAGGAGGTACTTCGTTTTGTCCTCGTTCACCACCAGATCCATTCGCTTTGCCCCTTTATCCAGTTTGGAGAAGGCAGAACTAACAGCGCGGTTGTTAAGGCCGATGATGTCAATATCATCAGCATACGCCAACAATTGTACGTTCTTATAAAATATTGTGCCTGAGCGATTCAGTTCTGCGGCTCGTACGATCCTCTTAAACGTCAGGTTAAAGACGTCACACGATAGCCAGTCACCCTGTCTGAAACCTCGATTGGTATCAAACGGCTCGGAGCGGTCCTTCCCAATTCTGACGGCGCTGGTGGTGTTGAGCAACGTCATCTTGCATAGCCGTATTAGTTTTGTGGGGATACCAAATTCAGACATCGCGGCATACAAGTAACTCCTTTCCGTACTGTCGAATGCAGCTTTGAAATCGACGAAAAGATGGCGTATGTCGCTTCTCTTTTCATGGGTCTTTTCCAAGATTTGGCGTATTGTGAATATTTGGTCGATGGTAGACTTTCCTGGTCTAAATCCACACTGATAAGGTCCAATCAGTTGGTTGACGGTGGGCTTCAGCCTTTCACACAGTACGCTCGTTAGAACCTTATAACAATGTTTAGAAGACTAATTTCGTGATAATTGGCACAGATTGCAGGATCACCCTTCTTATGGATTGGGCAGAACACACTTAAATTCCAATCGGCAGGCATGCTTTCATCCGACCATATTTTGTATAGAAGCTTATGCATGCGCCTTACCAGCTCCTCGCCGCCATGTCTGAATAGCTCAGACGGCTGTCCGTCGGCGCCCGCAGCTTTGTTGTTCTTTAGCCGCGTTATCGCTATTCTCACCTCGTCATGGTCGGCTAGCGGAACGGCAATTCCGTCGTCAACTATTGAGGTATCAGGATCTTCACATTCTCTCTGACATGCGCAACTATCACTATTTAACAGGTTCGAGAAGTGTTCCCTCCATAATTTAAGTATGATCTGGATGTCAGTCACCAGATCACCGTCTTTGTTCTTACAGGAAAACGCCACGGTCTTGAAACCTTCTGTAAGCCGCCGAACTTTCTGGTAGAGTTTTCGGGCATTGTTCCTATTGGCCAGCATATCAAGCTCCTCGCACTGACGTATTTCGGTCTCTCGTTTCTTCTGTCGGATAATACGTCTCTCTCTTCCTTTCTTAGCTCTTAGAGGTGTTAACCCCCATTTAATGTCGACTGCTTTGTTGCAAGTGTATAGTGCAACGTTTGCCTTCTTTACTATTTCCTCAATATTAGGTTTCCACGTGAGTTTCCTATCTAATATGTGTTCTAAGTACTTGACATTCTCTCTCAAAGGAATCTCCACACCCTTACTAATACGGGAGATTATAGGAACCTTATGAGCCTATGTTTATTTGTGAGGAGCATTATCTCACAGTGTATAACTAGATATACCAGATACTTAGCGCGATTTATACATATTATATAATATATTCGTAAAACATAACATTTTTATTCAATATCTAAGGAACAAAAACTTCCCAATTCATTTCTGGAATTAGAGAAATTAAGGTAATAACGAAATTAGGCACAATTTCATGTAAAAATATTATTCGTGCATAGCCATATAGAGAATATTTTATTAAAAAGATAATAGAAAAAAACGAGTATTCAGTACTTTTATGGGCCGCCTTAAGCTTCAGTAACTGCTTCCAAGCGTCGGTGCATACTTTTTACCAATACCTTGGTTTCAATAGCTGCAATTTCCTCTCACTCACCACTTAAAGCTGCCTTCAATGACGCCTTTGATGTTATATTGTGCTTCCTGATTCTCATTTCTAAGAGCTCCCAGACATGTTCAATTGGGTTTAGATCCGGTGATTGAGGTGGAGTTCTAAATAAGCCATTCTTGCACGAGATAAGATGAGGGTTTTGAGTCATTGTCTTGTTAAAACAAGAACCCTTTAGCATCCAAACCAAGTTTATTGGCACTATCATGCAAATTATTCTTCAAAATGTTTAAATACAGATTTGTGTACATTTTGTCATCAATAAAAACCATTTTTCCTACTCCAGATGCAACTATGCACCCCCAAACTATTGCATTTCCTCCTCCATGCTTAACAGTAGGAATACGATTTTTTTCATTATGTTCTGTACTTTCTTTTCGCCAAACCTTTGGAGGGGCATCTGATCCGAAAACATTAAATTTCGGCTCAACACTGAATATAACGTGTTCTCAAAAAGAATTTGACTCATTTATATAGCATTTGACGAACTCCAATCTCTTCTTTCTGTTAATATCTGAAATGTAGGGCTTGCGGCGTGCCACTCTGCTATGATAACCAGCGTTTTGCAAACAATTAAGGACTGTTTATGGGCTTACTTTTTTATGCAAAGACGCTAGAATATTTCGGCATAGTATCGTGAAGGTTATTTTTGGATTTTGGGCGACTGTTGTTGTTCCACAAATGGAAAGGCAGATATTTTTTATGAGGAGCTTTTTCATGGCAGAAATACACTCGGAGGTTTGCCATTGCCTGCCGCGGGGCGACTGCTATTAGAAAAAACTTTTTCTTCATTTTGTTGTTTTACGCAGATTCGATCTTACGTACTCCGAATTCGGCTACGTCGAAAACAATATTTTCATACATATTATGAGTTATAAGACATTAGTTGAAAGTTGGTTGGGTTAACAATTGCGTAAAAAAATTATCTTCAACGATAAGCAAATACGGCCATGAAAAAATGTAATTTTACGCTTTTCCGAGAGATCCTATAGGAATCTTAGAAGCTTGGAACTTTCATAGGTAGAATGGTGGGTCCTGCTCTGCTGTGGACAATGCCTTGCAATCATCACATATCGACATTCGAAAAAGAGGCTTATCAAAAAGACTCTCCCAAGTTGGTCTGTAAGTAATCCAAGCATATCTCAATGTACAGCACATCATACAATTAAATTTAATTAACAGGAAACAGGTATGGCCATTTTCAGAAACAGTAATGGCATTTCGAAAGGCTTGCTGATAATACACTCAATATTAAAGTGTATTTTGTTCTCCAAGAGTTTAAAATAAATTCTAAAAAACTTAAACTCATGCAATAGAGCGCATTCTGAACTAAAGTTTTTAATAGTTTTTCAGGATACTTTTGAGAAATTCATAAAAAATGTATTTCAAAGTAAACTTTACACTATGCACGAATATGCTATGCCTCAAATACAGAATACAGCGCGCCAGAAGCGTTTTGCAATGCATGTGTGCATTTTTGTTTTATACAGTAATGCGGGAGTCAGCATGTTCGACTGAGTGCATTTTATCACTGCAGTAATGTCAACACAACCAACAAATTTATCACCTGCTTTACCACTATCACGCAAGTACGGAAGCTAGGTCATCTAATACCGGGATGCAGCATTTCGAATCGCGGGACTCACTTGGTTTGCTGCTCAACCTGAACTCCCGATTTAAAGCTATGATCCCGGGTAGTTATTTATTCTAAAGGGTTTTCCAATAACATGTTTTATTTTGAATACAGCGCTATTTCGGTAGATGTCACTTTTGAAAAAATGACAGCTTTTTTGATATTTCAAAAGTAGAAACTACGCCATTAATAAAAATGGAACGATACACGCTTAAAGAACGAAATTACTAAAATTCAGAGCAGAGGCCGTTCGTAAAACTGGATCATTTTTGGGTCATCGTGTGGCACCTTGTCGGACCGTAATACAGAAATTGGTGAAAACAATCGAGCTGTTGGGACAAGTTAGTTCGCTCAAGAACAGCCGAAAATATTGATGTTGTAGCCGAAAGTGTTGAAGAAAACCCATGTTTATCCATTCCTCGTCGATCTTCGGAGTTATGCATTCCACAAACGTCATTACACCGTATTTTGCATAAAGATTTGGGTCTTAAGGCTTATAAAGTGAAGCTAACACAAGAACTCATGCCGGCCGAACATCAACAACTTTGTGTCTCTGCTGATTGGGTCGTTGAAATGCATGAAAATGATCCGGAATTCCATCGAAAAATCATCTTGAGTGATGAGGCCCAATTCCATCTTAGTGACTTCGTCAACAAACAAAATTGTTGGATCTGGGGCTCAGAAAATCCAAGAGCTATTATTGAAAAGCCTCTCTATCCTCAACGTGTGACTGTTTGGTGCGGTTTATGGTCTGGCGGAGTCAATGGACCCAACTTTTCCGAAAATGTAGCTGGAGCAACAGTTACGGTGAATAGATTGCGCTATCGAGAGATAATTAACGATTTTTATGACCGAAATTAGATGGTATTGATCTGGACATCATTTATTTTCAACAAGCAACGTAACCATTGATCTTTTACGGGATAACACCTGTTATTGGAAAACCCTTTAAAACTACAGTAACTTTTGAGGGGCGACGTTTTATTTGTTACGACTTAGAGTGAATAAATCGCAGTGGTTTATACTCTTTAGTGGTATATTCAAGATAGATATGGATCAAATATGATCATTCAGAACAATTTTTTACAATTTCCATCTTCTTGATATATCTAAGGCCGGTACTACATATATGGGTGCCCACCATACTTGGATGCATCAATGTGTCGAGAGTTCGCACAAGATTCTAAATCTATGCAGAAATCTATGGAGTGGTGCAAAAGGTTGTTGCATCGTCGAAGAACTTTAAAGGCCGGTTAACTATGCTAGGCCAAATTTTGCATGGTTAAACTCGGTTTAAAAAATTCACCACAGTTTAACAAGCAGTGAAAACACGGTTCTAAGTATCAATTAACTGGAATGTTGGTGGCTGCAGTTTTTTGGGATTTATAATGTGTTTTAGCGGTCGATTGCAAAAATGTATCAGTATTATGGGAAAAACTACCTACGCTCTAAACTAAGAGATGACATTGCTGCAAAAATAGTGCGAAATGTTTTCGGGGAGGCCTTTTTTGGACCTTTAATGCACTTCACTTCACAATTTCCATGTTAGCTGACTTAAACAAGCGTGGCGTCGTGGCTTGTAATACTTACCACGCAGTAGCCCAAATTTCCTTATTCCAGATTGTTATTATTTGAGAATATTTAAAAATAGCTTCGAAGAAAAAAATTTACTGATTATGATAAGCGAAAAGTCTACAATTTTGACAAAAAAAAAGTTTAATGGTATGGATAAATTTTATGAAAGTACTAAGGCTTAAAAGGAGAATATACCAAAGAGCAAAAATATAAATATAAAAATACAATTTTTGAGCAAATGGTTGAAATCTGTTTTACGCTCGATATTTAGCTCTTGGGCGGTGCTACGACTACTAACATGCCGGTCAACTTCGATGATTTCTGTGATTTTATCGGCATTTTCTTTAACATCGAAAATGCCTGAACGGAATCCACGAAACCAAAATTACACGTAATTAGCTGTTGCAGCATCGGCACTATAAGCACGATTCACAATTTCAGCGGCCTGGCTTGTTATTTGCTTTATCAAAGAAAAACTGTAAAGTGTTCCGAATTTTCTCTTTGTTGACTTCCATTGTTAACACCCTGTAACTCACAACTGAATGGAATAAACAAAAAACAGCAAAATAATTTGTTTAGTGTGAAATATCTCCTTGGCAACGAGTATAGCCTTCAAATTGTTTGATCGATACTTTACGAAACATCGATCAATAGAGCCATCTACCGAAATTTAATGGATTTCTTTCTCCCCAAACTCATATATTCATTAGTACAATTTTACACCACTTCCATTTCATTCTGTGAACTTTTGAGCTTTCCTTCTATGATTTTTCATAGCTATTTTATTAAACTAAAACGTAGATTAATGATGTTTCCCACATGGAGAATTTAACTATTTATTTAATCAAATGCCAGGAAATATTTGTTCATAGGAGATAGACTTGTATATGTACTTCATTTAAAAATAAGGATATATTTTATTTATGCTCTGAAATGAAATGATTCAAATTGGAATAAAAATGCACATATTGAGGGCAATAAAAATTGTAGTGATCTGCAGAAATACACTCGCAAATACCGTTTTTAATTAATTATGACGCCCAGAATTTTTATAAAGGGTGGTAAGTACCTGTAACGTTTGGAATTAAATTTTGTTCCAATTTTTTATAGGAAAGAGTAAGCCTTGCGCGCAAACATGGAATAAATTTTCATTCATATGAATTTCATGGCAGCTTTACAATATGCCATTCTGTCCTTCAAATTGTTCAATGTATGTATAATATTTTCCCGAGTTTCGGCACATATCTCACCAATGGCTATCACAATTCTCTGTTCCTACTCATAATATTAGTTCTTAATGGGGCCTCACAAAAACTAGTATAATGGAGTCAAACCGCTGCTTCCAATTGGCATTACCATTTCAACTGATTAGTCAATTTCTTGTTTGAGAAAAAAGAGATAAATTTTGTAAATATCTAAACATAAACTAAATACCTATGCGCAATGAATGCTTCAGTGTCCGCCAAGATTCAAATGAAATGTTCAGCTAGGATAATGCGTATATCAAATACCGAAGAATCGCGGTATTCCGGAACTACCATTCGGGCTTTACTAAGTGGCCGGAGGTTGAATACCTTAAAACAAACGCAGTGTATTAACTGATCAAAAAGAATGAGTGAAAGGCATGCAATTGCTACCCTTACGACTGGATATCTGTAGATGATGATATGATTTGCCGGCATATCCTCTCACATGCTAAATCTGAAATATTGACTTTTTTTGCTTTTGGTTACAGGAAAATTTGCACGTATCCAGGCTGATAGGTTTTAGGCTAATTACGCGTTGCTGCAAACTTCCACATTTATTTACAAAATTATGCTAAAACGTTGCTTAACATTGCACATACATATGTACGTGCCAGGCATGCGGAAAAATTCTACGTTCGCCTACTTTCACCTATAACACATATACTCGTATTTGCATCGTTGAACTCGAGCGTGTATTTTTGCCATCAACCACTTGATTTATGGCAGCTGAAGTGCTGTAATGTGCTACTTATATATGTATGTAGTTATGAGTACGTATGTGGAACACGCAAATGCAGTGGTTATGCTTAGGTGCTTATGCTCAGTGCAACTAGGCTGTGGTCATATTCGCATGAGTAGTACGAATCGAGTGAATTTAGCTAATTGTATACGTCTGCATTAAAATTAGGCGCTATTAATTTTTCAACATTTTTATTTGAATGCAAACACTTTTCTGCTGTAAATATATTTTTTAAATTATAATTTATGGTTTACTGAAGCTAAATGCAACTACGTGTGCAAATGCTTAGAAAATATGCACCCTCTGCAATTTAAACGAGGAAGAAGATATGCAGCACTACTTAGTAATATGTCCGGGATTGAAGGAGATCAGAACAAAATACCCAAACGCAGCGAAGCTAAATGAAGCAGAAGTAATAGATATACTTAAGGGTCACAATTTGAAAACACTAACTTGTTTCATATACTCAGCCTTACGCTACAGAGATTTTCTTACTGGAGAGTTTAAAATTGATTAATTTTTAAGCTGTGACAGACAACATTGTTATTGCTACAAATTTATTATTTCTTTCTTTATGTATTTATATATTTAAACGAATTATTGTTTAAATTATTGAAATATAAGATGCAATACTTATAAATAAATAAAACACAATATTTATAAATATAAAAAAAAAAAACTAGAAGATTGATGAAAAGCTACCATACAGCCGCTACTGGATATGCGCGTGGTGAAGAGTGATCAGATTGGAGGTCCTTTTTCCAATAGGGATTTTTTGACAAATCCCTCGTGTTTACTGTCAAACTTTGGAGGTCCTTTTTCCAATAGCAGTTTTTTGAAAAATCACTCGTGTTTACTGTCAAACTTTTCTTAATTTTTTCCCAGTATTCATTGACATCTCATCATGGAAAGATTTACGTCTCAACAACGTTTGCAAACCGTACAATTATTATATTACGGCGGCCGCCGTAGCGGAATGAGTTGGTTCGTGACTACCATTCGGAATTCAGAGAGAACATAGGTTCGAATCTCGGTGAAAAACCAAAATGAAGAAAACGTTTTTTTCTAATAGCTGTCGCTCCTCGGCAAGCAATGGCAAACCTCCGAATGTATTTCTGTCATGGAAAAACTCTTCATAAAAAATATCTGCCATTCGAAGTCGGCTTGAAACTGTAGGTCCCTTCATTTGTGGAACAACATCAAGACGCACGCCACAAATAGAAGGAGCATCTCGGCCAAACACCCTAAAAGGGTGTACGCGCCAATTATATATATATATATATATATATATGGGCAAATAATTCTTGAATTTTGCATGATGATAACGCACCATCGCACCGAGCCGAAATTATGCAGGATTATTTGACCAAACACCAAGTAAATTCAGTCGTGCAAACACCGTAATCACCTGATATGGGCCCGTGAGACTTCTTTTTGTTTCCCAAGTTGAAGTTGCCACTTTGTGGAAGGAGATTTCAGTCGATAGAGGAGACCAAAGAGAATGCGACGAAAGAGCAGAAGGGCATCCCTTCGTCGGCCTACCAGGGGTGCATGGAGGACTGGGTTGAACGTTGGCACATGTGTGTTGCCTCAGACGGGTCTTATTTTGAAGGAGACAAAATAAATTTGCCTGAAATTTAGCGCTGTTTTGTTTTATTTAAACATTCCCTGTACTTTCTGATCATAGGATATATTATATTACAAAAATTGATGCTCTGTGAAAAGTGTTCATCGCGCGCTCAGACAAACAATTTTGTTCGGCGATGAGGTACATTTCTATCTTAATGGTTACGTGAATAAGCAAAGCCCAAAGCCAACAGGCATTATACCTATACATACATTGAAAACAACCGTTTGATACGGCCTATGGACTGGAGAAATCATCGGCAATTATTTTTGCAAAGACGAGGCTGACGCCAATGTAACAGTGGATGGCGACGCTACCGCACCTTGATAAATTACTTTTTGATGCCGAAAATTCTTTCCAACAAGACAGAGCTACTTGCCAAACAGCTCTTGAAACAATGAGTTTACAGAGTCGTCGTTTTGGTGATCAATTTATCTCTCATCTCGGACCAATGGATTGGCCACGAAGATCGTGTGATATCACATCTTTGGACTTTTATTTGTAGGGGTATGTAAAGTCAAAATGCTTTGTGTATAAGCCAGCTTCGATTGAGGGATTGGAAGCCAACTTTACTGAAGTTATTCACGAGATACCGTCCAAACTCCTCTAACGATTCATTCAAAATTGGTGTTTACGGATGGCCGAATTAGGGCGCAATTGCGACCAATATTTGAAGGGATCATCTTTAAAAAATAAATGGTTTTACACAAAATTAATAAATATTGCTCAATCAATTTGAATTTTCATATCAATTTAAAATCCGATACTTCTAAATTAATCAATCTTTATATCTGCACAATTTATAAGTACATATATCGTCTTTAATATCTAAGTTCTGGATTCATTCCTCTGTGATATAAGTACGCATATTAAGTAAAACTTATTTGTTTTATAATAGTGGTCCCCTCATAGCAGAAAATGGAAAAAAGTCAAGCGTATTTATGCTATGAGAAATTTTCTTGTAAAGTAGAATCCATATATTTTGGCCGAAACCACATTTGAGCATGTATATATGTATATATCAGTCTATTACTTTTACTTTCACTCTTTTGCTTTTTTACTCTTTGTTTTATTCTTTTGGTGACCGATGAAGATCCATTTATCCTCCGATCCCAACGAACTTACGCGCACCAATATCAATGTCCTGGCATTTACTGAGTCGCTCTGTAAGTTGCAATTAGAAGCATGAGAAGAATTAAAGTAAACAAATAACAAAAATGAGGAAATCGCAAACCTAATTAGAGCAAACTGAGGAATGGAATTAAATGCTACAAGAGAGCAATGCCAAATCAAGCAATTCCTTTATTTAGCTAGAAATATTAAAGCATAAAACTAAAAATGCCCAATGGCGCTTTACAACTTATCCAAAGAGCAAATTAAAGTTGCGTAATTATTAAAAATTCAACAGAGCACTGTCGTCGCTCTCAAACTGTGAGTCGTTTTAGGTGAAGCGACTATCACTGACAGTGAGGGAGGGGGGTTTGACAAAACAAAAAACCGAAGTTACAACGACTTGTGTGGGCTATCTTAATTTTTATTTGCCGTTTTCCACTCCACATGCTGCGTTCCACTGTATATGTATGTCCTGGTCACATGCATACATTTTTTATTTGTATGCGCTTGTATGGCCCTAAAAAGTAGATACCTATAGTTTTATTTTTATTTCGGCCATTATGATCAACACGCAACGCACACTTCGTTAAACATGCCCCAGAGAAGCAACAAATTGTAGCACAGACACTGGTGGTAGCTATTGTGGTCGTGGCGTGCTATCCCGCAAATGTTCCTCTAACAAAATAAGTGGCAGCCAGCGTTGCTAGCGACCACTGCAGACAGTCAAGCGGAAGGCAAAAGAAGTCAGAGGGATGACGACATAAAGACAGGAAGCATAGGAAAATCGAAACGAAGGAGCGCAAAATGGAGGGAAAATAATTGCAAAGGAAAATGCTGAGCAGTCAACAATTTATTGTAGCAAGGGCAAAAGCGTTCAAAATGCTAGAACTAAATTTATTTATTTTTTCCCCCTAATAGTGTTATTGTTATTAGCCAAAAGTTGTAGCAAATGTGAAATCTTGCTAGTCAACAGACGACACGTTCCACACTTGGCTGCGCACATCCACAGGAAGGTTATTAATTCTATTTGCTGAAGCATGTTGTCGCTCTGATGGCAGTGATGGCGGCACCGACAAAGTTGCTGTCCTGTTGCTGTTCACTAAAAGCCAATGAATAGCTTGATTGTGGTGGGCGAGCATACAAGTACACAAGCACACCATGTCGCCAGCACACCTCACATTCAGCATTGCCAATTTTATGCCAATTCACATATGGCTTAAGGGTATTGAAGTTTTAATGGAAATTGAATCAATCTATTTCAACGTTCACTGAGTTATGTCCAGTCAAATATAAAAGTGTTTGTATGAATTGTAGATGTAAAAGATTTAAATAAATCCTATGCAAAAATGAAACGTATGCGTATAAAACACATGGGCTAAAAAGTTCCGGGCCTAACACATACATGACATTTGCCTCTTTTTTAATTAGTACTAGCCTTAAAAAGACATCTGTTAAAATTAAAGATATTCTATTAATTGGCTCATGACTTATGGTGCTAAGAGTGACGCTACTTTTGTTATTTTTAAAACAATGGATAAAAAAGAATTTTTTGTTTTAATTTTATAATGCTTTTTGATGGCGGAAATACCGTTCAAGCAAATCAGTGGCTTGAAAGGTATTATGGGGACCCCTTTCCATCAGAAGCAACAATAAAGCGTTGGTTTGCTGACTTCAAACGTGGTCAATCAAAACAATGACAAAACTACATGAATTCCCAGATTTGGCTCCAAGCGAGTACTGGCTATTCGCAAACCTAAAAAATGCTCGCCGGTAAGAGATTTCGCACGAATGCAGAGGTTATCACTGAAACTGAGGCCTATTTTCAGGCAAAAGATAAATCGTTCTACAAAAGTGGTATTGGAATGTTAGAGCGGCGTTGGATTGAATGCGTTGTTCTTCATGAAAATTACGTTAATTAATAAAACTAATTTAAATTTTCTTGTTTGGCCCGGGACTTTTCAGTCCATGTATTATGTATATTTGGGTAGACAAAATGTTCAGTAACAATGCACAAATATATGTCTGTTGTAACTTTTAAGGTATTATATTTAATAGAAATGAATAGAAATGAGGAAGGAGCTCCTTTATAGTGAATAGCGAGCGCTATCGAGCCATGCTGACCGTCATACAGTCAGATTTGTTGGAAAAAATAGTCAAAAATTGTACTAATCGAATGAACTCAAATGATTGTGCAATGAAAGAAACAGGTTTTATCTAATACTAAAAAGCTGTCTTCTTCTATTTTTTTCAAACTGATAGAGAATGGAATTTCTGTCAAATTAAATATCAAAATGAGCCAACAACGCAAAGACGAATAGCAAAAACAACTAAGTTATACCAAGCAGTTAAAAGCAACTTTGAGTGTTTTTTTTTTTTTGAATTTTATGTAGTCAAAGTAAAATAACGCCGGTTGCCATAGCCGAATGGAATAGTGTGTGATTAACATTCGGAAGTGCACGGGTTCGAAACCCTGTGATTGAAAAAGTGTTTCTAATAGCGGTCGCTCCTCGGCTGGCAATGGCAAGCCTCCGAGTATATTTCTAGCATGAAAAAGCCCCTCATAAAAACCGCCGATTTGTGGAACAACATCCAGACGCACACTACATATAGAAGGAAGAGCTTGACCAAATACCCAATAAAAGGTCTAAGCGCCCATTATGTATACACTCGCTCACTACCACCAAACGTTTCATAATAGGGTTGCTCTACCATTTGCTTTTCAGAGATTGACAAACCGTCTGAAATGTCCTCGAACTTTCGTCTACGAACATATATTTGATACCTCCACAAAAATAAATGTTTAAGTCCACTCAGCCGCTGACGTGTATATTATACCAAAATGTCCAAATTCGCTAGATTAACAATCAATTTAAGTTTTTGGTGAAATAATTCAAAACCTTAACCCAAACTTGCAAAGAGACTTTGTGTGCTTATAAAACCTTATGTTCAGTTGCTTAACTCAACTGAAAACATTTAAGGAAAGCCTTGCGAAGCGCAACTTACTTTCTCAACCTATGCCTAAGCCGACATTCTCCTTTTAAGTTGACTTTTCGGACAGTGCCAGTAGTGCTACTCTACATATACCAGATTGCCAACAACACGCTTCTGCTTTAGATTTCTACGAATGATCATTTTCAAAAGCTGGACACCGAAGCAACGCTTACAACAAAGAACTTGCTGCGATGTTCTGTGCAATGAAGTAGAAGTAAAGAATCGTGACATATAAACCGACCATAATTCATTAATTTATGCTTTTCAGCAGGCGTGGACAGGAGATGACAAGATTTATCTGTTTTTCAGTCTATATCGGTGCTATTCTATATCGCCAGTCCTCTAAGTTGATTGCCAAGCTGAGAAATTAGATATTCATCCAAGTCCGGAGTTAACCGGAATAGTTTTTGGAACTCCTCTGAAACCAAATAGAAAGAATTGGCCACATCCCGGAGCAAACCTCGATTTACAGTGTAAAGTCTACGTCGTTTGCACGCGGTAAATTATAAGCTAAATTCTTAATACTTTTTGATAATATAATTTTACCGTTTTAACTAATTCTTATTTTCTCATTATTGCTTGAGTTAACCGCACCAAATTTGTTGTCATCTATGTAGTCTGCGATAATGATATTTGTTAACTAGAATAGCTAATTTTGTCTTATTGAGTTTTGTTATGAAAGGGGTTACGAAATAGCAAAATCGTTAAAATTGTAGAAGGAAAGATAAAAATGCGAATATCGTTAAAATATGTTAGTGACTTCTACTACTGGGCACAGTATTTAACCCTTAACTAGGCACGTGTTGTATCGTGGTACATATCTTTTTAAGCTTTTTAGATTCAGCTTTGAACTACCCACTTTTTTTCGTAGCTGTTGATAATTAATCACTTTATCTAATCCATGCGATCAGTTGTAAATTCTCTCAAGACTCAAATGTCTAACAGCGCAACATATTCTTACTGCAAATGTTCTAATAAAATTTATTGCCGATAATATTATGTACGGTTCCAAGAAAAGTCTAGTAGAAATGAGCAGAAATCTTTAATTATGGCAGAGATTGTTCGTCAAACTATCGAGCGGGGAAGGCAGTGCTTTTGTTGATAAAGATAAGTCCGAGGTTGATGTAAATATGACTGTAAACGTGAATGCTGCTGAAAAGTGACCACGAGACAAAATCTTAAATAGGAGGATCCGAATTTGATTAAATATAATATATGTAGACAATTCAGGTGAAGCTCGTTCTAAAAATGTTTGTCTTGGAAAAGACAATTTGAAACCCAGGTCCAATTCGCAAGCTCGAGTACGCTCTCTCAATATCATCAAACATTTGCCTAGTGCAAAAGATAATGCGCGCAGTGTTGAAACAGAAATTGAATGGCTTAAGTTATATTAGAAGGATATTTACTTATCTTCAAAGTTCGAGGTAACTTTTAACAAAATACAAAAAATCAAGAGGCAAGAGAAGCAGATGGCACTCCAATTTTGGATAATACCTGAGGAAACGGAGATGAGTCGTCTCACCCAGCGATGAGCGTTAAACGGTTTAGATTTCTGATAAGATGCCTGTGATTCGATAACTCCGAAACAAGAAATCAAAGAATGAAATTGATAAATTGGCAGTCAAAGAACGTTCCGCGTTCAAACAATACATTCAAGTAAGCCGGTCAAGCATGGCATTACGTCATTCGCGTTGGTGGATGTAAAATCATACTACACTTTTAAGGTAGTAGTCTGGTAACTTATTTTGAAAATTTCGAATTTCGGTTTTTTACATATTTTGAAAGTGCGATATATTGGTAATATACTGTACAAATTTTAGACCAAAATTCGAAATATTGACGAAATTATAGCACATACATGAGAGCGGCTCGTACTTACGCGCGCTAAGCCGCACCACAGCTGCGTCTCTATTGTTTGGTCTCGAAGGCGAACAAAGATGCAGCTCATGCCTCTAAAACTGCCCGGATGTGTCGCAGGTCAGAGAAACTAGCTGAGAATGAGGCCTATGAAGAAACAGAAGGTTTATTGTATGCAGCAGGGATAGATGATTAGTGTAAGTATGGTTTTTCTATAAATAATCAATTGCTAAAACTTTAAACGCGTTTTTCTCAAAACAACGTTTTTCCGGATGGCCGTCGTGAAAACAAAACGGATTGAGCTGAAATTTAGATATGTTTTTCTACACATCAATAGTTCTGGCGGGTAGTAGATTTAATTTATTTCGTCCCTAACTTTCCATTTTTTAGTCCGATTTCCACTTTAAAAAAAGGCAATTTTCTTACGAAGTCCGCCATTTTGTTAATTTTTGTCAAAATCATTTGATCTTACTACCCGCCAGAACGACAAGTACACTGATTAATAAGGAATTTGTTTTTTCTGGTTCAGATGACCACAAGTGACGAAATCACGCCGGCCAGCCACTGTACCTGTTTTTTTTGTCACTTGCTGCAGTGTACAAAAATAGTATCAAAACATTAAAAAAAAAAATTTTTTTTGTACACCTTCTGATACCTTTAATAACATATCAGAAAATCAAACCGATTGAATTTTATTTTCCCTTCCAAAAAATGTCCCAAACATGGCCTCAAAAAACATGTAAGTTACCAGACTACTACCTTAATTGGGAAACTATGTGGAAACTCAGCCAGATGGGCCATATAGTACACATATGTGGAAGAGATAATTCTTCTATTGGTAGAACCCGAGAGCACTGCCCAGGAAGATTCGTGAAATAATGTCAAGTATTTTTAGTTTCCAAGAAAATTGCAGGTTAATGTCCGGCTGCCCCAAAAAACAAAAACGGTCAGTGAAGTTCATACATAGATTATGCACTATGAGGATGAGGACCAATTATGCCAGAAATAATGTTAAAAAATTCGAGTCGTTGGCCAATGCTGCGATTTTTTTGGAAAAGCTTAAGTGTTAAAAAAATAGAAATATTTTTATTCAAGCATTAGTTTGTGTCATTAATAAAAGTTCACATAATACAACGGATAAAAAAATCAAAATAGCACGTCTGGTAATAAGATTATAGACTTGACCACAGCATAAATGAAGGGTCAAACGTACTCAACTGGATATGGGCCTATGGTAAAAATTTCGTTTTGGGTGCAACTGGTAAGATAGGAAAAATTTTGCTCTCAAAAATCGATTTAGCATATTGCTGGTTTGCTGCAAGAGTGACATAGTCCAAAACATAAAGAATTAGTATCAAAGTATAGTTGGTTAAAAAGTAATGAAAACCAAATATGATTGCTTGGATTCAGTAATAGCTAAAATATAAAAGAATCAAGAAAATTTGTGTGTGGTTATATGCCAACAAACTGACCGAAAAATGACATTTCGTCAAGCACGAACTTGTAAAATAGGCACAACTTTACGATAAAATTTAATGGAGCTCACAAAGAACGTACTAGGATGTAATAAAAAGAAACATATGTGTAAAAATTTTGCAGTTAAATATATGACAACATAATAAATTCTGACCAGACCACATGCGGTATGAATTACGCCCATATTGGCCAATGTGGTATATGGTACACATCAGTTAGAGCGGTTAACTATTGTAGTTTTTATTAAAAAAAGGAGATTTATGATCAATAGTTCTACACAAAACTGAGTATCCAGATTAGAAGTTTTAAAAATTACAAAATTATTCATATCAATTTTTTTTTCGAAATTCGACCGCATTTAAAGGACGTGACAGTGGCTTAAAGCTGCGAAGTAATTTTCATAATAAATGCCACTTTAATTTATTGTAATTTCTTTCATAGCACATATTTTTAATCTAAAAAAGTCAAAAAGTCTTGCGGTATTTTTATTGAATTTTCAATTGTTCATAAAATTGGTTATAATAATGCGATTTAAGTGAAATATGCGCCGTTTTGTTTGATGACGAGTTCCCAACGAGATGCCAACTTCATAATGCCCCTCTTATAGAAGCTCGCTTCCCTATTGTCAAAAAACTCGGAGAGCCAATTTTCACAGGACTCTCTTGTGGACAACTTCCGACTACCAAGCTCGTTCGCCATGGACAGAAATAGGTGGTAATCACTTGGTGCAAGATCCGGACTATACGGTGGATGCAAAAGAACCTCCCATCCGAGCTCCCGGAGCTTCTGGCGCGTCACCAAAGATGTGTGTGGCCTGGCGTTGTCCTGATGGAAGACAATTCGGCCTCTGTTGATCAAAGATGGCCTCTTCTACATGAGTGCTGCATTTAAGCGGTCCAGTTGTTGGCAGTACAGGTCCGAATTGAGCGTTTGGCCATAGGGGAGCAGCTCATAGTGGATGATTCCCAGTCAATCCCACCAAACACACAGAAGAACCTTCCTGGCCGTCAATCCAGGCTTGGCCACCATCTGGGCAGCTTCACCGCTTTTCGACCACGACCGTTTGCGCTTCACGTTGCCGTAAGTGACCCACTTTTCATCGCCAGTCAACATCCGCTTCAAAAACGGGTCGATTTTGTTGCGATTCAGAAGCGATTCGCATTCATCCATACGGGCAAAAATGTTTTTTTGCGTCAAGTCATGTGGCACCCATACATCGAGCTTCTTTTTGAATCCAAGCTTCTTCAAATGGCTTATAACGGTTTGATGACTCATGCCCAGCTCTGGTCCGATGCTACGGCTACTACTATGCCGGTCTCTTTCGATCAATTCAGCGATTTTATCGCAATTTTCGACGACAGGTCTTCCGGACCGTGGCGCATCTTCGATCACCTCTGCACCAGATCGAAAACGTTGAAACCATCGTTGTGCGGTGGAAATGGAAACTGTATCGGGTCCATAAACTGCACAAATTTTATTGGCAGGATGAGATGCATTTTTGCCTTTATCGTAGTAGTACTGTAAAATATGCCGTATTTTCTCTTTATTTTGCTCCATGTTTGCGACGCTATAACTCACGAACGACTAAAAGCAAACAACAATTAATCAAACACGTGTTAGCACGTGAAAAGAGCTTTCCAAAAAGCTCTAGCGCGAACCGATGCGACGAATACAACTAGAACTACGCGCTTGCAAAGACAAGCTTGCGGAAATACCGCAAGACTTTTTTTTCAACCTTTATTTTAATTAAAATAAAATGAAGTAGTCTTAGTTCTCTAGCATACCATTTTTATACATTAAAATGTTTGCTTTAATTTTATACGAGTACTTTTCGACTAGTGTGTAAGCTCTACAAAAACGCAAACTCTAGCACACAAAGCACATTTCCGGTGGTATCGCGTATGTATATTAGCAACGGACCGGAACTCCCTTTCATCAGTGACGCATATGCATTTATGAATGTATGTGTATTTATATTTGATAGAGCTATGTGTGGAAATAGCCCCTCACTCGTAACAGTCAACAACTCTTTTAGGCGGAATATTGTACTGAATTTTTCTCGAACTTATGATAACACTGGTTAAATTATTATAGTAGGTGCATATGGATTTATGTTTGTATAACCCCTGAAAAGAAAAATACTACACAGTTCACTTTTCACTTCAACCAGTTTGGGTGCCCTACAAAAAGCCCATTGGGCGGTTGGGGTTTAGACTATTCAATTTCATTTTTCATCTATACAAAATTTAATTTCCCTTAATATTAAATGAAATTTCTTGTCTTCTACTTAAATTTAAGACTGCAACATCTCATAATGGGAAACGGGATTGGTTAAGCTGTTAGAATATACCATCCTTTGCTTTTTTAAGAGTCCTCTCATATTCCTCTTGCCACGAATTTTTGCTGACACTTTTAACTAAAATTTTTTTAAAACTTTGAAGCAAACTTGAGTAAACTTTGTAAGCGATATAGTTTGGATATATGATTTTGTACGTACAAACGTGTTTCAAATAAATATATTCATCATCAGCATTGCATTGGTGCCTCTATAGACTTGTCTTCAACTTTGTTGTCTAAAAAAATCAACTGAATCGCAAACAAATTGTCATAACTGGTTTTATTCTAGTGAATAAATATATTTGTACGTTACTTATTCTATTAAATACAAGTATCTGAATTATAATTTTTTCATGATTTTTTATCTTTTTAAACAGTTGGTTTAAACAGCCGACGCACGATTCGTGTTTTGTTTCACTGTCAAACATCTTCAGTTTGGTCTTTAATTCAACCATGAATCGCCTTACAAACGAACAACGCTTGCAAATCATTGAATTTTGTTATAAAAATGCATGTTCTGTTAAGAAAGTTTAAGATCCACTTTTTTATCGAAAAATTGTGTTCAGCGACGAAGCTCATTTTTGGATCTATGGGTACGTAAATAAGCAGAGCTACCAATGTATCCAGAAACGGTCACAGTTTGGTGCGGTTTATGGGCTGGAGGTATCATTGGACCGTACTTCTTCAAAGATGCTGCGAATCGTAACGTAACTGTGAATGGTGAGCGCTACCGTGAAATGATATCCAACTTTTTTGGCCCAAAATGCAAGAGCTTGACTTGCATGACATGTGGTTTTAGCAAGATGGTGCCACATGCCACACAGCACGCGTAACAATGGACTTGTTGAGAGGCGAGTTGGGTGAACATCTTATTTCACGTTCGGGACCTGCCAATTGGCCACCCAGATCGTGCGATATAACGCCTTTAGATTATTTTTTGTGGGGCTATGTTAAAGCTCATTGGTCTATTCAGACAAGCCTGCTTCAATTAACGCATTGGAAGACAACATTAAAGCATTTATATGTGAGATACCGGCCGAAACATTGGAAAGAGTATGCCAAAATTAGACTAAGCGGATGCACCATTTGAAGCGCAGTCGCGGTCAACATTTGCATGAAATAATCGTCAAACATTAGATTATATGGAATGTACTATCGATGTAAATAGAAATTTCATGCATTTTTCTGAATTTTACGTGTGTTTTTTTGAAAAACTTTCTTACAGCTCTTAAAAAATCTCCCAATAGTTTGACTTTTTCCTGTTGGGAAGTAGCTGGTGTTTTCAAGAACAACAACTGCTATAATGCAAAAAATGCTGAAAATGTTGCGATGACCGTGCGTTGCAGTCAGACAGAGGCCAAAAGGCGTGCAGACGACCAGACGCGGGCAAGTGAACGCACAAACAACAATACAAGCCAGCCGATAGTAGAGTGCAGAGTGTGGCTATAAGCACATACACACATTGCTATGTATGTACTTGGCACATATTTATAAACGGAATTGACGAAACTCTGGCGTCCAAAAATGGGGATGATGAGCGATTGCTGACCAGAGAGTGGCAATTAAATGAATTTGAAAAGTGCAAGGGTATATTTGCTCAGACGCATAAGTGAGTATATTTGCGCTGACATTTGCGTGTAGCTGTGTACATGTGTGTGTGTTTGGAGAGTATATGTACCTATGCATTTTCCCATTCATACGATACTGGCATGCGATGCCTACACTTAAATATGTTTGTGTATCACTTTTGTATCGCTTTCAATGGATGGGTTGTGCTAACAGCCGTCCAAAAACAAAAAACCGAAAGAAAGACAAAACGAAAACAGAATTAAATTTTGAAATGAAAATGTGAGATTGCATTGCCACACATGCACACATGCACATACATATATATGCATATACATCAACATCGATGCATATATGTATAGATGAATTTGTGCATTCGCCGGCTTCAAGTGCAGACTTAAAGTAACTCCCCTCCCCTCTCTCTCATTTGCGTAATGAGTGCGATATTTTTACTCCCTTTTTATGTTGCTTGTGCGTGCAGGCGACGTGTGTTCCACTCCTGCACTTTTGTTGCATACTGTTTGTCGTTTGTCGGAAAATTCATTAGAGTTAAACAAAAGTTATGCCATGGCGGAGTTTTAATTTAGCCAAAAGTTCAACCAACTGCATCAAATGTGGCTTTCGCACAAAATATGAGAGCAACAATTTTATTCGCATTGGCAATTCGGAAACAGTTTTTAGAGAGGCAACAATGCATTTTTGCGTTCGTATTTTATATTATAATAGGTTAACATTGTAAGCGAGTTGAAATATTATAGGTTGCACTGACCCATTAGTTTTGTTTCTGACCCAGCAATTAGTGAAGAGTGTACTTTAGTGCTTTATGTGAAAATTTTGGAATTTTTTATATTAACTTTGTTTGGTAACTCAATTTTTAATTTTTTTGGCTCTGGTCTGTCACGTTGTGTGTTTCAAACGTCTTCGAGAAGGATTCAGCCTAAGTAAGCTGGATGTTGCATCATTAACATTATTTCTTAGTCGCAGTTTGGGGGCTATGGTTACTTCAGTAACAGTTGGATGCCAATATGCCCTATAATATGGCGCGCTTACTATTCTCCGCAGGATTTGGTTTTCCACTCTTAGTCCAAACTGGTCAATTCCTTTATAAATAAGTAATTTGTTGCTGATTGATAAGCTCGTGTGCCTACTTTTGAGGTAACATAGCTTTTTTAATTTCAAATCAAGCTATTCTCGTTTTTTCTCGACATGAGCTTTCCAGCGCACTCTGGCATCAAGTGTCATGCCCAGATATTTGCCCCGTCGACGTATGGGATTATCAACGCATCAATGATGATTGACATATAAGTAGCATGTCTTAGGGAAAACACTATATGTCCTGACTTGCTTTTTAAGCTTTATTTCTCCATTTATTAGCCAATGTAGTAATAATATCGTTGCGTTTTCGATAGTGTTGTCGACTGCATGTATGGCAGCGTCATCCGCAGACTTTGGAATTACTTGCTGATTTGCTGATATAGCAGAGGACCCAAAAAGCTTTCCCCTGCGTTTATATTTTTTAAAGACGAGTATGCATGCATTTTCGTGTTTTACGCAAAAGTACCAATAATTAAGATATGAAGAGAGCACCTCGCAGCATCGACTTTATTTTTGGAGAAGCCCTTCACTGCCCCTGTCACACTTTGTCGAATGCTTGCGATACATCAAGAAAAATGGCTGGCTATAGACGTTTTAAAAGTATTTTTTCAAAAAGCTTCGACATTGGCTGACGTCTAAGCCAGGGTCGAAATTCTCTCCTTCCATAAGGCAGGGCATTCACAGAGCAAATAGAAACTCGTTTTCTTTTTCTCTGGTTCTTTACAACTGTGACAGTTTGGGTTGTAAGGCATGCTCATCAAGCTTGCTAGCTCATATGCTTTTTCATTACCTTCAATTCTCCAATGTCCTGGGAGCCAGATTAAGGTAACATTATGGTTTTCACTCAAGGTGGTAAGGCTATTCCTAATTTGCTCCACCAGTTTAGAGGTTGGTGTAGCCGAATGCAGTGCCTGGATTGCAGCGTGGCTACTATGCAAAAGAATATCAAAATTGGCCTTAGAAGAGAAATCTGCGATTAGTAATTTACAAGTTTCCAAAATTGCCACAACTTCCGCCTGGAAGAAACTGCAGGCATTAGAAACACGTACAAATTTCTCTAAGTCTAAGTCAAGTCAATCTTAAGTCTATGGAATATATGTATACCTGTTCCAACACCACACTCCATATTAGAGCCATCTATACAGACTGTAGTGTTGAAGTTGTTGAGTGTGAATCGCTTAATCCATTCCTCCTGAGATGAAAAGAGAGTGAAAAAATGCATATTGAATGTTAACATCGGGACAATGTACTACACCCTCTCCAAAATGTACTGAGTATGTCGCATACCAGACTGCAGGACCATATGTTTTTTTCTTTCCAGCGACCCGCTTCATTTAACCTAAATGCACTCAAGGTTGCCTTCTTTTTGATATGTAGACCTAGCGGAATAACGTGTGTCAGTAAATTAAGGGCCTTCCTAGGACATAACCTGATTGCACCGACCGTTATTGCACAGGCCGATCTTTGTATTCTACCAAGTAATTTGATATTGTAATCTCTCTCGCGAGCTTTCCACCAAACTACCGATGCATACGATGGAACTGGTCGTATAACTGCCTTATACAACCATAGCTTAGGTTGAAGATCACCTCTTATTCCAAGCATATGTTTACATGCAATTTCTGCTTTTCTTACCCTCGATTATTTGTAAGTACTTTGCACTGGGTGAAAGTGTAAGAGTTTGTCCATTAATATCTGGAAGGGTAAAATTTGGCACTTCGTATCTGGTGGTAAAAATCATAAGTTCTGTTTTACGCGGGTTTAAACTTAGAGTTAAGCTCGGTTTTGAACGTTCACACTGATCGTATTAGGACACAGTCCTGATACCATTATCAACACACCAGCAGCACTAGCCACCACTTTTACCCCACCTCTATTAACCTTTATTAAGATTTTACTAATCACACGTAACCAAAGAAGTGGAGATAACACTCCTCCCTGTTATTTTGATGTTACCCATATTAGCTCTAATGATCCTGGTTTCTAAGTATATTAACGCTCTTTGGATTGCATCAGTGATTACGTTATTGGTCTGGAGATTTAAAAGGTGAACAAGAATTGATTGCCGAGCCAATTTCTCCTTCATAACTATTGCAAGATGCTGTGGATCATATTGACTCTGTCTAAATGACACCACTTAAATGCCCACCGTGATCACGTCTACAGGTAAAATGGGCGAAACAGTGTTGAAGCGTGTTCAACAACACTTTGCGCTACGGCAGCAAAATTTACACAGAGCTGTCAGTCTTTGGTCAGAACCACTTTCTTTAAAAGGTTTCACCAACCTTTCAGCTGTCGACTCATTCGGACGATTATTAGCACCAAAACGTCACGAATTTCGCAAAAAGCTTTAATAATTTTAACTCGTTGTTCTATTCTCTAAGCATCCATGGCTAATATTGTTCGTCTGTCTACTTGACATAGGTCAAAGATGACACAGAATGATAACGCCTAGGAATTATTCACTACTGACATCCAGGCGTAGCTTTCGAAAGACATTTTATAAATGGAATTGAGCTTCAGTATGATTTTTTGCAATTCCAGAAAGGGAGTATAAAAAGTTTTGGTGGAGTTTTTGATAAAACAAATTTTAAGGTATTGTTTTTTGTCTTCTTTTTTTTTTGTAGAAAATTTTCCAAACTCTTCTCGTTTGTTTCCTTATAATTTTTTTGGTGTCGGTAATGAGTTTAGTACTCTACCTCCAGAATATCTCTTTATACATTCTGCCAAAAAAGTACCGGGAATTGTTCAATAAAACCCAAAATAATTGTTTAATCATCAAAATTTATTTGGTTGCCTTCGAAATAGGCTCCATTCGAAGCAATACATATATGCCAACGATTGTCCAGTCAACTAAGCACCTCATAAACGCGTTTGAAGAGATACTCTTCAGCTCCTTCAGCGAATTCTCCTTAGGGCCTTTATAGACTCAAAGCGGCATCCGCGAAGTGGCAATTTAAGTTTTGGGAAAAGAAAGAAGTCACAGGGGCCTAAATGCGGTGAATATGGTGGTTGTTCTGTTCGATGATATTTGTCGAGTTTGTGGTCAAAAGAGTGTTCACAGTATGAGCTTTATAAGAGAGCTCACGAATTGGGCCGCTTCCTACGCACATTCTCTCTCAAACGTCGCATAACTTCCAAATAATATTCTTTATTTACCGTAGAACAATTTGGAAGGATTTCCGAATGCACAACACCATGATGATCAAAGCTACTCGTTTTCTTTGACTTCACTTCACTTTTGACCGACTTTGACGTGGTTTTTTGGGTTTCGGCTTAGGTGGATAGCGCCATTCAACCGCCTGTATACTATGTAAAAGCCTTATACCACTCGTAGACCCGTGTTTTTGATAAGCACACTCGCCATAGGCTTTCTGTAACATTTTAACGATTCGGCACACGAAATCCCGTTCAGAACAAAAAATTGAAGACAAATTTATTGTTCGTAGAGCACACCTGCGGTTGGCTGATATAATTAAATGCCAAAAACAAGCTAATAGACAGATCACACTGAAACTCTGCGAAACTATTGGGGACAGTTGTACCAACATTCCAGCAAAAAAAAATGTAGACATTTGTGTAACGCGCGCTTTTTAAATGAACAATTTCCGATATTTTTTTGACAGAATGTATAAATAGCTTGTATTACCTAATTTTTCGTTGCACTGGCATTCATTCCGCCAATTTAGTCCCTGTGCACAAAAGCGTAACCAGCCATATGGAACAAGTGCGTCAAAACAAAGGGCATAAAAAGAAATTCGACTTCATTTGCCTTTTTTATTAGTTATTTTTGAAAATGTATACACATAATTTGGATTAAAACTGTGTTACTTGTATATAATTTGTTTCACATTTAGCGCAGCATGCTGAAAGTTTATTAAATTTTTTTGCATGCGGCAAAAAAAATCTTTGTTTCTTTCCTGAACGCGATGTAAAATCTTTGGTTGTCATGGGTTTTGGTGGTGCTAGGTAGTCTGCTGCATGTTTTTCTGCGTTTTTTGCGCAACTCGTCTGACATGGTGTTCATAGTGCAATCGTTTTCTTCAAGAAATATGAGAACTTACTAATGTTAATTGTTCATGCTTCTTTCAGAATTTGACTCAGTTCATATAGCCAAATCGTTTAAGCTTAAATATTAATCAGAAAGTTAATTTAGAAAATAAGGCAATCGGCCAGAGTCTTGTTTTAGTGGTTATATGCTTACGTTGCTACTAATTGGTCTAGTACATCACCTGCTTTAGTAGTATTATAAGGATGTATTATTTGATGTTTATTTTGTTTCAAATGAAATAGGATATATTCTGCTGTTAAAAAATATATATTAAGCATGTTCTGCAAATCGTTTTCGGGCAATATTTTCGCATTTTCCGTTTTCAAATCGTTTGACATGTCTTGTAAATCGTTCCGTTTTCGTTTTTTTTCGAACATCAGCAAATCGTTTTGCCACCCTGTTCTGGAAATCGAAATCGTTAAAATTTTCCAGTTAAATTTTCGGCAACGTAAACGTTAGCGGTTTGTGGCACTCTTATAAACTGTTTGTTGAAATAAATTTTTCAAAATGTGAGTATTTACTCAAAATAACTGCATATATTTATGTAAATAAAAGTGTTTATTTAAAATATTTAAAACATATTCAAAAACACAAGAACTCCAAGCAATAGCTAATTTTAGTCGAGTTTATGGAATCTCATCCAGATTTGGCGAAGAATTTTCCGAAGGGCGACAGAGTTGCTGTTGAGGAAAAGTGGAAAGAGCTAACGACGCTGCTAAAGGCAGAAGGGCCGCCCCAAAAAGATGTTAATGGATGGAAAAAAGTAAGTATTTAGTAAAATATTAAAATAAATATTTTTGAGTTGTCTTTTTTCAAGATATGGTCTGACTGGAAGGGGTGCATTCGGAAAAAGGTTGCCCATAACAATGTAGAATCGAGGGCAACAGGAGGTGGACCCTTTAATAAGCATATACTGACGAGCAACGAAGAATGTGTTGCAAGAACTTGTGGAATTTTTGCAGCCGTTGAGGGCATACACCAATCTAGAAGCTTTGGGACAGAAGAAAATAATAGCGCTATCGAATCTGAGGAAGAACGTCCCCAAACAAGTAGGGAAGCGGTGGCTACCCCGAGAGCTGCAAAAAGGCCACGAGTGTCAACGCAGGACAGCCTTCAGACGTGTATGGCAACGGAATCTACTTGTATGGAGAAAATATCCACCACTTTACTTTAGATAACATTTGCGAAAACCAACACAAGATTGCAAAATCGCAGGAAGATGAAAGGGAAGAGATTCGACGACTTTGTCGTGCTGTTGAGAAACAATATGAATTGCTGGCTGAGCAAAATCGCTTGAAGACCCAAAGTATAGAGCAAAAGCAAAGGCATTACCTCAAAATGGAGCAGTTGCAACATGAAACAGTGAAAATTAAAATTAAAATGCTTGAGATAGAGACTAAAAAATAAGTATAAAAGAATCTTATTGAACTGTTATGTATATACTTACTTTTAATATGAATAAATTTTATGTTTCATAATATTAAATTTCTAGCAATAGAGTCTCTTATATTTCTGCCAACACTATATAAACTACTGTTTTCCTCATTTTCAGCAATTTCCTCATCAATTGGATTGTTTTCTAATACGCTTTCTGTTTCAATGTCATCTATTTAATTACTCCTACATATGTTATGTAGTGCGCAACAAACATTTATTATCTTCACTACCTTTCGCTGTTTCGGCTGTTTCGAACTTAAATTCGAATTTAAATGAAATCGGACAAATTACAGAACACCCAAAACAAAATCGTACGATTTGCCATTTCGGATCCGAATTGAAATCGCGAGATTTTCAGAACATGCCTGTATATGTTTGCTTTTCATCCGAACAAATACAGATATTTTATAGTCCTCCATGGGAAGAAATTTTTAAGGGTGATTTAAGTAAAATATCTTTCAAAATTTTAGAGAACCACCACACTTCGGTTTTAACCTCTGTTTTGGTCATATTCAGAAATTGGACTAAGTTCGGTTCGGCTTTAAAAATCTCACCACTGTTGTGGAATTTCACAATCAACCAAAAAGATATTAGATAAAGGGAAGCACCTTCCAATATTGTGAAATTCTACATAGAAGATGTACATGCGATGTAAGAGACCGGGGCTAGGAGTGAATCCACAAAAAACGTGCTCTTTCGTATGTGATACTCTTCAAGAGGAAAGGTAAAATAATAATAGAATGCAGAGCAATACTTGTATACTGGCTCTCCTACCATTAGATACCACCACAGCGCTCACAATCCTCCTATCCTCAAGAGAAGAAACATAAAATGATGGAATAAGTTGTTCTTAATAGCGATAGCTACTCTACAGGCGCCATTACATAATTTCTGAATATATTGCTGACAGAAAAACTTCTATTAAGAATATAAAAAACGATATAAATATTGGCATACAAAGTAAGTGTACGCTAAGAAAGCAACCCAAATGGGAAACTTACAATTGCTCCGTTTTACATAAAAATAAGGCAGTTATGGAAGCCAACTGTTGTCCGCAAATTTCAACTATGAACAAAATTCACTTTGCCCGAATTGACATTTATATACCTAACACAGCTCTCTACTGCATTTAATTCTTAGTTTGAAATTATAAAGCTTTTGTCCTTTCGAGAAGCATTGTGTTATTATAATTTAAAAGTAAGTATACTTACGTCTGATGTGTGGTTTTGAAAAAAACTCAAAGGTTTCAAATTCATACTTAGTGTCTTCAGAAACAATTACGGAATAAAAAAATCATTTTCCTTCTCTCTAATGCCTCATGCATATTTTAAATTGTACCAAAAACTCATTAATTACGTCAAAATGTCAGAATTATATTCAATGCATTGTGAACTATAGTCACGCAATTTTTAGAAGCCAACATTCTAAGCTGCTAAAATGGCTATTTAACAAGTGGAAGAATAAAAATCGTTTATTTATTATTGCGTTAAATTTGCTGACAGTAAACCACGGCACATAAATCGCTCATAAAAGCACAAAGAAACAAAGAAGCAAAACAGTATGTAGTCGAGCCGTTAAGAAGGAAAAAGGAACAAAGGAACAGTTGGAGTTTCTATTACCATGAGAAGGCAGCAGTTAAACAATTGACTTTTTAACAGATCGTTAAAAGGAGGCAAAGTAAGAGATTAAGCATTATTTACGACCATTTCTATGAATATAAGCCATGCGATTAACCGTTACTTTGTGTGAAAGTGTGTATGTGTATGTTCAATAATGACTTAGAAGAGCCACTTATATACTTAGTATATAGTACTTATACTTAAACTAGGTACATACTTAGACCAACAAAGACCAAAACAATATATTTATATGAACTATTTTGTGGGGACCACTGAACATACGAAACTGTAAGGATATAATAAATTTAAAATAAAAGTAATAGAACTTTGAATCGTATATTCTGTGCACAGTTAAAGAGAAAATTCCATCAAACATCTTGTTGATGCGGGTCGGAGCTTGGGTTGACTGACTGCGGCTGAGCACAAGGTTCGCTTTTAACATTTCACAAAAAATGAAAACAACGCGTGGTATTTTTTGTTTGTCGGTTATATTCATCTCATTGTTCAAACTTACTTGGCTTTTAAGTGCCCGCTACTTGAAATCTCACTCAATTCGAGGCTGTCTTAACTGTTGAGAAGAAAAAAATTTGAGGTTTCACGCACCACTAACCATTCGATTTCCCACACTCTTCTGCCAACAAAAAGGCAACGCCAACACCAGCTCCAGCGTCAGCATCAGCTTCAGTTTCAGCGTATAAATACTAACGTCAAAAACAGCGGCACCAACGTGACACGTGAGTTACGTTATATTCGCCTGGAGCACATGCAGCTGAAGTACCACAGCCAGCGGTGTACCCTACAGCGCTCATTGCCGCAACCGTAGCGGCAGTCCATATCCCCCAGCACGCAAGTGCATGAAATATGAATCTAGGTTGCCACCACCAGTCGCCAGCGGCTAACAGCAACAGCACACGCCACCAAAGCCACCTAAGCCGCCTAATCTACCAAGATTGCTGACAAAAAATTGTTCAACTTAGTGCAGCTTTCAATGGTATGTTGCTTATTTTAATAATATTTTGCTTATCCTTTTCAGTGTCGTGGCACTGATTTATTTGTTCTGATTTTATTGTTGCCACTTTCCAAACTTTCAAACTTTTTCTTTTCAAACTTTTCCGATGCCAGCCTACTTCTGGTGGAGCTGTTTAAAATTTTCGTTTTTTTTTTCTTTTCAAAATTCACACTTTTTCACATTGTAGCAACACTTGAGGGCTTAGCACTTGACTCTTGCAACTCAACCATTCAATACAGCGCAAAACGCTTAGCTCAGCTGAATTTCTGAACTACTACTCGTACCCACCCCTTATTCTAGATTTTGTTGCTCAATCGTTCGCCTTTCCTGTTCCTGACAATTGGTATTTTGCATGGACTAAAAAGTTGTTCTAACTTCATTTGTATTAGTTTATTTCTAGTGTTCGTGCCTTCGTTGCAGATTTCCCCCTTTTTCATATTTCATTCGAACTTACTCACTTTGTTTTTCATATGCCGCCAATTTAGATTTTCCTGGTGATTCCAACGCCTTTCGAGAGAAAAAACTTTGCCTGAGGTAAAATATGCTGAGAATACATAAAGTTTCCTGTAGTGAAATGTTCAGAGCTTCCGATACAGAAAGTGGTTTATATTGAAGCCGAAATTATAACTCTCTTTTTTGAACCAAAATATTATATAGTATATGTATATTTTTTATAATCCGTAAGTTAGTGGATATCCGTCTTTTGGACCATTGTTTTTGCAGTTTCTTACACTCCTCCCAATTGCAGTGATGAATTGTTCTTTTCGCATGGTGGTGATGTCATTTCTCTAGCTCATAAGATCTACTATCTTATCATTTATGTATTCTAGGCGACTTCAATTTATCTAATGTACGTTGGTTAGAATCACTCTCAACTTTTGGCTTCACTTTGATAGGTGCTCTAGAGCTCGAACATTTAGGGTACTTTCACGAATCTTCTTTTACAATAAAAAAATGAAAAAGGATGTTTACATTTTTATGCTTTTTATTTAACTTATTTTACATACACAAATTAAAATTTTTATTTTTTTTTTATTTTAATAATTTAAAAAATGGCGCTGAAGTTGACCCTCCCGAAAAATTTGACCTGGACGGTGTTGTCCATTTTGGCTCTTCTATTTATGAGTCAAACCACGTCAAGTGGGCCCCAAATGTTCCATCAAATTCCCGATTTTAAAATCAAATGCATTTTTAGATAGAGAATTTGTCACATAATAATTGCTGTGAATAGTTTTTTTATTTCGCTTTTTGTTTATGTTATTAACAATTGAATTTTTTTGCATGATATTCTTGTAAAATCAATATCTCAGAAATCTACAATTGATAATTTGATGAAATTTATTTCAGTTACCGAAAAATGTTTGCTCTATCGATTTAACGTTCATAGACTGTGTATTTGTTGAAACAAAAATTTTTAGCAATAATTTTTTATAAACGCAATTATTTTTGCGTTCTTCACGCTCTAAGTGGACAATATTACAGTCAGATTAAGCGCCCAAAGCTCACCTTTAATAATCTGTAAAAAAACTTTGTTCATCCAATCCGTTCTGAAGATAATTGCATTCGATGAGATTACCAACATCCTCGTTAAGTATAATGTCGAATTTTCCATTTATGCAGACGATGTGTTCATTTATTCAAAAAATAATAGCATCGAGACTGTTAAAGAGATATTTTCGAATATTCTTAACGAAATTTCAAACTGGTAATAATATTTATTAGCATCAGGTAAAATAACTACACTATTGACTGTGTGCCATGCACTAAAATACTAGGTATTATCTTTTGATAAATCCCTTAGTTATAAGGCTCACTGTACATATCTTAAGCAAAAGTTAACTAAGAGATTAAATATTGTAAAGTATTTAGCATCCAAGCACAGTAATGTTCATCCAACCTCCCTCATTAATGTAACAAAATCTTTAATTTTATCGGTGATTGATTATGGCTTATCCATTTATGGACTGTGTTCTAAAAAGACCTTCGCTGGCATACTACAACTTTACCACTCAGCAGCAAGGAAAAGTCTACGAGCGTTTCCCACCACCCCTGTCAAAAACCTGCTAGCCGAAGCGGGGCTTGCGGAATTGAAAGACCGTGTACATCAAAACACTCTGCGTTTAATCCCAAAACTTTATGTATCCATCAATATTATACTGAACAGTGACATAAAAAAGGCGATCAAAAGGAACACAGAACTAAGGCGACCTTCCACTATATGCAAAGTCATAAAATACGCTGGAAAAATAGATCCTTTTCTTAAGCCAACGTTATGTGTTGCTCCACAATTTCCTCCTTGGAAGCTTCCAGAAAACACCTTTATCGCAAATCTTCTTGAGCATGCCAAATGCAATACCTCTTCCCTGATATATAGAAAGCTTTTTTACGAAATACATAGTGAGTGAAGCACTAATGGCTGGAGCTTTGTATACACAGACGGATCCAAAGACAACCTGAACACCTCATTTGCGGTGGTGAATGAACAAGGAGTACTCATTAAAAAAGGTTTACTTTTCCCGCATTGCTCCATCTTTACCGCAGAAGCTCTGGCGATTACCTTTGCAGTCGACTACGTTTCCAAAGCTAAAGGCAAATACATAATCTGCTCGGTTAGTAAGTCTTCCTTTCTTGCTCTTAACAACACTGCATACAATGAACCCTGGGCTATAAAAATTCGATCCGCCCTTTGCAGATGCAGCTCCAAAATTAAAATTATGTGAGTCTCGGGGCATTGCGGAATTGGTGGTAACACCTTCGCTGACAAAGCAGCCAAGGAACCTAGCACCTCACCAAGTATTTTTCACAACACTTACTTTAAGACGGATATTAAACACAGAATCAATGCCTTTATTAAAGAATTCACACACAACGATTGGTGCAAATATCAGCATGCCTACAAGCGCATAAATCCGGAACGAAATAGGCCAGATATCCCATCAAAATGCTCCTCTCAGCAGCTAAAAATTTTCACAAGATGCCGTCTAAGTCGTACTAAAATTAGCCATGAACACCTCCTAACTGGGAAAGCAGCCCCCGAGTGTAGTATATGCAACCGCCCCCTGTCTATAAATCACATTTTAGATCATTGCCTTAAGTTTTCCAATAGTAGGAAAAACATATTTAAAAACCAATCACCTTTCGTCGCATTAAGAAAATACTCACCCGACAATGTTAAAGATATTTACAAGTTTATATACCAACACAATCTGCTATATCTTGTATAATACAATGATGACAAAATCTTAATGTTCCCTAAATCTAAAGTTGTTATACTCAGTAATGTTAAAATATATTATATAAACATCAGGCCGATAGTCTTAGTAGCTAGTGCCTCTTTTTTGTAATATAGTTATTTATAATTATATTTCATTATTAATAAATAAATAAATAAATATTCTCATATATCCCGTATAGTTGTCTGAACTTGTTTTTGATTTCATTTTGTTGATTTTCTATATGTCGTTTTCAATTTTTACGAGGAAAGATTTTTTATTTATTTGTTAGTTTTTTATTGGTAGTTAATGTCTCTTAGGCTTTCTGTTTGTATATATTACTTGTACTATTTTATTATATTCCCCATTTATCAAGCCACTTTATATAGTCCTTTATTGTTTGTTGAAGAATGTCAGTAGCGTTTTTTTTTTCTTTCTATTTTATCTCATGCAATTAAGACCGTGTTATGGTTGAAATGTGGCTATCATGCAATTTTTTGTTGTTCGGATCGGTATATATGCTGTCAATATCAGGTACAATAAAGGTCTCTGGACATTACCTTGAGGTACACCTGCTGTCATTTTCATACCTCTTGAGCATGCGTCTTCAAACTTCATAAAAAATGGAAGTGATTCCGTGGTAATATTTTACTGCGCCTATGTAGTAGTCCTTTATGTCACACTCTGTCAAAAGCTTTTGCAATATCTAGTTGACAGAAACGCAGTATCTTTTATTACCTATTTCAATTAATATTTTGTTTATAACTCTATAGGCTTGCTACACAGTTAAATCCAGCTTGGTATTATATATTTCTGTCAATATTTTGTCTAATCTGGCAAAGAATATTTTTCAAAAAACTTTTGAAATGCTATTAAATATTTGTCGAGTGCTTTTTTACTGTTCAGATTTTTCAAATTATATCTGATTTCTGCTGAGGTTGTCATTTTCATTTTCTTTTTTGGGTTACTTGTGTTTTTCGTTGAGAATATTGTTTTAAAGTGTTCAGCTAGTGTGCTTGCTTCTCTTTATTAGTTTTTGCCCAAATTCGTTGTTGTGTGTTGGTGGGAGGTTTATGTGGAACTGCTTTGACTAAGTTTTTAATTGCTCTCCATAGATAATAATTGTTAGCTGCCGTGGCTCGCAAGCTATACATGTATATCTTAAGCTTTTTATCTCGGCATAACAAAGAAATTTTAAGCATGAAAATTTTCCCAATATATTGAGGGTTAAAGTCCCGTTACCAAAAGCCCCTATAAAACAAACGAGTTCCGAATATCTTGGTGGTTAGAGTCCGGTTATCAAAGGCCTCTTCATAACGAAGTGAAGTGCGTTGAGTGTAAATGGTCAGTCTCAAATCAAAAATGTATTATCCAGTAAAGTGCAAGTCGATTTGTCTTAAGTGATTGAGTGAAACTTTATTAAAGCCGCTGTTGAAAATATAATATGGTATTATGACGTTTTGGTTGAAAACAGTATTTGTTTTATTTAATAATCTGTATGATCATCTTTCTTTACAGTTATTTTAAAGACTCGATTTTGAACAGTCATAAAAAGATTTAAGATAGTTTAAAGAAATTGTAGACCAAGCTACTTTCATCGTGGACCAAGCTAATGGGCTAACATTTCTTCCGTTTTCGTGGGATTTTACGGCGTATTATATGTCTTAACCTTTCATTTTTTCAGTTTATTCAGGGCAAACAATTTCAGCTAAAAACCTGGAAATTATCATTTAGGGCTGCAGCTATTTATAGTGTATACCTTAGCATACTTGCTAAAGAAAATTTCGCCATTCCTTATCGTTTCGCTCCGGTTTTCTTATTTCTGTCGTTTTTCTGTCGAATGTCCAAGCACTCGAAACTTTTTTGCGCTCCAAAACTTTCATGATGTAAATCCATTTTTTGACAAAGGCGAGTATTTCAAGTACCTGTAAATAACTCATATGAAAAAAACTTTCTGAGTACCATTACCATTAAAAATGTCACAACTTTCGATGGCAATGCTAGATTTGACTTAACCGCGTTGGTTTTACTATATCTCATAACTTAAGCAGCATCTAATGCACAAAAATAACTTTATTTTAATATTTCTGGAAGTTGGGAACTTTTTTGGCAGATGTTGCATAATTTGCCCTAAGCAAGAGAAGGGTATCAAATATTTACGATTCCATTGGCTGGTGATAGTTATTGCGAAATTTACTTTAGCTTTACTACTACTCTAAACAGAACAAGGACATTTTCCACTTAAAGTTAACTAAATTTGTGTGTACATCTTAATTCTTTTAAAAATTGTACGTGAATTAATAATCGAGCAACTTACAACAATCTAAACCTCGGTAGGAGTGCGCATATACTTGTACGTAAATTTATAACAACAAATCAAACCGAAATATTTAGCGATTATCACTTGATTTATTTTTCGTTTACTTCGTCACAGTCAAAGTGTTTGCATAAATTCGCAAATGGAGTAGATGATTGAGAGATTGCAAACAGTGGAGCAGCACTCAAACGACAGCCCCTAAGTAGATTAGTGCTAATGATGTCATAAAGAGGAAAAGTAGCAAAGAATCAGTGGTAGGATGGTCGACCGAAATACTTAAAAAGTTCGGAAATATTACGGTTTACGAGTAATGAATATAAGAAGAGAATTAACCTTATAGTGTGTACGTACATAAGTATGAACCCTCTATTCTGAATAAAACCGAACTTTGTAGAAGTACCTACGATACACAATTTTGCATGCTTTTCCAAGTAAGTTATATATAATATATCCTTTTTAAGAATACACATTTACCTTTTATCGTCAAATTCAATTTCAAGATAAAAGAAGGAAAATTGGCTAATAACAATTCCCAGAAAGCATAACTATATGTAGATTATCTAGCAGATATTTTTACACCTCATAAGGCAACATCTGAAAGCCTGTCTACATCCGTGCTCCAAGAGTTTGAAGAAATTCCACGAATCACGAGAGAAAAAGATAAATTAAAATGCTAAACAATAAAAAATCCCCTGGTTTCGATATAATCACTGCAGAAATACTCAAGCAGCTTCCACCTAAAAGCATCCAAATTCTCACTAGCTTAATGAATGCATCTTTTAAGTTTCATCTGGAAAACTGCGGAGGTTATTATGCTCCAAAAACCAGGCAAACCTGGGCTCGAAGTTTCATCGTATAGACCTATATCACTCCTACTAGTGATCTCAAAGCTGTTTGAAAAGCTGTTGATTAAAAGACTCAATAAAATAATATAACGAAAAAAAAATAATTCCAACACATCAGTTTGGTTTTCGAAGTAAACATTTTACAATCGACCAGGTACACAGGATCACGCACGAAATAGAAAAAGCACTCGAAAATAAAAAAGTATGTTCTGACGTATTCCTCTATGTGGCAAAGGCATTCGATAAAGTTTGTCACACAGGTTTGCTTTTTAAACTAAAATTAATACTTCCTAAGCAATATTACGAAATCTTGGAGTCGTACTTATCAGATCGCTATTTTCGAGTCAAGCAAGGTGATGCTTATTCAAGTCTTCGACAAATAAATGCAGGAGTACCTCAAGGCAGCGTTATTGGGCCTCTGCTGTATCTTATCTTTACACATGACCTATCGTCTGATCCTAATTACGTCACAGCAACGTGTGCAGATGACACCGCGTTAAATAAGATCTGTCAGTGGACTAATACATGGAAAATTAAACTTAACCAAACAAAATCTGCACACGTAGTTTTCACAAACACTAAAATACAACATACACCACTATACATAGATGATCAACAGGTCCCATACTCAAACTATGCGAAGTACCTAGGTATGACACTTGACTGCAAACTTCGATGGAAAGAGCATGTCAAGAAAAAGAGGCAAGAATTGAACATCAAACTCAAAAACATGCAATGGCTCATGGGTAGCAGATCAGCTCTCACGATAGAAAACAAGCTGATAATTTACAAGCAGATACTAAAGCCAGTATGGAGTTATGGTGCGCAGCTATGGGGGTGCGCCAGTCAAAGTATGAAAAACCAAATCCAACACTTCCAAAATAAAGTCCTTAGGTCAAAGCACCATGGTACTGCAGAAGTTCCGACATTGAGCGCGGCCTTAAAAAAAACTCCGTCAACACTGAAATCGCAAACATTGCAATTGCCCACAAAGAAAGACTAATAAACCACTTCAATGCAGAAGCACCTAATTTAATTGAAACCAACGGATTAATACGAAGGCTCAGACGCAGAGTGAAAATTGTCTAATGTTATCATAATTAAGTTGCTTGTTAGTCATTTGTAAATATTTATGAACTAGTTGCAATAAAAAAAAAAAATTCAATTTGAGGAATAGATAATAGTCGCAAGGTGCAAAATCAGATGAATGCTGTAAATGGTGCAACGAAATATCTTTCCTTTTTTCATAAATCCTCCCCAAAATCCTTGTCTTATGAGATGGCGGATTATCGTGCAATAGTAGCCAACAACAAGTTTCTCGGCTAGATTAAAGTCTGCAGTAACTGTAGTGAAACAATTTGTTTATCTATGATTCCCTCGAATTGTGAAAATAAATTAGCGAAAATTCACTTTCGACTTTTCCAAGACGACTTTTCTGAATAGCTAGTTTCGGGCTCATGTTCAAAACACTTCGTTTTTTCACCAGGAGTTATCATTTTCAGAAAACTTGAGTCCTTACGAACACATTTCATTACTTCCTTTCAATGCTCTATTCGATAGACTTTTCTGCTTTTGTTTCGCAAATCTGAAAGGAGCTTCCTCAGTTTCATATCAATGATTTTACCAGATGATGGTTTATTAATTTTTAATTTTAACAACAATTTTATTGCTATGTAAAAATAAAAAAATGTATGTAATCATGTATGTGTTCTTCGACATTTTCTGGGAGTAATATACTCTATGAACGGTTAGCCAGTCATACCTACTTGATTAAAATCACTTATGTCACTAGTAAATTCACAAACAAGCTAGCCAGTCACCACCATATGCTTTTTGAAACATCCAAAAGGTAATCCATGAAACGCTCAATGGAACTACTAAGGCTAGCAAAGCTTTTACCCTCTAATGTGGGCGCTGTCCTACCGGGCATGGTATACGATTTGGATATCTTGGCATTGGGAATAGCAAGCTTAAATGGTATCCGCTTGCTAAATTTTATCATCAGCGCGAAGCCTTTACCACAGCCTTAAATAGTCATCGCTCCCCCGTCTTCTTTTACTACAATGAACAAATTTTGAATTATCCTCCCAAGTAGTCTTCTTATGATTGAAGGCAATAAGCTTCATACCTATTTCACAGTATGGCAATAGAGGGCTAGGATGTATTGGGTGTTTTCTTAAGGCCTTGGAACTTAAAATGTTAAATGAAAACATAAATATTGTTGCAATACATTTTTTTAAATTATAATCTGGTAGATAATTTCATGACATTTATTTCTTGAATATGACATCCGCCGCGACTACGAGTTACGTGGTCCATTCGATCAGTCCAATTTATAACTAATTTTTCCAATAAATCTAAATCAGCTCAATCAGCAGAAATGCGATGCAAACAATGATCCTTACGTAAAATTTTCCACGTCGTCGAAGGGCAAAGGCCAGCAATTTGAAAACGACGACGAATTTACATCCGAAGTATCGAATTCAAAAATGTCCCAAAAGATGGCGTTTTAAATTTTCTTATTATTAAAAAGTTCGATCTTTTGGAATAGTGGGTATAAGACTATACATATGCATGGATATATATGTATGATTTTTATAGCGGCAGCTGTTCGTTTTATGATAATCAAATATACTCTTCCTCCAACGCCACGCAGTTTGACAAACATCAAAGGGGTAAACGAATAAAATTGGAAGTAGCAAATAAAGCAAAAATAAATCAACATCAAATCCCTTTTAACGACGCAAATCCGTAGAATTCAATTCAAACCGACAACAAAAAAGTGAAATATACAAACATACATCTGTCAAGGACTTAAAGGAACTGAATCAAAATGAGAAGAGGAAGGGCTAATAGCAGGTCACGAATGGGTGCGAAAAGGTTGGATTGAATGCATGACTATTAGCAATTCGACAGCTGCATCCGTAAGCAGCTCCGGATCCTCTGCAAGGATAATGCAATGCAGAAATTGAATGCGGAAAATAAACAGACAGAAAGGCAGGCAAACATAAATGTTCAGCAAATGCACACACTTACATACCTATGTACGTACAAAAACAACGAAATGTGCACAAAGTTGCTTCGAATGAACAGATGCACTGAATACCCTCAGAATGGTGAAATACATTAGCGAAATCAAAGAATCGAAGAGGATGAGATAACGGAATGCAACGACAACGAAGCGAATGTCAGCTGCACAAGCTGGCGTGGGTGATTGTCGCAAAAGATAGAAAACAAGGAAAGAGTGTAAAAAAAGCAGTGTAAAGTTATTCATTGATTTCCGGTAACAGGACAACGACAATAATAATGATGATGATGAACTTGTCTTTGGATGAGGGAAACGATATGAAAATCTGCAGGTTCAATCTATACATTGCATCGAATATATTGTAGCAGCATGTTCTCGTATATGCAAAAGAAAAATTCGTATTTGTGAGCATAATGTTCTTGACGCACAAATATGGATGTATGTATGCGTGCGGGTATGCAAAATATTTGAGAGACCACTGTAGTAAATTGGACTACTAAGGATTGGAAGTAAGGGGTATCGACCCGCACTTGCCTTTTCCAAACTAGATAAAGAAGCAAAGCGAGTGGGTCTGGTGGTGAACGAGGACAAAACAAAGTATGTACGTCCTGTCATCAAACAAACAGTCGGCGCAACCGCGTATCAGCACACACGCCACTGTTGACAGTTATGATTTCGATGTTGTAAAAGACTTCGTTTTTTAGGAACCAGCATTAACACTTATAACAATGTCAGCCTTGAAATCCAATGGAAAATCTCTTTTGCCAACAAGTGCTACTATGGGCTAAGTAGGCAATTGAGTAGTAAAGTCCTCATTCCCGAAGAACAAAACCAACACTCTCTAAAGGATCTCACCATGCCCGTCTTAATGTATAGCACAGATGCTTGGAGGATGACAATATCCGATGAGGCGTCCCTTAGAGTGTTTGAGAGAAAGATTCTGTGTAAGATTTTTGGACCATTGCACGTTGGCAACGGCGAAGGCACGATGAGCTGTATAAGCTTTACGACGGCATAGACACATGTCGTCCAAATGGATACAAACGCTCCTGCTGGTGCCAGCAGAGGACGAGGAAGGTCTCATCTGGGTTGGAAAGATCAGGTGGTGAGAGTCTTGAATTCACTTGGGGCATCCAACTGGCGCCGGATAGCAAGAGAAAGAAACGACTGGCGCGCGTAAGCGATTATCACGTCAATCAAGAGAAGAAGAAGAAGAAGAAGATATACCAGCCCTGTTTTTCTATGCAGCTGGTTAGATTCACCTTAGATTCAATCAAAGAGGTACATATCTCACTCATGCAAACTGACGCGAGCTAGTAACTTTAGAAAAAACTAAA
>JAYXIM010011548.1:0-23053 GCA_037575425.1 Anastrepha fraterculus | reverse complement strand
TCTGGTTTTTGCGACTTTCACTTAAGCGAACGTAGTAAGAGCGTAAGAAAAGAGTGAAGAAAAGTGCATGTTCTGAAAACAGTGTAGAAAATAGAGAAGTCAAGTGTCAGCGTAAGTACATACCTATGCATCTACAGTTTGCTTGAAATTAATACGGATTTCACGTACCTACTGTACGTACTAAATGCATAATGTATGCACATCATGTCATAGGCAGCCGACAATACCATAGGATTTGCAAAAGCCAAACACATAGTATATCTAACCTCACATTACTAAAATAAGTACTTTTATACATATAAAAGGATTTAAGGATGATTGAGCGTTGCCTCACACGTAGGAATTCAGGTAATGAACTAAGTATACCGTACACCGCGCTCAAACAAACTCGCTTACTATTAATTGAATTATAAAACAATTCCAAAAAAAACTATTTGAAAATTGAAATTCACAATTAATCACCGGCTAATTTTCAATCAAAATATTCCGTAGTAAAATTTTATAGATATTCTTCTTGACCAATCTGAGAGTGAAGTTACCAAACACTATTTTCGATTCTGTCATGACTAGTAGCAGTTCACATAAGGCGGCTCATAGTAGAGAACTTTGGTCACATTGTACTTCTTCTCTGTCGTGGAGGCATACCTCTGTGAAATCGCGGCCCAAAGCAGTTGTAGAGCCATCACAAGAATCGCAGATCACTTTACCTTACCCAGACGTTTGCCTCTGCTTGTACGAAAGCCCTGCCTTATTAGTGGGCAGATGCCGCAGGCTCTGGTAAACAATAAGGCCAGCTAAATATGTGAGTTTATTCCACCAGTGGTAACCAAGTATGGCTACAAACCAAGTAACTCTACTTGTAGAACATATGGATTTTCGGAGAAATAAGCAACCAATCTCAGCTTTAATATACGAGGGGTGCCTTTTATTTGGCAGGATTTGGCGACCCTGGTATCGCAAAAAGGCTAGTGTCGATTGGTCGAAGGAAATGCTCAAAAAATACGATCGCGGGGCTTCGAAACACGTCTATGACATCGTGACAGGTGATGAATCATGGATTTACGCGTATGAGCCCGAAAGTAAACAGCAGTCGGCTGTATGGGTGTTTCAAGATGAGCCAAATCCAAGAAAAGTTGTTCGCGCACGAAGCACTTCCAAGCAAATGGTCGCCTGTTTTTTCGGAAAAACTGGACATGTCGCAACCGTACCACTAGAACTACGCAGAACAGTAAATTCTGAGTGGTACACAACCATTTGCCTGCCAGTTGTCTTCCAAGAAATTAGGAAAACCAATCGCCAAAGACGGATCACTCTTCACCAGGACAATGCGAGCTCTCACATATCGGCTCAAACAACTGCATTTTTGAGCACCCAAAACATCGAATTAATGGGTCATCCGCCAAATAATCCTGACTTGGCACCGAATGACTTCTTTTTATTCCCGTATGTAAAAAACAAACTGAGAGGTCAACGTTTTTCCACACCTGAAGAAGCGGTTGCGGCATTCAGAATGCATGTTTTGGAGGTACCTCATTCAGAGTGGCAAAAGTGCTTCGACAATTGGTTCAAACGCATGCAAAAGTGTATAGATCTTCATGGAGAATATTTTGAAAAACAATAAAATGATTTTCGATGATTAAAATTTGTTTTTGTTCTCTAAACCCGACATATAAAAGGCACCCCTCGTATTATAGTTTCAGAAGTTTCAGTTCGGTTTGTTTTAAAAATGGTGTCACACATTAGTCCAACACATGTAGGGTAGAGCTGGTCTTGAAAAGAGAAGACACACTAAATACATCTTACGTAAAACGGTCAGAAGCTCTGACTTCACATAACAAAATTAATTTTTTTTTTAATCTTGCTTAATTATTTTAATCTTATTTCAGGAAATGTTAAAGGGTTTTTCATAAAAAAATCCTATATACAAAGTAGGTTTTCAACGTTTTCCAATTTTTTAGATAAATTAATTGAATTTTTCTTTATTTAACAACCTTAATTTAACTCCGCCGCGGCCGCCGTAGCCGAATGGGTAGGTGCGTGATTACCATTCGGAATTCACAGAGAGGTCGTTGGTTCGAATCTCGGTGAAAGCAAAATTAATAAAAACATTTTTCTAATAGCGGTCGCCCCTCGGCAGGCAATGGCAAACCTCCGAGTGTATTTCTGCCATGAAAAAGCTCCTCATAAAAATATCTGCCGTTCGGAGTCGGCTTGAAACTGTAGGTCCCTCCATTTGTGGAACAACATCAACACGCACACCACAAATAGGAGGAGGAGCTCGGCCAAACACCTAACAGAAGTGTACGCGCCAATTATTTTTTTTTTTTAAATTTAACTTAACTAAATTTAATTTAGTTTCTTTTTTTAAATTTAATTTAATTTTTTTAATTTAACTTAACTAAATTTAATTTAGTTTCTCAAAATTTTCATACTAATTTTTAAGTAATTTTGCTACAAAAACCTATTTAGCTTTAAAAACTCTCAGCAATATTAAATTATCTCTTAAGCTAAGAAAAAAACTAAACCAACTGTCATATGAACTAATTTTATAGACAAGTAGTTCGGTATTCATGCATTCATAACGACTTGTCTTGTCATGCCAGTTGACATTTCCCTTCATCTTTCAATGTTTTGTCTCTTGCCACATGTTTGATATGTGAATGTGTTCGTACAGAGGTATTATTGTAAAAGAATACCAAAGCCTACTCATTTCTCATTTTAACATTTGAGTAGAAAATGTATGCATCACAGGGTAGGACGAAAGAAAAGTGTTGGAATCGAGGTTGAATTTGAAATACGACCACGAATATGAGTATGTATAGTACGTATGTGTATACACTTTGGTACAAAATATCCCAAATTCTACGTCCTTCAAATTAGGCATCTTTAGAAATAATCTACGCCCGACGCGACTTTTTAGAAGTTTTTTTGGGAAAGTCAGTCTAAAGCATATCAGATGAATACGGCAATTTTGAAACTTTATGAATCGAATTTTTGGATAAATGTTGATGAAAAATGCAAACAATTTTAAGACGGCACCTGATCGCGCTGCAAGAGCCATACGCTTTTCCTACAAATTTGACTTTTCTTGACGAATTCGCACCATTAACAATTTAAAAGAGATCACGACACTTCTCTCTTTAAACCATGAACTCGAACAGCTACTAACGTGAAGAAGCGCTTAATTGTACCCACTCATATTGCGAAGTTGTAAGCTTTCGTGCAAGTTTCCTACGACGACTTTATGCTGACGAAGAAAATTTCCAAAATTAGAATTTGCTCCTTAAATCGCAAAAGTCACACATAAAAACTACTAAAACAAAAGTAATAATTCTTTGAGTACGACTACGAATACAATTTTTAGTATTGTGTTAATTGATCCTATTTTGTTATTATATGCGAGACTACTGCAATTTCTTACGATGGGCTTAAAAGAATGCGGAATTAGGAATTTAATAATTAAGAAATACTTGAAAAGAAATCATTGCATATTTATCTCAACATGCGTGAATTGAATAATAGAGTTATCAAAATCTAAAATTCAATATTATAGAACAAGCAGGTTAACAATATTGCCACAAATATGTACAATATCACACAAATGGCCGACATGTCTCAGCAGTAGCTGACTCATCCTAATGGACCATTTTTGGATGACGTCTTTTCATAAATGTAGTAGAGATCAGTTTTACGAAGAAGGTGCATTACGCTAGTCTTTAGAGCGGCAATCGTCTATGATTTATGTGCATAGGTCAGAAGTTTCACGTAGCAGCGACGTTTCATCGGCCCCGGATTCAGTTATCACATATTTATGGATTAAACGACGAATTGTGCACTCCGCAGGATGACTATGAAGATTATAAATTAAACACAGTGTACGGAACTTTGAGGGAATAGAGTACTGATTTCAACATATCCGGCTTCAATTAAATTTAGCGGAGAATCAACTAATTTTTCATATAAAAATTAAGAGCGAACAATCCCGCTTTTTTTCACAAGATCATTTTTTAAGCTGTGTCGAAAAAATTACGGAAATTCCCGCATTTCGGTTTTTAAAAGCCCATTTCAGTTTTAGGATAATAAATGTGGGACATCGCGATATTGATATTTCTATTTGAAAACTATTTAAGGACGAGTGAATGATGAGAATTCCCGAAATTCATATGAATGTGGTAGTAAGAAACTTCAAGAACTTCAACGCATTTTGTTTCATTTAAAATTTCATGATTTAATAAATATATATTCGTATATGATTTGATATATGAACACTCGTTAATAAAAGGTAAGGCCGCCGTAGCCGAATGGGTTGGTGCGAGACTACCATTCGAAATTCAGAGAGAACGTAGGTTCGAATCTCGGTGAAACGCCAAAATGAAGAAAAATATTTTTCTAATAGCGTTTGCCCCTCGGCAGGCAATGGCAAACCTCCGAGTGTATTTCTGCCATGAAAAAGCTCCATATAGGTCCCTCCATTTGTGAAACAACATCAGGCCAGACGCCACAAATAGGAGGAGGAGCTCAGTCAAACACACAAAAATAGTGTACGCGCCAATTATATATACCATATATATATATATATATATATATACATATATATTCTTTCAGATTCTTTCAGATATCACTACTTTTATTCAAACAATGAATTCATGAATGCCTTATTGTTGAGAACGTCGAGATACCGATGTTGAAGGTTGCTCGTCAGAGTTCCAGCAATATTCTCAACCGAAAGTTCAGTCCCAGAACCAGTTTCTTGAAATTTTTCACCAACCTTTGAATTGGTGACTCATTCGCAAATCACGAAAAAATTACGAATTTCACTTCTATGTTGTTCTTAAAGGTCTACCATTTTCATAATAAGTTTCAGTAATTCTAACGCGTTGTTCTATCGTGTAAAATCGTACAACTGTCTACTTGACAAATGATGATTTATAGAATAAATAGAGAGGTGTTGCAAAAATGGTGTTTAAAATAACAGTTTTGTTAATCTTAACGCTTACTTCGTAGGACTGGAAATGTTCGCTAAAATCATTTATACATATCGGATAACACAAAACAAAGATTTTATTATTCTGAAGCAAATAAAATTTTGTTTTGTACAACTCAACGTTTTTGTTAATAGTATAAGCATTGCTCTTGTAATGCGTGCCCTAATAATTCAACTCATTAAGGATTTTGGCTTTTTTTTAATCAATGTCAGGCTTTACAACTATTTCTAATTCTAATATTTGTGATTTTTGAAATCTAAAGTAGAACCATAAACTTTCATTGTCGAGCAAAAATTTACAATATTTTACTTCCGATTTTATAGCTAGCGGATATGGTGGATTTTCCCTTGACATAATATTAGATAGTTACATTTTTGCAGACGTTTAAAAACTCAGCGTTGTTCAATGCCGCTAAATCAGTTTGACGCAACGGATAAGTTTTTTGTCAATGGTCCCGGACTGCATTTCAATTCGAACTACTTCCGGAAAGCGACATTTTAGCCTTTATTTTGACTTCTTGTTGTGATGGATTTATTTTACAGTTTACATACTTTTCATAAATCATACCGCTGGGATTTTTTTGCCATTCTAGGGAATAAAATATTATTCTTTCGGAAGAAATAAAAAGTATAATAGTTCGTAGGAAGTAAATATATAAATTATAAGTTTATTTCAACACAATTATTTTATGAAATATAAACTTTATTAAATTAAAGCGTTTTTACAAAGATCTCTTAAAATATTGTTTTCCTTTTTACAACCGGAGTAATCTGCCAAGTGATCTAGTTGCAACAACCAGCACTGCTGTTAATTCTAATTGGACCAAGCTGAACCTCGCTCTCTGCCCCATCTCGCTGTTAGCTGCTCTGTTTGCTCTCACAATTATTCAATCAAACTTGTATTGGAGTCGTTTGCTGCTAAATGCACTGATCGCTTTCGCATTAGTTCACCCACGCTTGTTTTCGAACAATTAGGTTTATGCGAATGATGTCTTTGCTGTTGTTATCCACTGATCGCTGTCACGGCAATTGGTTCGCACTTGCTTTACAACTACTGGGATGTAAAGTAGTATGAGCAGAGAATGTTAATGCATTAACATTCTCTGGTATGAGTGTGATGTCATTATCGCTGTTAACTACAGTGATCGCTCTCACAGCGTCCGGTGCTCACTTGCGTAACAGCTTTTGGAAATGCTGTAAGGTTGTATGCTCATCATATTCACTAGATGGAGGGCATCAGAAATTAGAACCTTTTACGTGGGTGACCAGCAGGTATTACTGCTTAACTTATACTCTAAAATCAGTTTCTTTTGGAAATATAGATATAACTTCTTGAACGAAGTTTTTAAAGTCGGACGACCTTAGCATACATTATTAAAAACGACTTCTTCGGCAATTATGTTAAGTCAAAAAATACCATAGACTTTTTGTTCTTTCGATATTTCAAAAGTATAGTATATACTGTGACATTGACTAGGTAGAGAGCGGTCCGCGCGCTCCTGTACCTGAAACTTTAAACTCATTTACCTGGAAGCGATTTTTTTCGGCCTGGTGTTGGCAAAAAAAAATCAAATCTGTTCAACCAAATCGTCTGAAATTTTAATATGTTGTTCACAACGTCAATTGCTATCGCTCGTACTAGAACTCGTGCTATTATTTCGCTTATTTCGTATTTTTTTCATGAAAAAACCTCGCCATTTTGTCAATTTCAACTTCATCGCCATTTTTAAAATTATTAAAATTAAAAAACAATTTTTTTTTTCTCATTTTTGTATGTAAAAGTAATTACATAAAAAGCCTAAGAAATTTAAATATCGTTTTTCATTTTTTTATTTAAAAAAAAAATCCTGAAAATACCCTAAATTTTCGAGCTCTAGATCACCATGACCCCTTAAAGAGTTCCGTCCGCATTACTTATTTTTGTAGAACTCTAAAAGAGGATTGACTTTTGGTGTTTCCGGCATATTTTATTGGAATATATAATTACTTGCATATTGTATGCATATAAAACATATGTATGTATATATAACTAAGGATAAATTAGTAACTAACCTGTAAATTAGTTACAGGTATAATTTATGGAAATAACTGATGTTATGCAGCCTCAAATTCTCATCAATTCATTTACTTTAAGGAGTTTTTGCACATTCGATGATGATTGATAAGTCATATGTTAAAAATAGGAATTATTGTTCGGCCACTCGCGCACCGCGGCATCGGCGCGGGTGTATATTCGAAAGACCTCAAAACTTCCATGTCCTTTCGCATGGCGAATTGGAATAGCATCTTCCAAGCAGAGGTCTTCAGGATAAGGGAAGCTTGCGGGATAATCAGAAATCATCCACAACAACTATCAGAAGCACGTATTTTTACAGGTAGTCAAGCAGCCATCTTAGCTATAAAGTCATCAACAACCAATTCAAAAATTGTCAGGCAATGCAAAGCTGATAAGCTGCCAAGACAGGGGGCTTCCTCTAGGGGGCTGCCCCCGAAGGGTCTATAAAAGGAAAATCTTTTTGCAATGCCAGAAGCAGGCTGTTGGACAGATGGACCAATACTGATACCAGCAAAATAGCGAAGGAAACCTGACCAGAGTACAACAAGTTGAGAACTGACGAGCTGTTACGAAAGCCAAGAACAGACATCTTTAGAATAACGTCAACAATAACCGGTCATTAGCATATCGTAGATCATACTAGGAAGATGGGGTGGCCATATAACGATAGATGTAGAAGCTGCAATCAAGAGGATTCTAGGGAGACAGTCTTCCACTATCTGTGTCTGGGTGTTCTATGACTGGGTGTTCTATGACATAGAATGCTGGGGACATTCTCAATGAGTAACTTGGTAGAAATCGTAGGAAAGATAATAGATGGCATAGGCAGATTTATAGTCAAATCAAGATGGTTTGACTAAATAATGGCAGGGGTTCTACTAGTGGTGTACGAAAATGGAACCTTTTGTGCTGATTGAGTCTGCACGTTACCCAGACAGCACCTCAACAAACCAATCAACCATCATTTCAAATTCTCAAGCTCTTAAAAAACACGTGATATACCTATATTAAGTAAAGTGGGAATTTGCTGTGAACCTGAAAGAAGAAATGACTTAAGTTATTTTCAAAAGCCAATTTTTTTCCTAAAACGTCACATTCGAGGCAATACAAAATTTAACTGCAGAATTCAAATTGTACAAACCTTTCACGGATCTAACTCCAAACGATAACAACCATAAATCCAAAATAATTCACGTTTTCCGTTATCATTACGAACCGCATTTATATGCTCCTCAACAATAAAAACTCCATTTTTTATTTCAAGTAATTAAAAATATAAAATTGCAACACAAAATTACTAAATTATTGCTTGTTTACTCTTTGCCCACTGGAATCATCTCGAGTCATCTGAATTTGGTGTTGGACCGGTAAGTGGTATTTTTGATTTCTTCGATAGAGTTTCGAAAAAACCTTTTAAATGATCATTGCTTGGTACTTTTTTAACACACCGTAAAATGAGTTGTGTTGACTTTGCTTCAAATACACTATTCTATCTTCTAGTAGCAATTGTCATTGTCCATAGAAATTTGCCGCAAGTGATTGCTAAGGATTCGGACACTGGCATGCATGCATACTAATATATATATGCAGATGTATATCCGGATTGTATGGCTGGTGCAACATTCGTATTCATAATTCGCTTTTGACCTCAATAACACACCCACCCACAAACACACCTATGCACACATATTTTTGCACACTGAATTTGCGGGTTCAACACGTCTTGAATTGTTGGTAGGCATTTTTGTTTTCCTTAAACAGAAAAGTTTTTTTGTTTTCTCGGATATACATAACTTTCTTGTCTTTCCTGGTTGTTTCTGTGAATTCAATCACTGAAATAAATTCCATTCAATATTTATTCAAAGGTGGTGCGGTGAATTTAAGAATTATTTTCGGTATAAAAATGTTGCATGTAAATTTTATTTCCAACTTTAAATTGCATTTATAATGAAAATTTTGTTGCTGCTTTAACAAACAATTCTTGTCTTTGTATTAAATTATTAATTTTATTAATTTTTTGTCTAACCTGTAGAGTAAGAATTAAATTTTTCGTGAATACAGCAGTAAAGCATATGTCTTATATATAAGTATAAATGTGTATTACATATACAGTGTTGGAAAAAATAATAGAAACGACAATCACTCCATATTTCATATAAAATTTTTAGTTTGTAAGCATATACCTATTTATGCAGATACACACTGTGTAATACTGTTTGATAACGGTACTTTATTTTGTCTTGTTTTTATGTGCATAATCGCAAATATTTAGGCTCAGTATTCTTTTTGGTGCAGAACCGCGTGTTTTAGTTGGAAAAAAAATAGAAACGTTTCGGAAAAATTTGAATAGCTACAGTTAAAATTAATAATATACTGTTATTAATTTTAAAATTACAGAGGGAAAACGAGGACGAAAGCGCGTAACATCAAAGAAGTTTGGCCAACTGCTTATACCTGAATCGAAAAAAAACCATTTTTATCCTCAGAAGAATTGAAAAATGTTTTACAAGCGCCAGTAAGCAGTCGAACTATCCGAAATATATTAATATCTGGGGGATTAAAGGCCTATAGTGCAAGAAAAGTACCATACCTTAGCAGAAAAAACATAACCTGCAGATTATCGTTTGCAAAGGAACATCTACTGCGTGCAAATTGGAAAAACGTATTATGGTCAGATGAAACAAAGATTAATTTGTTTGGGTCTGATGGCAAGGTACATGTAAGACGACCTAAAAACTCTGCATACGATCCAAAGCACACGTTGAAGACCGTGAAGCATGGAGGTGGTAATAAACTACTTTGGGGATATTTTTCGTCGGCAGGAGTTGATCCTTTATTCTGGATTAAAGATAAGATGTGCGCTGCGGACTAGGTAAATATTTTCAATAATGTTATGCTTCCATATGCCAAAGAAGAAATGCCATTGATTTGGGAGTTTCAACAAGATAACGACCCAAAACACTCCTCTAAACTGGCGAAGAAATGATTCCAGGATAACAATGTAAAGTTAGTAGAATGGCCTTCACAATCCCCGGACTTGAATCCAATAGAGCACCTTTGGGGCATTCTGAAGAAGAGAATTGCCGCCTATAAGGCAAAATATAAAGCAGACTTGTGGGAAAAAGTCCAGGCAGAATGGTTTAGTATAAACCCATCAGTTCGTGCCAAGTTAGTGGACTCAATGAGCCGGCGTTGCACCGCAGTCATTAAAGCCCAGGGTGCAACAACCAAATAATAATTTGTTTACAATTTTAAAAGTTTTGTTTAATTATCTTAAAGAAAAATACTTATGTTTATTAGCTTTAAGGACGTCGTTTCTATTATTTTTTCCAAGGACAATAAAATGAACTTCATGATTTCTTTTTCACAAAAATGTAGCAAGAGTTGAGTACCTCTATTTTTATATATAAAACTGTTTCTTTATAAAAAGATATGAACTTAAACAGCAAAAATTATTTTGCAAGAAATATACCCAAAAGAAAGAAAAATTCACATCGTTTCTATTATTTTTTCCAACACTGTACGTACATATATATGTGTGTCTATATGTCAAATACACCATATATATATATATATGATTTTCAAAAATGTTTAAATAAAGAAGAACAAAATTTATTTTAAAATGTCTAGCATTACTGCAGCTGTGCAGTATAATCCTCAATAAAATTGTGCTGTGCAAATTTGCTATGGTGATTTGTTAAAATAACCACTTATGCTATTGATTACCCCAGCTTGACGATATATTGGCCTTGACATTGACAATATAAGTTATCGTTTTACTTGGTTTATAATATATTCTGCATTGCCATTAGAGGCATTTCATTGGTGTTTACTTTCTCCACAAGCGCACTCATACACACACACACACCTGAGCACATCACATTTGAGTTCAAAGCTCGTACTGAGTACTCGTATTACAAGCCACCCATGTGGCCTGTTGGTTTAGTCATTTAAAAAAGTCAGATTGAAATTGAACCATAGTCAATTGAAAAAAAGCAACAAAAAATGTGAAGAAAAAAAGTTGCGAGCACCGAAAATAAAAAACGAGCATGAGAATACTCATACAAAGGGGATTATAACGGCATTGAAATCATGCAGCGTGACAAAACCTGGTTAATGCCCAAGAGGAAACTTTTTGATTAAACTGAAAATATGTAACAGTGATTAGAATTTACATTCACGCAAATCACTATATTCCTAAAAAAACATTAATGAAAACATATTGAGTTATAACATTGGGTTTTGATTAATACACTGGTCAACACGAATAATATATAATATTTTACACGTGGTGGTCCATCTAGTGTTTGCAATTTAATTTGAGTTTACTAGCAGCACAAGGCACCTGCATATTTTGCAATGATTAAAAAGATTAAAGTTTACCATTAAACATGGAATATAATTTCATTTAAATAATAAACCTGGCTGGCTTTAGAGCAGCCCATTCTGACAACCGAATCCAGTATATTTTCGCAAATTACAACACCTATCTCTCCAATAGTGAATTCGATTTCATTTTACATCATTTTTTCAGTATCTTATCTGGATGGTTGACGGAGCAATAACCCTTAAAATATTTAAATAGAGTAAAATCGTAGCGTAGGAGTAGAATCTAGGTTCAGCTGATTTTTTAATTTTTTCGAGAACGCGCTGTGTGATACTGAGAGCCGTCTATGTGTCGTCTATATCATCCTTCTCAATTTTGGGAAACAGAAGATTTAATATCGTAGGCACTGTAGCGCTCGTCCCCACCACCCTGTAATGACGGTTTATTGTTCTTTGTAGAAAAAAAAGTTGTTCCAATGGCGCTAACCGACAAAAAGTCGCACCAACCCGTCATATTTTACGGATTCATCCATTTTTTCATAACGATATTTTAATACTCCGACTCTCAAATGACATAATTCTGTTAACATAGCCTCGAAGGTAAAAATAGCGTCATCTGGAAAGAAGATTTTTCTCAATGTAAATGCTCATTTTCTACAAAAAAAACTTTTTTTTTTGTAATTATAAACTAAATTTTCAAAGTAAAAAATAATCTCTAGTTCAAATTCCAAACATTATTTGAGCCACCAGGTAGTACGTACACTAATCAATTTAAGCTAGCCCCACAGATGTGGTTTTTGATAGTGATCTTGAGGTAAACAAGAGTCATTTAAAGTTGTCACGTGTTTCCGTGTCGACAATTCACCTTACTGGAGGACCTTAACTCGCGGGCAAAGCACTCAGGGGCAGACAGTTGTGGGCTTGCCCTGGCTACTGTAGACTTCTTCTAGTGAATGAGACCACGATTCATGTAAGAACTAATTAAATACCTTATTAAAGATTCGGTTCTTTCAGAAGAGAACTTATTAGCTGTAGTATCAAAAAATAGGATCAAACACCGACAGGTAATTAAACTTATCCCTAAAAAAATTGGTTAAACAGAGTTTCTCACAGGTCCTACATTTAATCAAATTAACTTCAGTGAGCTATGCTCTTCGTAATTCCAAAAAATCACTGTATTCGTGAAAAAGAATTTTCGTATCACGTTGCACATAAGTATGTATGTATATATGTATTGCATGTTGGTAAACAAAAAAAGAAGAAGCAGTGCACATATCCATAAATCTGTAGTAAAAATACGAGATCAAAATCAAAAAAGCAACAACCAAATGCGAGAACTGTTGTTGCATACTACCAGCCTAACCGAAAGAACAACAGAAAGTGGTCGAAAAAATGCGAAAAAGCACAAAAAGTGCAAGCAAAAAAATCTTCAGAAATTTTTGCTGACAGATTGAACTGTGCACGCAACGAGCGCGATTTTTTTTTTTTTTACTGCGAAATCAAAACAAAGATGCAAAAAATTCCCACACCCGAAATTGCGAGAACTGGTATTTGGTAGGCGGTGCACCAATATAAAATACGATACAGATGTACATATAAACTGCGTCAGCAATAAACCAATGGTGGGAAAATTACAACAAAAAAAATGCTATGCGAAAAAAGTAATACTCTGCAGACTTACACAATTAATGCTGCCGAGTTGTAGTATTCATTTTTGTATTGCAGTTTTGGGAAGTTTTCTCGCTAACAAAAAAGCAGATTTTCAATAACATCATAACGACAATGAAACCACATACAGGTACCTTCACAAGTACATATTCGTACATAGGTATATTTTTGAACATAGCTGCATACAAGTAAGTTTTCATTTGCAATGTAAGTTTGAATAGCCTTATTGGTTAGCATTTGCTTTTACTGTGATTTTAGAAAGTCCTGAATTTCGGATAGAAAACAAAATTCTTAATAAATACATTCACACATCATAGTAATGAACTCCGTATCCTTTCTTTTGATTTGCAACAACCTTATTGTTGTGGCCTGTAAGTGCCAAGTTGGTTGACGTGGCGTATCGAAAGTTCCAATTATCGCTTTCAGTAATATGTGGTGAAAACATTAAAGAGATCCAACATTCAACTATTTTAAAAATATTTTTTGTGGAAATAATGCATCTACAAGGAATTTTAATATCTACCATCTTATTGTTGTGGGAGGATTTGACATCTCCTCATATTATATATAACTTTATATAGAGGAAACTTGTCCTAGATACTTAAGGACTATATTATGCGGATCATTCCTGATTAATTTGGTTACATGACATGATATTCGAAACTTAACTGTGTTCGAGATATTCGATTTAAAAGACGATTAAAAAAATAAAAAAGTGTCCGATTTCTTCCTACTTTTAGTTAAAGAGATCTCAATAATAACAAAAAAATCAATAAAATTTTAACCAAGCCCCGCCAGCTAAAAATGGCTGCATGAGAAAGATAAAGTTTTGAATTAACGATTTTTACTTAGTGCTTCCTAACTGCCATCGTGAAAAACAAAGAAAAATTCCATGTAAACTGCTCTCTAAGCTATTTTAACAACTATATACAAGCTGAACGATATGAAGTGTTACCTATTCAAAACACCTTAACTTTTATATGTGAAATTAATAGTTTTTATTGATTTCAAAGACAAAATTGTTCAAAACTGATTACAATTTTAACATCACTTTAGCTCGATATGATCACCTTTTGCCTTGACTATAGCCTTCAAACGGTCAAAAAATGAGTTGCATGCTGCACGAATGTGATCTTGAGGCATTTTGGCCCATTCTCGTATAATCGCTTTCTTCAGCGCATCTATACTCGCATATTTTTTAGCCCTCCCCTTGCTCTCCAAAATGGACCAGATGGAATAGTCCATCGTATTGGCGTCTGGCGGATTCGAAAGCTATTGCGTGGACGAAATGAAGTGTGGAACATGATTTTTTATCCATTCTGGGTTCACACGAGCTTTATGAGACGGTGCCGAGTCCAGTTGGAACGTCCATGGCCTACGACCGAAATGTTTGCATGGCCACGGCTCTAAAGCAGCTTCTAAAACATTGGAGAGCGTCCATCAGCGGGCGGTCACTGCGGCGCGAACCATTACTTGCGATGGAAAATTGCTTCGAGGCTCAAATTCTCGTATGAGCGTTCGGTCAAGTTAACACGATCGTTTTGACTGTTTATGAACTGCTCAATTGGGAAATTTTTTTCATCAGAAAACACAATGTTAGGAAATTCGCCACGCTCGTGCAAGCACAACAACTCCTTTGCTCTTTCGCACCGAACTTTTTTTTGCTGGCGTGAAAGATCGTGTGATTTTTGGGACTTGTAAGCCTTGACCTTGAGCTCATTTTGCAATATACGTCGAATGCTGTCTTGCGATATTTTCAGTTCTTTGATCTCAGCCCTGACTGAGGGAAACGGTCCCGATACCATCAGCACCAAGTCATCCGCGTATGCTATCACCTTAACTTCACCCTTATTTAATATTTTCAGAACTTCGTTAATAGCAACTAGCCAAAGTAGGGCCGAAAGGACACCACTCTGCGGCGAATCCTGTGCACTAATCTAGTGACTTTAGCCCCTCTTATCACCGCACTAACGAAATCCAGAGACAGTTAGGTTTTTCCACCTCTAGTATGTCAGTCTAATGCAGTGACAATTGACTCCGCCCTGATGTTATAAAAAGCACCCACTATCTATTAAGGCCGCCAAAGTGAATTGTTTGCCCTCCAGAGATTTTTCCACAGTACCTACAACCTCGTGTACGGTGGACTCCGTGGATTTCGCATTCAGGTAAGCATATTGTGCTGGAAATATTTGGATTCGATAAGGCCTGAAGTCCTTGGGCGAGTCGTGACCCCTCCTCCCTGCCTTGGGTATGAAAACAACCCTCGTTTTCTTCCAGTTGGCAGGGACGTGATTAAAAGCGATACACGCCATGTAGATTTTTTACAGGACAGGAACCATCAAGGTATATGTCTTCTGAAACATGACAGACAAAATATCGTCAAAGAGATTTAAAGGGAGAGAAATTAATGAATGCCCACGTGATTCTGTCAGCCGACAATATAGATTTCAAGGAAACATCGCCTCGTGTCGACAGTGTCCCGTGGGGTAATATAATTTTCCGGAAAACGATTGTTTACCAGGATAGTCAACGGTTCTTCTGCTGATTCAGTCCACTCCCCATCTTCACTTTTTACAAGAGACTGCAGGAGTGGTCCCTTGAAAAGATCTTGCATAGCATGGCAGAATCCTCCACGGATTCAATGGATTCAAAGTACTCCTTCGAGGTGCTGCATTTCGCATGTTTAATGGCTTTTTTTATTCATTCAAAATTACACGGTAAGCTTGAAAGTTTTTAGTTTGGTAGCATTCATTAACAACTCTCCTAACCTTCTCTCTCAAGTCAGTCAGCGTCTTGCTCCACCAGGGAGTTAAGTCCTTCTTGCTAAAAGATACTGGGAATGCCTCTTTGAAGGCCGTCTGATAAGATCGCTCTAGACCAGAAAATAACCGAATTTTAGAGTTCCTGGGGGGAGATATGATTTCCCGTGTCGAGCATAGCCTAGCATCGTAGCTCGTCGACAAACAGGACTAGATTTTGCGAACTTGACGCACGAGTTGCTCTAAATCATGGACTGCCCTTCCGGCAAGATGAGTTTTCATAGTTGCCCACACATTTTCAATGGAGTTTGCGGCTGAGGACTGCGAAGGCCAGGCCAATACTGTGACGCCATTGTCTTCTTTTGTTGTTCCTCAATGTGTTTTTCTGAGAGCAGTGGTTTTGATGATGTGGGAGGGTAGGAAATGTTCACCTCCTTCAGTCATCGTTCGATGATGTTGATACTCACATCTTTTCCCTTTTTAGCAAGAACTGTGTGCTTGTGCTTGGCGTAGTCACAAAGTCCCGCTTAAAACAATGGACGATCACTTTATCCTGCTTTTATGTTGCCACTCGCTTCAAGCCTCGCTCGGAAAAGTCATCAACATTCCATGCCACAACAAACTTTTTTGTTTTATTGAGTGTAAAACTCAAACCCTGCGTTTACATAAGGGCAATCCGTGTCTTACCGACCGATATGCTTACTAGACACCATGGGAGAAATTCTTGAGAGAATTATTTAGGACAGGTTATCATCTTTTTCAGAGGACAAAGGTATTTTATCCATCGTGCTATGGTAGATCAGGGCGTTAAAAAAATTGTTTAACACAGCTAGCTGGCATTTACAAAAAACCTTGTAAATGTAGGGGCGCCAAGTTATATCACCAGAATAACAGGGAGCTATTTTACGGACCGTAAACTGAGGCTTAGAAGTGGCAAAGGCATTGAGGAGTACAACGTGTGACAAGTGGTCCGCACAACGTAGCAAACACATCGAAGAAATTGAAATGATTACCAGGAACAATAAGTAAGATCAATAAAATAAATATTAAGATTGTAACGATCAATTCAAAAGCCGCTATCAAATACCTTGGAGTGATGGTTGATAGTCGCTTAAACTTTAAAAACACCTCGACCATATTGTGAGCAAAGCATCGAGTGTGCAGTTCTCATCTCAGTTCGAAATTTGTCCCTTTTGTACACTTCATCGATCTGATGCAATCTAATGGCCATCTATCGGCTTAGCGGTCTGCGTCTACCATACAATTTCCGAGACCCTTCCTCCGTCATTGCAGAACTAATCTCTGTAGACATTTTTGTAAAAGAAATGCAGAGGTTTATATAAGACTATACGAACTGGAAGGGAGTGGAAGGCGTAAAGATATTGCAGCAGAAGAAAGGTGTCGCTCTATCGCCCACTGGCAAGACCAATGGAACAGATCAACTAAGGGTACCTAACAAACTACTACCTAAGGCACTTCCTTTCAGGGCACAGGGTATTTCAAACGTGCTTCCATAGATTTGACCATGACAATTTCCCAAATTGCCCAATCTGCACGGAGGGGGAAGTAGATATTGATCATGTCTTGTTCCAATGCCCTCGCTTTTCAACCGAAGCCTTTAAACCCTTGAACCCAGAAAGTATTACAGATTTCAAGTTCGAAATTTCGTAGGTATCGTAGGCCGAGTGTGTTCCGCGGGGAGAGTGGTAGATAGTAGAGAGGTGTTTACTACGTAAGTGTATGGTAGCTATGAGGCTAAAAGTCGAGCATACTGCTTTGCCGATATAGCAGTACTTATGAGAGTTGCTGGTAATACCAGACCAGAAATCACCGAATTGATCAAGTTTGTACGAGTGCGACAGAAAGAATTGATATACTAAAGCAAACAATTTTTTTCTCAATGTGCAAGATGTTTGTTGGAGATAATTTGAAGTAAAGTGAGTGAAAAAGTGATATCTAATAAAATAACTAATCAAAGACTCAATAAAAAACTATTTAATCTGTTTTTGGTTCTTTGTTGCATTACAGCATTTAAGCGCAAGGAAATGTTCTTTCTCACCCTTTTCGGAATGAAAAGAGCTCGTAGGTATCCTGCTTGCTGCCGGTTTATTGTGCGTAAGGACATGACAGCAAGCATGTGTAACGTCGACAACAGCTATAACAGCAAAAACTGCCACAAATTTAATAAGGATGGCAAAAAACATGCGAGTATGCACGAAAGCTGTGGTTGGTCACCACAACAGCAGCATAAACTGCCAACTACATTAACGTGTCAGATGGCGGCAGCAATGCCTCAACCTGTGCCCCAACCACTTCCATTATACGCCAACGACTTAATGCTGGCCAGTCGGCGCTTTTGATTGTTATGCGTACAATTGCACTTACATTTACAGATGCACGTGCTTGTACAGGATCCGGCACTCGAAGTGTAACCAATTAAAAAGGCCATAAATTTTGTTTGGAAAATTACTTTTATTCAATTCAAAGGAAAAAAATTTGTGAAAATAATACAAAATTAAGAATCAATTTCCCTTTGCTCGATGTGACTACTTTTTGCCTTGACTATGGCCTTGAGACGTTCAAACACGAATGTGAGTTGCAGGTATTTTGGCCCACTTGCAGACAATGGCTTTTTTCAGCACCTCGAGACTGATAAACGTTTTAGTTTGGAACTTGCTCCCCAAAATACCCCAAAGAGAATAATCCAACGGATTCGCGTGTGGTGAATTTCAAACCCATTGTGTGGACGTTGTGAAGTTCGGAACCTGTTTTTTTAGTCATTCTTGGTTCGCTGGAGCTTTGTAAGTCTTGTTAAAGCCTCTATGGTCTGTCCAAGGCTTCAACGCAACCTCCGGAATACTTTCATAATAATATTTCGCGCAAACCATTACCTGTGGCGGATGCTGCCGCGATGACTCAAATTATCGTACGAACGGTCGGTCAAATAAACCCAATCGTTTTGAGAGTTTACGAATTGGTCAATTTGAAAAATTTTCCCGTCAGAAATCTCAAGAGAATCTGAGATTATGCGTATTTTGGATATTGTAAGGCTTTTACTTTGAGATCATTTTTCAGTATGCGGTGTATGCTACGGTCAGATCTTTCAGTTCTTTCGCCATTTGATTGGCACTTCGTCGTTGATTTCGCTCAAGCCGCTTCTTCACTTTGTGAACCATTTCGCGAGACGTTGCAGTCTTTTGATGGCCACCGTTTTGCGATGCTACCAGTATCATTGTAGCGAGTAAAGGTGCTTAAGGTGCTCGAGCTCACGAACAATCGCTGGTTGTGAGCCAAATATAATGCAATCACACTATTGCATTTGAAATCCATTACTGATTTTCTTTTTTCGCGTTTACTCTCGCCAAAATGCTTCCACGCGCTTGTAAACAATACTCTGAACTTTCATTTATCCAACTAACAGACAGCTGATGCCCGTGCATCAGCTGCGCGAGCGGTCTGAAGTTGGTTACACTTCGAGTGCCGGACCCTGTATTAACCGTAACACATTTATGTATGCGTGCAACTTTTGCTCGTACTCTGTATTGAGATGCACTTACAACCAGATTGTGGAGTAACCACACTGGCAGCAACACAAAGAAGCAAATAAAATTCTGCCCGCTCACCAATTGCCATGATGGTATTTTATTTATGTACCCTTTATTTTTCATGTTTTTATTACTTTCCGGTTTTTGAAGACACACAACACATCTCACAAAAGCAAATCAGCAGCTTTTACTGCGAAATAATACAAATTCGGTGGTCAGCAAACTGCTAGGGATCACCAAAAGCACTGCCGCCAAGTTGATTACAGTTGCAACATGTGTTTTAATGCCGCTAAAAGACTTCCTGCTTTTCAGTTAAGTATGTGTACATAACGCAGGTGGTGATTTCTAGGCAATTCTGGACCTCTACTGCTGCCAACTTGCGGAAGAGAAGATTTCTTTTCTTGCTTTCGTTTTAATATGGCATGTAGGTCTGCACGAATGCCAACCACTAACTGCTCTATTTCTAATGGTATAGATATACTCGTATATGTGTATATACATATAGATTGACTTCTCTCTTTATATCCGTACAAAATCCCTGGTTTTTAGTTATTGCCGCCAGTGTATAAAATAAAAGCGTCGTTGGTATGGAAGAAAAACCAAGAACAACTATAGTTGTTGAACATATGTTTGTATTTCAAAGTTTCTGCACACAATTGCAGAAGTCAAGTGTGTTCTCATGGTGATGTTTTGGAAAATTTACTTTTACCGGAAATAATTCCCAAAAGTCTGTGCTTAAAGCTGATTGCAACTGTTATATTGTTGTTTCTCTTGTGGTTGCGTCGGTGCAAAGCAGACTTGCTCCGCAATGGCAGGGTGCGTTCATAGTGATGTACATGTGATACCCTGGAGAAAGGGCTCTTCGAATGCAAGATAAAAAGGTGGCCGGAATGGGGAACAAAAAATAAAAGTTCCTGTGCAGATGTTTGAAATTTCATGTGTGGATTTTCCTTTTCTATATTTTATTTTTTATATTTACATATAAAATTTTAAAATATTTACATAAGAAGAAAAATGCATTAGAAAACATTCTTGAAAGGGTGGTACAGGGTGGGCCATATAGCGTTTGCTTTTTGAACCACCTACTTTTTCAGAATGGTAACACAAATGACATGACAAGTGAGTTCATAATTTACTTAAAGGTTTGCCATTTACGAAATGGGTCGCTATACGCTTGAGCAAAATTGGGAAAATGTGCAGAAAATCGTTTGACCAAAGATGAGCATTTTTACCGAAAAATCATTTTTTCTGATGAAGCTCATTTTCACACGTTACTGTAGAGAAGTAAATGCATCCACAACGAGTCACTGTTTGGTGCGGTTTTTGGTCTGGCGGCATCATCGGCCATTTTTTTCGAAAATGAGCGAGGAGCCGCAGTTACAGTAAATGGCGAGCGTTACCGTGACTTGCTCAACGAGTTTTTGTTTCTAAAAATTGAAGAGAATGACATGGACGACATTTGGTTTCAACAGGACGGTGCAACTTGTCACACTGCCAAAGTTACACTCGAACTTTTGGCTACCGTTTTTGAAACCCGAATAATCAGCCGAAATTCCGATACCAATTGGTCGCCTCGGAGCTGTAATTTAAGCCCGTTGGACTATTTTTTGTGCGGAGCCGTTAAGGACAAATACTATGCGAACCATCCAGAGACGATTGATGCTTTAAAACAGGAAATCGAAGTTACCATTCATGAAATTGGAGCTCAAACAATCGAAAATGTGCTTAAAAATTGGGTTGATCGAATGGCTTACTGTAAAGCCAGTCGTGGCAGTCATTTGAACGATATTATTTTTCATTCATAAATGAGAATGTTCAATCTTCAAAATACAAAACAAAATTTCAAAAAGTATTGATTAGTTTTTTTTATAGCCGATTCAAAAAGCAAATTTTGCATGGCCCACCCTCTATTAGGCGAAGTGTATCTCTCAATTTGTGGTGTATGTTTTATGTTGGTCCACAAAAGGAGCAACGCCCACAATTTTATACACTGCCTCCGAATAGTAGACCTTTGTGATAGAATTTGCCATAGCAAAAACACACTTTAATGTTTTTCATCGCCTGCTGAGGAGTGTGACCGCTGCTAGAAAAAACCGCGCCCTCAGTGCACATCAAAATCAAGCATAAACATACTCGGCGCAATCGGTAGCAATAGTTATTACTTTAGGAATACATTCTTAAGTTCCAAGAAGGTTGCGTTTTTAACTTTGCCTAGCAGTTCATAATTCAGAGAACTAAGTTGGAAGAAAGCTCACAAATGAGTGGCTCAGTGCCATCCTTGCCTAACCCTCAAAATTTCATATATGGAGTTATTATGCGACACTACTTAGAAATACTCCAAACTATCCGTGCTAAAGTTGCACCTCCCTAATTTTTGAACGAGACAAGGCTGGCATCTAATTAAATGATTCAAACCTTCCTAAAAAGGCTGTTTAATTTTTAATTACCTATTAACTTTGTCACTAATTATTAGGAAATGACTAAATTGAGGCTTAGGCAAGGATGGCACTGAGCCACTCAAATAGTAATGAATAAATCTACTCAGCAAACACATTATAAAAGAACGTGGTTATTTATTATAAATTTAATTGTATTTATTTGTAAACTTAACTTGTGTTCATATATAAAACTATACAATACCACAAATAAAATAAAATAACAATCGTCTAGCGGCTTTTGGCAAAGTCGACCAAAGAATTATATCTGTCAAGACTTTTCAGTTTATGTTCGTCGAATTCTGCTTAGAAAGCTTTTCCTTACGAAATGTAAAGATCATATAAATATAAATATTATTTAATTTAATGTGGAGTGCTTTTAACAAAGATGTTTTTGGAACTTATTAACCCTCTACCAGCTTCACACACGTTTTTTTCTCTTTGAAGGGACATTGAAAAAAAAACAGAGAAAAAAAATTTATAACGACTTAAGTGGTCTCAAATGCAACCAATTATAGAATATGTAAAAAGTCCATTTTCATTTGCTTTAGCTAGCCTCGTCCTTCATCCGAGTATATATCTATATTCAGATATAGATACATATACAGGGTGCGTACGGTATTTGAGGACAACTTGAGAGTTAGAAAAAGAGGTAGATTTAACACTTTGTGACTTTTTTCTTTGGGGCCACATGAAAGGGAAGGTTTACGCCAACAGCCCAGGGTCCATTCAAGACCTCAAAGATAGATTTCGTGAGGCTTTGCAATTCGGTTATGGAAAATTTCATGAAAAGGATATTGTCCTGTAAGCCTGGTCGTGGTGGTCATTTGCCTTATGTTATTTTCCACTGATAACAGCACACCTTCCTTTTTATAATGAAATAAACTTCCGATCATTTATATTAAAAAGTAACACTTTTCTCTGAATATAAAAATAACATCTCTTAATAAAAAACCCTTTATTAATTCCAGCCCTGAGAAAAGAATTGAGTAATCCAGGAGATTAATGTCTGGGGAGTTGGGCGGTCAAAAGTTTGCTGTTTTGTGGTCGTGGAATTTTCAGTTTCCGATCTTGTGTCGCCACCGCTTTGTGTGAAGGAGCAGAGTTTTGCAGCAAACTTCACTCGTCAACCTTGAGTAAAGAAGTATGATAGCATGAAATGCCCTTTGTTGCTCACAATATGTAAAACCATAACAGTGGCTGGAAACTACGTGTGCATGACAACATGAACCTGTGTAGGATTGGAACATAGGCATCTGTTATTCTGGCAATTCTGCGAT
>JAYXIM010011547.1:0-30510 GCA_037575425.1 Anastrepha fraterculus | reverse complement strand
CACCACTTTTTTTAGTTGATTCATTAACACTTATCCCTGGAACAATTATCCCCATTCCTTGTTAAAGAAGAAAATTATGCCGAAATAAATTTTGAATAAATGACATTAGTTAAGAGACTGATTTTAATACAAAATTTTAAAAAATTGTGTGGGTTGGTTACCACAAGCGCTCAGATCCCTCAACGAACAGCGACGGGCAAAATTTGCAAGTGTTGACGAAACCTGGGGGAAATTCGAAAGACGAATGGGACTGGAAAGTAAATAAGATATCTGCAACGCATCCGCATTAGCTTTCAAAATATTAGCTAAAAAGAAGAAACACTATTTTAAGCATGGAGAAAATTCTATGAATTCAAACAATTATTTATTAGCGATCCATTAATTGTCGTAGTATTTTATAATTTTATGTAGAAGAATGGACTCTGTTGTATTGTGGTTCGATGACGAAGACACTAACGAAAGAGTCAAACGCTGAATATTAAGCGAGAACAGCGGCGCCGTGTATTTGTAACAGAATTTGAGAAAATAGTCGGTGACGTAGTGCTTTTGATATTTTTTATTTCATTTTCTTTACACTGAATTCTTCTTTTAAGTTTTCCGCATAGAATAGTCGAGACGTTTGGTTACTACGCGTTTATAAGCCACTTTTTGTCATAAAAATCATATTTTATAAACATATTTTTATCAGTTTACACCAAATTTACGAAAAGGTTACCAGCACAAGATTTGTCAGTGGTTTTTATTAACCTAGTAATTTTTCATTTTCATTTCCTTTATTTTAAGTCTGAAATCTAAAAACCTAATAACAGTTTTTACATACCTCTTCATGGTAATATGAGTTTAAATTACTAAAGTTAAATAAATTTAAAAAAAAAGTCTAAGAATTCATAAAATTTCTTCCTTAGCACCGAAAAGTCAAGCGAATAGAACGATAAATTTTCTTAGTGCGCTGGAAATAGAAGCATAACGCGCATATTCCTGTTAAACAGTTCAAGATGAAAAGGGTAAATGTTGCGTATAGTTCTAACAGGGATATGAAAGTGATGAACTATCAATTTGCCCTTTAATTACACTAAAAGCAAAAGACAGTGAAAGTATAGACTTTCATCACTCTAGAGTCTATAAATTAATTAAAATCAAGCGGAAATTATAGGAAGGGTTAGGGCTTGAGAGTTTTGGCGACCTAAGATTAGGCCCTATGCTCTACGCGGCGATCAGAACAACAGTAAGTGTGTAAGTAGGAGCACATTTAAGCAACATCTTCTGTACACGTTCAATTCTCTCAATTGCTAAATGGTGGCAAAGAATACAGATAAATGTAGCATTTTCTAGAGCGAGTAAAAAGAAAGAACAAAATTGGCAAACGAAAAACAGGTACTAATATGACTAACAAATAATGCGAAGAGTAGAGGCCCTAAAATACTGCCCAAAGAGAAGTCCACTCTCAATCATTGCCATACATTGCCTATTTACATAATAGAATTGTGAGAGAAACTCTATCAAATGCTTTAGAAAAGCTGACTCGAGATACTTTAGGTTGGTAACTGATTCGATGAAATTAAAGTACATTTTTTCCTTTATAATTCCATCGAAATGTTGGGCTATAGTAGAAAGCTTTGAGATCGTGTTATAATTGCGCACATCCTTCTTTTTGCCGCTTTTGAAAATTGGAGTAAAGCTGTGTAGATTTTCCAATCATCGATAAATACTCCGTAAGTTATTTGAAGCATCTTTAGCCTTCAGCGTCTTCATTTGGGTGATGCTTCATGAATTGCATCAGTATTTCGAATTCTACCAATTACATGTGCATAGTCGTATTTTATGCATCCCTGTGTTAAATATTTTCTTAGCGTTAGCACGATCTAGAGTCTTAACAAGAGTCGGTGCAGTAAATAATAATGGAGGAGGCACACGAAGTAACTAAAATTCAAAATGGCTACCATTGACTTGTGAAGTGTTTTTGTTTTTTTCAATAGAAGTGCGCCAGATCACACAACTCGGATTGAGCTGAATACCTTAAAAGCTGGAGAATTCAGAGATATTCACCCCTTACACTGCAGTTTGGATCTTGCCCCCAGTGACGCTTTTCTTCTTGATGATATAAAATTTGTTGGACGACAATAAGGGGAAGGCGAGCGTAGAAAGCCATTTTGATAGGAAATTTATAAAATAATTTTTCATTTCCGTAAAGCCATTATATTGCCGAAGTGAAAAATAAATTTCTCTTCCGGGTAATTACACTGAAAATTAAAAAAAAAACCTTACTTCCAACTCATTAGCGAACTTATCTGCGAGAGTTTGAAAAGGTTTTTGATATTTATTTCATTAAACCTTCATAACTACTAAAATAAAGCGCAATAGTAGGAAATGTTTTACAGTCTAACTATCTCTTATAAGAACTGCACCAAACTTTCTTTTTGAGTCGCCCTACTTTACATATATACATACATACTTGTCAGCTGCGTACTAAACATATGCCTGTGCTCCCCATTCTTTGTGTTTGTCAGCCAACATTACCTTAGTCAATACTAATAGGACCATGTCCAGTCTCTGCTTTGTCATAGCAGCCCGAAATTTAACAAATGCAACAACAATCAATAGGTCGTTATGTAAGATAAAAAACTAAAAAAAAACACATGCTTCAGTTGTTGAAGCTTTTCAAACCACTAACCAAATTTGTTGATCCATTTTGCACTATGGAACGTATTTTTCAAGCATCGATGAATAACCAACAGTTAAGTGCGGTTTTTCCTCTAATAAATCAGACTGCTCTCAACATATTCTAAAGAATGACACTAGTACAGGGTGGGCCAAATAAGACCTACTAATGTTAAGCACAAATAACTTTTCTATTTTTTGACATATTTATTTTTCTCTTTTTGTAGGTTATAATTGAATTGTTGGAAATTTATTATTGAACCCTACCGCAAGACCACCAACAACGACTACAATACGCTATTCGTTTTACACAATTAGCCAAACAAATTGATTTTTTAAATGTTTTGATGTCGGATTAAGCGCATTTCTATTTAAATGGTTATGTCAACAAACAAAACTGTAGATTTTGGGGCTATGAAAATCCAAGGGCAACACACCCAACATCAGTTGCACCCATCTAAATGTACTGTTTGGTGCGGTGTTATGGCCACTAGAGTTATTGGTCCATATTTCTTCGAAAATGAGGATGAAACGCCGGAATTGATTTCAGGAGCTTCTTACATAACATTGATTGAAAACTTTTTGCGGCCAATAGCGGAGCAGTATCCTAATTTGTGGTTTCAACAAGATGGAGCAACTGTGCATACTGCAAATAGTAGTAGTAGTAGCATTAGTAGGTCTTATTTGGACCACCCTGTACTAACTCAAACGCGATTGGTTGGTTTTCATTGCCATGGAAATTCGAACAAAACACCTGAACTGAATGTGAAATGAGAAACAATTTTCGGTGCGTTGCCGTTGCATCAGCTTCACGCTGTGGTTCCCAGTTTTCAGTCCGTGAGTACAGATGCATACATACGAGTATATTCATACACATATGAATATATCGAATGGTACTATCCCCCAAAAAACTGTCTAAGGTAGGAAAAAACGCAAGCTTCGAAGAAACCATAGAAAGAGTAAAGTCTCCGTATGTCTGTCGAAAGATAGCAGAATTCTTTATTATAATTATTTACATTCTTTATTATAATTACTTACATTCAGACTTCTTGGAGACAGAGGAGGTTGTTATCTGGTTTGTTGATTGGGCGTTTGAGTCCCATTTTCGCAAGCTGAGAAAAAAGCTTGGACGATTATAAAATGCATTTGAATTAATCTGGATACCCGCATATTATGCCGCTTACTTTTGTAAACTCTCATTCAGAACATACTTGTGGCACTCAAGAAAGAATGCCGGACTTCTGATATAATAATATATTACTGAATTGTTGTCTCTATAGTCGTTAGATTTGAGCCTCGCATAACAGTTTATGCAGTTGTTACCTATAGTATGTAAGAAAGATATGGAGTCCATGCAGCACTCGCTGAGAGAATGTCTCGCCCTTCGAAGAATGTGTTTTAGATTTCTGTGCTTTAGATTATCTTCATCCAAGGCGTTAATGCAATAATTGCATTTCACTCATTCCCAGTGAATGTCACTTGCATAATATTTTTTAGCAATTTAATTTTTTTTCTCCATCGAACACCGACAGCTATGCAATTTCAGCACGTACTTTGGCAGCCAAAATTGATTTCGTTCAAAACGTAGCCATTAAATGCATGCTTCTTCAATATTGGCAAAAAAAAATTAATGGCATGTTAATGACATGAAAAACGATCACATAAATAGCCAGAGGACGGGCACCAAAGATAAAACGTACCATATACTCGTAGAAAAACTGCCAGGCACAGCAGACAAATAAATAGTGAGAAAAAAATTTGCAAATTGAAAGTAATATACATACATAGGTGACATAAAATTATTATGTAGCTATGAAAAATTTTCAGAGCTCCACTAGGTACGTGTACAACAATACCTATATACAAATTATCCTATATAAAAAAAAATATACAAAAAGCACCAAAGACACATGTCGGGCCGTTGACAGACTGACGCATGGCATTTTAGTCAGTGGTCATGAATTCAAGCAAATATGAGGACAGAGTATGAAGAAGAAATTAGCCAATGCAACTGAGTAATGAAAGCAAAGTCAAATAGTTAAAGCAGAGCGATTGAAAAGCGAAAATCGAATGCAGAAAATGTTGTAAAAATAATGATTTCTTTTGGCATTTCTCTTTTTTACTTCTTCCATTTTTATTCACCGCCTCGTTCAATTACGTTTACATTTTGGCAAATAAAATGAGAACAACGGTCGCTTTCATACTGCACTAATCACAACTGACCGATGGCAGCAGACAACAACAACAAGAACTCATTAAATGCACAGCTGCCACATACTTACATACATACGTACATACATACACTAGCAATGCTGTCAGCAACATTAAGCAGCTGCTATTGCAAGCAGTGGTGACCACGCCATAGGCGGCAGGTGCAAATGTTCAATTCACCACTACCGCGCAACCTTTATACCTGATTTAATCTTTTTCTGCGAGCCGCTGCATTCGCTCACTCACTCTGTCCTCCTTCACCTTCACTTATGCTGCTCGTTCGTGCGCGCATTTGCTGTCCACAGGCTCTCTAACTTACTATACACACATACACATGCAAATCACGAACTCACGCGATTCCATTGCCATGTTTTGGTACTGATGTTATCATTCAAGGCTGTTGCTGGCGCTCCTTTGAGCAACATGCTGGCACATATGTACAAACACATCCTTCTACATTTACACATTCATATGTGCGTACATATAAAGTTACTCACTTGTTTTGTTTATCCACTTCACCGCTTTTACGATGTCTTTCTATTTTCTTCCTCCTTGTCTTCGCTTCTTTTCTGCTTATTTTGGGTTCGACGAAAATTGTTTAAAATGGATTTAAGTGGTCGCGTGTATGAGCTCGCGGCATGTGGCATATGTTTTTTTTTTGTTGCTGTTTTTATATGTTTTTGCTTACTGTTGTTTCAAGTAAGTTTTTTTGCTGCCTGATTTTATAGCCCATCTTAATCTGCATTTCTACTGCTTTGAAAACAAGGCATCCAACAAAGGTTCAGGTGTTTCCTTAGATTTCGGCTGACCAATAAGCAGCTGTTTGACAAGTCATGCACAGAGGGGCTCATATAAATGTATCTACATATTTACATATAAACGGGTTTCCAATAAGACGTGTTATTCCCGTAAAATATCAATTGTTTCGTTGTTTGTGTGGCACGTAGCGCCCTTTTGTTTAAAATAAATGTTGTCCAGATCAATACCATCCAATTCCGGCCTAAAAATCGTTAATCATCTCTCGATAGCGCATTCCATCCATTCACCGTAACTGTTGCTCCAGCTTCATTTTCGAAAAAGTAATGTCCAATGACACCGCCGGACTATAAACCGCACCAAACAGTCACACGTTGAGGATAGAGAGGCTTTTCAATAATAGCTCATGGATTTTCTGAGCCCCACATCCGACAATTTTGCTTGTTGACGAAGCCATTAACCTCATCACTCAAGATGGTTTATCGATGGAATTCCGGATCATTTTCATGCATTTCAACGACCTAATCAGCAAATACACGACGTTGTTGATGATCGGCCGGCTTAAGTTCTTGTGTTAACTGGACTTTATAAGCGTTAAGACCCAAATCTTTATGCATAATATGGTGTAATGACGTTTGTGGAATGCATAACTCCGAAGAACGACGAGGAATGGACAAACCTGGGTTTTCTTCAACACTTTTGGCTACAGCAGCAATATTTTCGGCTGTTCTTGTGCGACGTGCACGGGATTTATTCTTCACATCACTAACTTGTCCCAACAGCTCGAAGTTTTTCACCAATTTCTGTATTACGGTCCGACAAGGCGCCACACGATGACCCAAAAATGTTCGAGTTTTACGCACCGTCTCTGCCATATTTTCACCATTTTTGTAGTGAATTTTAATAATTTCAATGCATTGCTTAAGCGTGTATCGTTCCATTTTTATTAATAGCGTAGTTTCTTCTTGTCAAATATCAAAACATGACAGCTTCAAAGGTGACATCTACCGGAATAGCGGGCTATTCAAAATAACATCTGTTACTGGAAAACCCTTTATATACATATGTATGCAGTGTGTGTATTTTTGTATGCGCAGTTTGAACGAAATAGCCCCGTGACACATTGCAAAGTTTTGAATATTTTTTTTTTCAAATAATGTTTTACAATAAAATTCATGTAACTTCAAGTTTTAAACTCTGTCCAAATATTCAAAAAATTTAACAAAATTCCATAAAAATTTAGAACTTCTTCGTCAGAATTCTTATAAAAATTCTTGAAAGTTGAAATTTGTTTGATTGAAACTGTAAGTTATATGGCTTTTTGTAGTGGAAACTTTTTATAAAAATAATACACAATGAACTAGAAACCTAAAAAAATGTATCAACTCTTAAAATCAATGAGATATTCAATTTTTATCAGCGTTTTGTTTTGACAGCTGTCACAGTTCGATGCTGTCATTATTGGCAAGAATTGTACAAAAATCGTTAAATTTCTCACGAAAATGATGAATCTACTCTTCACAAAAGTAAGAACTATGTTTCACAAATCTACGAACATTTCCGTAGTGTTTCTTCACTTCCTCTCTTTTCCACTTTTTTGTTATTGATAAAGCGCCAAATGCAGGATATTTCTTAACAACATTGTAATAGAGCATTTGAAAGAACTTACACAATGAAAACGTTGGGAAATGTACTATCAACAAAGCCTGAGTTGTGCAAAAGTGGTATAGCGAACTTTTCCAAATTTCGTATCAGCGGACGAATGGCCTCCGTCTTCTACAGATTTAAACGCACTTGGACCTGCAGGCTTAGCACATTTGGGAACTTAAACAACATAGCTATGGATTGTTTCAATACTCAATTGTTAAAATTTTAAACGAAATACCTAAAGAAGTCATCCGTGCCACCTACGGAAATTTAACAAAAAAAAAAATCATAAGAAAAACATTGTCTCCCAGTATTCATCGGAGAGGACTGATTACTCGGTCAGGTAACATTCAATAGAAGTTTTGCCACTCTGTTTACATCTAAGGAGGAATGGAATAAAGGATTCCCATTAAACAACTTCGACACTACAGTCTATACAAATGGCAGTAAAATGGATTGTGGTCTTGGAGCTGGTATATATTCTAATAGACTTAAATTTTAAAATCTGTGCGTCTTTCAGGCAGAAGTTCTTTCAATTGGGGAACAATTGTAAAAAACTCACTGGAAATAACCGTTTTGACTCAATGTATGTATTTGTGGAACAACATTAAGGCGCACACCACAAATAGTAGCAGAAGCTCGACCAAACGCCCAATTGTATAATGGTTCACTTAAATAGAGGCACTAACCAAATAAGAAAACATAATAACACCAATTATTTAAAGTTTAATAGCTGTGATGCCACCTTGTTTATAAATTGCTTCGCAAATACGTTTCTTCTTCTTAATTGGCCCGGTAACCGCTTATGCGATTTTGGACACACCAAGTGAAGCGAAGTCCTTCTCTACCTGATATTTTCAACGCAGAGGAAGCCTTCCCCTTTTTCTGCTACCACCAGCAGGTCTGCATCGAAAACTTTCAAAACTGGAGCGCTTGTATCCATTCGGCCGACATGACCCATTCAAGTAAACGTTTACGAATGGATTTTTACAAATTTTCCATATATAGTAAAATGAGAATTTGAATGATATGAAATTTCAGACCAGGCCGTTTTAATGATTCAAATTAAAGCATTTTTGCTTCAAATTGTTGCTTATTCTCGTAAACCTTACGATGAAGCCACCGTCATAGATTTTCAATAATGTTCAGATTTGGGGAATACGGTGGCCACGCTAACGTTTGAACTAAATTAAATTAAATTAATTCGGAGAAGTTGAAAAAAAGTTATAGCTGTTCAAAAATGAGTGAAAATAATGAAGAAATTCGCTATATTTTGAAATTTTTGTAAAAAAAAGGGAAGAATGCCACGCAAGCCACCAATGAAATTTGTGAAGTTTACAGAGACGATGCTGTATCAGTTCGTGTAGCACAACAGCAGTTCGCTCGCTTCCGTTCTGGAAATTTCGATGTGAAAGATGCGCCTCGCTCCGGTCGACCTATCGTTTAAAAAGTCGATGAAATTATAGAAAAGATTGACCAGGACCGTCACATAAGCTGCCATGACATCGCCAAAGCACTGAAAATTCATCATCAAACGGTTTTGAACCATTTAAAAAAAGGCTGGTTACAAAAAGAAGCTCGATGTGTGGGTACCACACGAATTGTCTGTGAAAAATTTAATGGACCAAATTAACATCTGCGATTCTTTGCTGAAACGAAATGAAATCGAACCATTTCTGAAGCGAATGGTAACAGGAGACGAAAAGTGGATCAAATACGACAATAATGTGCCAAAAAGATCATGGTGCAAGGGTGGTGAAGCTCAACAAATGGTCGCAAAGCCAGGATTGACGCCTCGAAAGGTTATGCTGTGTGTTTGGTGGGATTGGAAAGGAATCATCCACTATGAACTGATCCAACCTGCTCGAACGATTGACTCTACACTTTACTGTCAACAACTGATGAGATTAAAGCAAGCAATTGAAAAAAACGGACAGAACTGATCAGCAGAAAGGGCGTCGTCTTCCATCAGGGCAACGCTAGGCCACACACATCTTTGATGACTCGGCAAAAACTGGAAGAGCTTGGCTGGGAAGTTTTGATGCATCCACCATATAGCCCTGACCTTGCACCATCGGACTACCATTTGTTTCGGTCAATGCAGAACTCCCTTAATGGAGTAAAGTTGGCTTTAAGAGAAGCCTGTGAAAGTTACTTGTCGCAGTTTTTCGCCGAGAAACCACAAAAGTTTTACACTGATGGAATAATGTCTCTAGAAGAAAAATGGCAAGAGGTGGTCGACCAAAATGGTACATATTTGGTTTAATAGAGTTCATTACAAATATAAAAAAAAATGAGTTGAAGTTTGATTAGAAATACGAAAAGACTTTTTCGACTACCATAGCTGTTTCCGTCATTTTTTTCTATTCGAACGCGCCGTAATACGATCCATACTATGACACCACCGTCACGGATGTGATGTCGACTAAAGAACCTTTTCTTCTTTCTTAAGTCATGGAAATAGTAATTATCCATCCGTCCCATCCAGATTGAACTTCTTTTCGTCACTAAATACTACTTTTTTCATTCACCGGGATCATTATTTGTAACAGAACTCCACGCCATGTGGTATCTTACAAAACTTATTCAAAGGTGGTTTTTTTTGTAATTTTTTATTATTCAGAGCTCGCGTATTTAGAATGGATTTGCTGCGTGCAAAATTTACGATTTCTTTAAGTTTTGACTTTGAATGCCTCAGAATTTGATGCAATCCTAAGGATTTTGGGGATTTTCTGCGGTATTAAAGCCATCGCAGTACTGTCTTTGAAGTTCACTTTTTTTTATAATTTGGCGATCCGAATACATCACTATTCGAATACTTCACTATTCGAATATTTTTGGTAAATATTTATTTAGATTAGCGGACTACTAATCGGTTTATGTACAAGTGCATGCACCATGAGAAGGGCCAATGTAATTTTTATATTTTTAAAAGCATTTTCTCCCTGATGTTAATGAATATATAGTGAGGTATTCGAATAGTGAGGTATTCGAATAGTAAGGTATTCGAATAGTGAGGTATTCGAATAGTAAATTATTCGAATAGTGAGGTATTCGAATAGTAAGGTATTCGAATAATGAACTATTCGAATTATTTGAAACGAATAGTATTATTCGTTTTATTCGAATAATGTTTATTCGAATATTATTCGAAAATAATCCCACCCCTAATACATACGTATACTTTTAATGGAAACAAGATTAGATCATAAGTATAATTTTCTAAATTCTAAACTTATCGTCTACGTATTCCAATTGAAATAGATCCAGTATCTAATAAATTGAAAACCATTTGGATTGATAGTTTTGAGCCGTTCATTAACACCATTTTAAAATTTATATGCACGCATATAATTCGTATGCATGTCATGAATAAAAGCGGTTCAGTTTCCATCCAGTATATGAGTATGTAGCTCTGCACTTGCAAGCGTCATGTGTTGGCATGAAAACGGAAATAAAATTCAAAGCCATAGCCAACATTGTAAATACACTACATACACATATGCACCACTACAAGCACGAGTGTATACATTTATATGTATATACACTGCGACAAACATTGCCCACCTCGTACCAGGCATCCCTATATACATATGTCTGTGTATGTTGCACCGTCAACAGCTGCTACTATTTGCATAGAAAATACGAGTAATTTCGTTGCGGATCGCTGGACAGCTTTTGTAGTGTCATTCTAGTCTAGTACATTTTTTATACGTTGAATACACAGAGCAGATATGGATATTTATTTTTAGAACAGCAGCTGAATCGGCAGCTGCAAATGGACTGAATGAGATTGAAAGTAACGAAACGTGTAATCAAAGCGATTCACAGTGGCAGGTGTCATTTTAAAAATATCTAGCCAATATTCGAAAACAATATTGATTGCATTTTTATCGTCACTCAACAAAAAAAAATATTATTTTCAAATTAAAACAAGGATGATTAACATTTTTATTAAATCATCAACATATTTAAATTAACAATGCAATCATAAAAAAGTAGCCGTCAAATTCTTGTGCAATATATGTATGTATTTCATGTATTTGTGTGGACATGTGTACTGTTCTTCTACAACAAAATGTACAAAAAAGCAAGAATCCGTTAAAAATGTGTAGCGAAAAAAGCTACGTACCGTATGCCGTCACTGTTGTTAACATTCCACGCCATTAACCCTAAAGTATCAACTGACCATAATTTGACCGCCATACAAAAACCAACAGTCAACACCACCAACTCAACGAGTCAAAAGCTGAAAAACAAAAACGCAAAATCAACTGAATTTTAATGAAAAGCAAATGGAAAATAAAAAATGCGCCAAAATATATTGAGGCTAAAAAAACCTACCCAGCATATAAAAAAACGAATATGCAAAAACTTCAAAAACCAAAAAGAACTACCCAAAATCATTGCCAACTCACTCGTTTCAACAACAGCAGCAATAACAATAACTGATAACTAAAAATCAACAACACTCAATTGGCTATAAAATTTAAATATGCAAATATCATAAAGTGAAACCGGCCAGCACTAATAAAATGCAATTGTTAAATGAAATTTACCCCATGTCATAGTAGTGAATAAAGCAGCGAAGGATTGCTAAGTCTATTGTTTTACTGCCTGCATTCATACATACACATTTACAAATCTTGGTTTATTTCTATGTAGGTACAATTAGCGTTGTGTACAAGTGTCACTGTTGCAAGTCCACATTTCACTTTTGGCAAAAAGTGGAGAAAAACAACAAAATGCGCAATGGTTTTGTATATTTAACCATGTAATGGGTGTTTTTTTTTTTAATTATACGTTGTGTTATATAGGTATTCAGCCGCCGTAGCTGACTAGCTTGCTGCGTGACTGCCATTCGGAAGTGCTTCGGTTCGACTCTCCGTGCGACTCGGCAGGAAATGGCAAACTTCCGAGTGCATTTATGCCATGAAAAAGCTGCTGATAAAAACATTTGATCTTCGGAGGCGGCTTAATTCTGTAAATCCTTCACATCATCAAGACGCACACGGCAAATAGGAGGAGGAGCTCGCCCAAATACCCAAAAAGGGTTTAAGCGCCAAATATTTCTTCATTTTATTTTATATGTAATATATTTGCCTAATCAAAAAATAAAACGGAAAAGTCAATGAAAGGCTTTAGTAGAACTTTTTTTTTGTGTTAAAATCCGTTTTCATGGTTTTTTGTTAAAATGTATATGTTTTTCAAGCAAGTTTTGGGTTGCATTTCTCTACTGCTCGCTATGCTAATATCATTGAATATTGCCAAGCCGATTAAGAAGTCTTGATGGCTTAAAAATCATATTTTCTCACATTTTTTTTTATAATACTTGTAAAAGGTTTTCCAATAAGAGGTGTTATTCCCGTAAAAGATCAATGGTTTCGTTGTTTGTGTGGCACGTAGCGCCGTTTTGTTGAAAATAAATGTTGTCCAGATCAATACCATCCAATTCCGGCCTAAAAATCGTTAATCATCTCTCGATAGCGCCATCCATTCACCGTAACTGTTGCTCCAGCTTCATTTTGCGAAAAAGTAATGTACAATGACTCCGCCGGACCATAAACCACACCAAACAGTCAAACGTTGAGGATAGAGAGGCTTTTCAATAATAGCTCTTGGATTTTCTGAGCCCCACATCCGACAATTTTGCTTGTTGACGAAGCCACCAAGACGGAATTGGGCCTCATCACTCAAGATGTTTTATCGATGGAATTCCGGATCATTTTCATGCATTTCAACGACCCAATCAGCAAAGACACGACGTTGTTGATGATCGGCCGGCTTAAGTTCTTGTGTTAACTGGAGCAGATTTGGGTCTTAAGGCTTATAACTTAAGACCCAAATCTTTATGCATGATACGGTGTAATGACGTTTGTGGAATGCATAATTCCAAAAAACGACGAGGAATGGACAAACCTGGGTTTTCTTCAACACTTTTGGCTACAACAGCAATATTTTCGGCTTTTCTTGTGCGACGTGCACGGGATTTATTTTTCACATCACTAACTTGTCCCAACAGCTCGAATTTGTTCACCAATTTCTGTGTTACGGTCCGGCAAGGCGCCACACGATGACCCAAAAATGTTCGAGTTTTACGCACCGTCTCTGCCAAATTTTCACCATTTTTATAGTGAATTTTAATAATTTCAATGCATTGCTTAAGCGTGTATCGTTCCATTTTTATTCATGGCGTAGTTTCTTCTTGTCAAATATCAAAAAATGACAGCTTCAAAAGTGACATCTACCGAAATAGCGGGCTATTCAAAATAACACCTGTTATTGGAAAACCCTTTGTAATCAGCAAGGTGCCAAAAATGTGTTTTCGAAAAAATGTAGATGTTTATGCAGACTATGGTTAATACCCATCTAGTAAAAATGTGTCTCTAGGAAAATTTGCGCTTAAGGCGATGAACCCATAAAAACGGGATGACAGCTTTGGCACTAAAGTTAAAAAAGTCATGAGAATATTGTCTATGTACATATCTATTCACAAATAACGGTTGTACCACTTTATTGCTTAATGGTGCAAATTTTGAAAATTTGATCAACTCTAGCACTTTCAAATTCGGCAAAGGTTTTGCCACTTGTGTCGCTAGTGGGAGCTTGGGTTCAAGTTCTCTAAGTCACACCAGTGATCGAAAAAACTCTTTTTTGATTATATTTTCAGGAAAAATATAAAGAACGACTTAAAAAATGGTATTTATTGTATATATATATAATTGCCAGTTTGTAGTTATTTTTTTTTAACGCGATTTTTTTTCATTATACCTAACTACAGAGGAAAATGTAGAATAGCAAATTATAGAGTTTAAGAAAAAATAGAAAATGCAGAATTTTTTAGACACCACCCTCGAAAAAACTATACCATCTCAACATTTCTACCAGTTTTGACTATATTTCTTTTTTTCTTTAATTATAATAAATTTTTTTATTACGACATAGTTTATTCTACAACAAAAATCATATAAATCAAAGTCGAATTTTCAGCAAGGTTTATATAAATTTCAAAATGATTCCTTATAATTTCACACTTTTTACATGTGTATTAGAAAAATATATCGTACCCTCATTGTATTTGTCTTTGACTATAAAGACCACTTAGGTCATTCTGGAATAGCAAAAACATTTATTTACGACCTCTATAGTATATAAAAGAGCTATAAAAAGTTATTTTGCCCATAAACAAAACACACCATAGTCTTGCCATAAATTCTGTGACATCTTTTAGAATGCTTACGACGAAAAAAAATCGCTTTTTGGGTGTTTGGGCGGGCTCCTCCTCCTATTTGTGGTGTGCGTCTTGATGTTGTTCCACAAATGGAGGGACCTACAGTTTCAAGCCGACTCCGAACGGCAGATATTTTTATGCGGAGCTTTTTCATGGCAGAAATACACTCGGAAGTTTGCCATTGCCTGCCGAGAGATTTACGAATTGCTGAAACTTAACATTTCGAGAATGTTTGTTTACCGATTGCATGATCTGAAGTGACAGACAGCGAAATATTATTTTTACAGATAAGAAAAATTTCACTGTTGAAGAAGTTTTTAGCAAATCGACAAAATCTATGCTAAAACTTATAAAGACGCAAAAAATGTTGCTCAAAGGATTCAGAGTGGACACCATCCATCTTCCATAATGGCTTGGTGGGGTTTGTCTTGTAAAGGCGTTACATCTGTTTATTTCTGCAAAAAAGAGGTTAAGACCGGGGCAGGAGTGTACCAGGAGCACATTTTAGATGGCGTGATGAAGCAGTTGAATAGTACTCTCTTTAATGGAGAGCGTTGGATCTTTCAACAATATTCCGCTCTAGCCCATAGGGCAAAAATCAACCAGTAGCGCCTAAAAAACAATATTCCTGAGTTCATAGACGCAGAATATTGGCGGCTTAGAAGTCCAGATCTGAGTCCATTGGACTACAGTTTGTAGTCAGAATTGAAGAACATGGTCTGTCGAAGAGAGTGGCAAACAATGTTTGATTCGAGCAGCGACGTCAATATCCATGGAAACCGTGGGTGCTGCAATAGCTGAATGGCCTAATCATTTGAAGACTTGTGTAAACACAAATGGGGACCATTTCGAATGAAAAATAATGGTTTTGTTTTAATATTTGCATGATTAAATAAAACTAACTTCATTAAAAGACTTTACTTGTATCAGAACTTATGGCAAGACTAAGTATATAATTATCCCTTACACCTTTAATTATCCCTACAGCCTTAAGCCCACTGCGAATGGCAAATATTTTTTATGAGGAGCTTTTTCATTGCAGAAATACTCTAGGAGGATTGCCATTGCCTGTCGAGGGGCGACCGCTATTAGAAACAGCTTCTTATACCATTTTGTTGCCTCACGATTCGAACCTGCGCACTTCCGAATAGAAGTCACACACCAACCCATTCGGCTGCGGCGACCGACACGAAACACCCTACATAAAGAACAAATAAACTTGTACACTTTGTAAGACATGCACTCGAGTTTTTGCACAGCGGAGTTAACTGCAGTTAAGGCACTGAGGTAAATAATTAAAAATAAAATTGTACTAAAGTGCAAAATTACTGGAGCAGGAAAGAGAAGGTCAGCTGCTACTTGCGTATACATGTACACACATACACTAGTGAATGCATATTTTAGTCCTAAGATTTAAAATGTGTTTAGTTTATGTCCATGTTAAGTTGCTTTAGATTAGGTAGTCGTATCTAATGTTACACACTTAGGTTGTAGGCCCTTTTGTCCCCTATATTCGGCCAAACACCCAAAAAGGCTGTACGCGCCAATTATATACATTTGCCCCACAAAGTCTGCGTTCACCATACAATAACTTTTTAGTGAATGAAACACACAACCTGATTTTATAATTTTTATAAATTTGTATATATTTATATGTTTAAGTTTCAAAAACAAAAATAAATTTCAAGATTCCTCCCATAAGTTTTTAGATAACGGTGAATAATGGCTGTAACAAGTAAATAAAGCGACCATAAAGTCTGCGTTCAGTCTCAAAGTCTAAAACAAAAACATGATATGCTATATGCAAAAATTAAATCAAATATTATAGTATAGTTGGATATCCATATATGGCATTGAACTTACTAGTTTCTCTGTTTCCTCTGCTGTTATCTTCCTCCATTCTGCCTGCATGACACTCCGCAAAACCTCTTTACTTGTAATCACTTGCTGACGAATGCTTTTTTCCAATAGTTCCCACATATGCTCGATGGGGTTAAGATCTGGCGACTGTGGCGGTGTTTAAAGCTGTTTTGGGGCGTTGTACAAAGCTTAACAATCTCGGCTGTGTGCTTCGGGTCGTTATCTTGTTGAAACCAAAATGTTCTTGATAAGCCGAGATTTTCTTCACTTTGCTTTAAATTCCGTTTAAGTACCATATGTTCAAGTATCCCCATTTATCCATCGTCGAATCAATAAATTCTAACTGACCCACCCCATTTGCCGCCATGCAGCCCCAAGCGATAACCCCGCCACCTCCGTGCTTAACCGTGCCAACAAGATTTGGTTTTTCAAGAGCAGTTCCAGGTTTTCGCCAAACAATTTGACAGCCTTTTATTCCGAATATACAAAATTTACTTTCGTCTGAAAATATAACTTTTTTCCAGAATTCGGGAGGCTTACTTATGTACTTATTAGCAAACTGAATGCGTTTACGTCTGTTCACAAGAGAAATGAAAGGTTTTCTTCGGGCGACTCTACCACGGTATCCAGCTTGACGTATAACTTTTCTGGCAGTTTCAGCGCAAATACTTTTTTTAAATGTTTGACACATGTTTTCAACTAATTTTGAGGATGTAATCCGGCGGCTAACCTTTGCCAAGTTGATTATAGAACGCTCTTCCCGGGTCGATAATTTTTTCGGACGCCCTGACCTGGGCTTAGATGTAAAAATTCCAATTTGCCGAAAATTTGTTACAACTCGCTGAATAGAGGAATGCGTTCTCCCAATAGATTTTCCAATATTTCGGAAACTTTTTCCGTCTTTCCACATTTTTATAATTATTTTCCTCTCAGAAACGCTTATTTCTTTTCCCTTTCCTTCCATGTTCTTTAATTATCTCCAGTTATAAATAAAATGTTCAACTAAGCTTGTTAACATTCAGTCGAAGTAATGCGCAATCAAAAAAAATTAATACAAATAAGGAAAAATATCTTAAAATTAACGGTATCATTAAAATAAACAGGCTGAACGCAGACTTTTTGGTACCACATTTACATGCTGCTGAAATTATTTTCCCGTTATCTAAAAAGTGAAGTGAGGAATCTTGTTTTTTCCCCCTAAAAAGCTGGGAATGTAGTGGATAAACAAATTGTAAAGATTTCAATTTAATCATAAATTCTATTTTGTTTTTAATAAATTTAAAAAGGCTATTCGGGTGATCGCAAACTTTGTGGGGCATGTGTATACATATGCATATATATACATATGTAATGTTCATAGAACTAAGGTTTTTAAGTTCATTAAGGAAATATAGCTTAAGCGTATGATTCATTTTCCTAAATAGTACTGCACAATGACAGAGAAGATGTTCTACAATCTTCCTAGTGAAGTCGATCAAAAGAACGACTAATCGAACAGTGTTCAAGCCGACAAGGTTAATATATGGAGACTTCTTGTTTTGAGCATTTACGTACACTTGATGGTCACAGTAGCTGAGGGACTTGACAAGTGGGATTGAAATATAATATTTAATCTGCCTTGATTAGGTCTATAATGGAATATTTCGTGTCTTCCTGATGCCATCATCGGATAAGGTGGTACTACGACTACGAAGCTCACCAGCTTCGCAGTTAGTCTTTATATCGGAATGGTCTGGAACCGATACAATAAGCACGAGAAGTATCGAACTTGGACCTAAAACATGTGCATCTGTGTAATTTATACGTACAACGCGAGACCAATTTTTAGTAGTGCGTCATTAGAAGTTAATATTTCTAAATAATGCCATACCTCAGCAACCACTTCTTTGATTTTCAAAAGAATTTAATGCAAATTTTCATAGTTTTACTTTGATTACAATAACTTCTTTTGAAGTAGTATGCCACTAACGTTGAAAATCTTTCACATGCCGAGATAACTGTTTTGTCTTCATTAATTCTCTTTTAACTAAAGCCCAATATCTCTTGATTGCCCTAAGTTCTGAGGAATTGGGAGGGTTCGCTGCTCTATGCACAAAAATAAACCATTTAAAAGTAATTTAGTGGCTTGAGACGAGATTAAGCCAAAACTACTGAACCATAAATACCATAAATATGTGCGAAATTATTGTCGGTAGAGTGTCTGAGCAGAATTAAAAATCAGTATTTCTTGTAGTCCGATACTTACTTTAGTGTTAGTAGTACTAGATATTTCAAGAAACCAGAACAAAAATTGAATAAATACTTAAATAAATAATACTTTTCTTTGGAAACGCACAGTGGTAAGTTTAGCGTGACCACCAGTGTAAATAATTGAGTACTAACTTTTCATGTAAGAACTATGCATATATGTGCATATATAAGTAACACAGTAGGAACAGTTAATTATAAGCGAACTTAAGTCCTAATTACTTTAATTTATGCTCACAAATTGCACTTGGAACGTGCACACTTGTATCTACATATTTATAAGTATGGACATATGGAAATTTTCACGCAAGAGCCAAAATTAATTGCTTTAATTCACCAACCGACCTAGAAATATTTATTACTGGGCGTATAAATAAGTTAGAAATATTTATTTGATTATGAAATTTAAACTCTATTTAAAACACAAAGTGGTCAAATAAAGTGTACTTCTAACTTACTTACTTACTTAGATGGCACTGCAACCGTATGTCTAAAACATTGCGCCATCTAGTTCGGTTCGCTGCTTCGCACCGAGTGCTGCCAAATTATGCCTCACTTGATCTCCCCAACTTAGATTAAGTCTTCCTCTACCTCGTCGTCCACCAGTGGGTTCCGTCTCGAAGCGACGTTCATCCTCGAGACATGGCGAAGCCAGCGCTGCCCTGTATTTTAAAGCGCTTCACTATGTCCACATCTCGGTATAACTCACTGTTCTATCGGAATCGGAACACATTCTCGCCTACACGAAGAGGCGAGATTTTTCAGACACTCCCAGTGCTCTCTCATCAGTTATCGACATCGTGCAAAACTCTACGCCATATACAAGGACGGGGATGATTAGGATTTTGTGGCACGTTGCTTTCGTTTTTGGAGAGAGAGAGCTCTTCTTCCCAATTGCCTACAGAACCCAAAGTAACACCTGTTGGCAAGAGTTATCTTTCATTTAATCTCTAGGCTGACATCGTTCTAGCTGTTAACACTAACACCTAGATAAACAAATCCTTCACCACTTGAAATTCGCGGTTGCCAACAGTGACGTATAGTTTAAGACGCTACGACTCTTTGTATATTCAGAGCAGGTTCTCTGATTTACTTTCATTCACCGCAAGACCCAGCTTTTTCTGCTTTCTCCTCCAGACTGGAGTACGCAATATCAATATCGTCAGCATACGTCAGTAGCATGACACTTTTATGGTAGATATTGCCAGAGCGGTTCAACTCAGCAGCTCGAATATTTTTTTCCAGTAGGAGGTTAAAGAAATCACACAAAAGGGAATCGCCTTGTCTGAAACTTCGAAACAAATAATTCGTTTCTTATATAGGTACGGTCATTCTCCCACTTGTCGCAAATCTCCGCTTCCCGAAAATGCTCGATAGATGCTAGATAGAGAAGCGGAGCAAATGGTTTTAGTGACAAACGACAAGCGGCGGAATGAGCTTTGTTTATTTGAGAATCAACACTAACTTTTATAACAATATCTTGAACTGAATAGTCAGTTGAGGAGTAAAATCCTCACTCGAAGGACGAAAGCTACACTATATAAGTTTGTGAATATAAGTATCCCATTTATGAAAGATCATTTTACAGTTTGAGTATCCTTAACTACTGTCAAACTCAACGAATATCTTCTCGTTGATAAAGATATGCCGATTGCTCTAATTTTCTGCAGAAAGTGGGTTACTTTTCATTTGAAAAAAATTAGGAAATATTAAAAACTATCGAACATCGACTAATCAGCCAAAGCAGTGATGTCGATTAGCCGCCTCGAACCCGCGAACTATGACTTCTTTAGACTAGTTTGTTTTACGTCAACCATCCAAAGGCTATTCACGAGTTGAAACATAATGAGCCAGTCGAAGAAATTACTTGGTTTTATCATTCCAATCAAAAAATACGTAGAAAAATGTTCATGCGTCTCTTCCTTATCGCCGACTTAAAGTAAATTCTAAACGCTTGATTACCCCCTGTTTTTAATAAAGGGTGGTTAAGTTTTACGGGCCGGTGTTGATTTTGAATAAAACACAATTTTTTTAAGAAATTATTATCATTTTTCATCATTATGATAATATTAGTGTGGCTCAATTACGCATGGAATAAAATATTAGCAAAATGGCCGCTGTGGCCTCGGTGGCACACCTCCATCCGATGGTCCAAATTTTCGATGACGCTGAGGCATAATTGAGGTTCTATGCCGTTAATGTGCCGAATTATCTCATCCTTTAGCTCTTGAATTGTTGATGGCCTATTGATGTACACCTTTTCTTTCAAATAACTCCAAAGAAAGAAGTCCAACGGTGTCAAAGCACACGATCTTGGCGGCCAATTGACATCGCCGCGACGTTAGATTATTCGGCCATCATATTTTTCGCGCAAAAGAGCCATTGTTTCGTTAGCTGTGTGACAAGTGGCACCGTCCTGTTGAAACCACATATCGTCCAGATCCATATCTTCCAATTCGGGACATAAAAAGTTCGTTATCATCTCACGATGGCGAACACTATTCACAGCAACTGCCTGACCGGCCTCATTTTGGAAAAAATACGGTCCAGTGATGCCGCCGGCCTATAAGCCGCACCAAACAGTCACTCTTTGTGGGTGCATTGGTTTTTCGGCAATCACTATTGGATTATCATTCGCCCAAATGCGGCAATTATGCTTATTGACGAATCCACTGAGGCGAAAATGTGCCTCATCACTGAAGATGATTTTCTTCACGAAGTGCGCGATATGCATTTTGATTTGAACGCCCGTTTTCATAATAAGCCTGAATAACTTTATCGCGTTGCTCGATTGTGTATCTTTCCATGGTTCAAATTGAATTAGTCTGAAATTGAAAAATGTCAAATGAAATGCAGAAAAAAACTTGACGTTTAGGTGTGGTTCACATTCAACATCGGCCTTTAAAATTTAACCACCCTTTATATAAGTATAAAAATGCACTAATTTATGAAGACTATCTACTGAGAAAGCTTCTGCAACACTGAAAAAAAAATATGTTACGGCTCCTAACTTTCATAGTTGAACAAAAACAGCAAACTATGTCTAGTCAAGCAAATTTGACGCCATAAAACTATCAAAGCTAACCACAGGCGACTGCTGTACTCTACAAGCAATATGCATTCTGTCAAAAAAGCACCGGGAACTAGTCGATAAAAACATGAAATATTTATGAGCCATTCAAACTTGTTATTTTGCCTTCAAGGTAGGTCAATCCGAAATAATATATTTCCGATAAATGATCCAACTACCAAAACATATATAAAAACGTACATTTCAAACGCATTTTCCGGGATCAAGCATTTCCAGTTCTCAACGTGAATTTAGTCTTATGCATTCTATTAACAGCAAACGGGTGCTTGAGAGGGTTAGCTTGAATTTTGGGACGAGAGAAAAGTCAGTCGGAGGGGTATCAGGTGAATAAGGTACACAGGTATTTAACGACTTTAAGAGATGATACAAAATCCTACAGTTTTCTTTCACAAATCTGACCTTTGTCTTCGAAATTGCTCTCAAAAATGTGGCAATACGCTCAAATAATATTTTTTTTTTACCAACCGACCTTTTGTTTTGAATTTTGACTATTCTTTTAAACGGCCCTTTCAAGTAATCAATTTCTGGTACTTTTTGACAGAAGGTTAGTAACATATTGACCGCAATAAAATGCGCAGAGGTAGAATAAGTACTCGTACTTCTGTAAGCAACTAGGGAGGAAGCAGGAAATGGAGAAAATACATCAATTCTGCAAGCAACAGCACAACACCGGCAACAGTACGACCAGAACTCTTATGACACTGCCAATACGGCTGGTGAATTAGCAGCAAACAAACAAAAGCGAGGGTGCACGCAAAATGCGTCGTTAGTAGAATCAACAACCAGCAATATAATAATACAAGCAATAACAATGCAGCAACAGCAACGGAAGTAAAAAAAAAATTAAATAAGCAGACAACAAGCTTTCCGTTTCCACCAGCACTCATACACGAAAAGGCGTGCAACAAAAAATGTAACAGTCAAAGGGAGGGTCCATAAAATATAGAACAATAAAAGACTGGCAGGCAGCAAGTAGAGAGTCACACACAACTGGCAAAATTTGCAAATAAATTAAAAACGAAAATAACAGCACCGCTTGAATATAAACCTCCAAATATAAGAAAAAATGCAACAACACTATAGCTTATAAAATTATTGGTAAAGGCTGCAAATTATCAAACGAACATTTATGTATTTAAGTAGGCTGCATTTGCTGCTACCAACTGCCGTTGTGGCTGCAGCAGTTTTTGTTATTGCTGGTGTTGAGCATTGTTTTTCTTAGGACTTGCCTTTGTTGCCGCTCCTTGAAAATTTGCAAACCTTTAGAATTTCGAACATCTGTCGTTTATTTGCCAAATACTTCAGCTCTCTTTCTTTCTCTTTCGTTAGCTTGCGTGCTCGCAAGTGAACGCTCTGACTCAGGGTTAGTAAGTGAGCATAAGTAGACACTCTTTGCACAGTGTGGTAAAATCAAGAAAATTATGGCAAGAAACTGTTTACAATTATGATTTTGAGTGTTATGAAAAAAAGTTTGCCGAAAATTAATATAAATAGAAATTTAGAAATATGTGCTGTGGATGAGGCATCAAATATAGTATTGAATACCTCGAGATCATCCCGCGACTAGTTTAAATTCAGTAAATTTTTACAGAATCTACTAGAGATATTAAGACAAATTATTAAAAACGAGTTTGCTTCAAGGAAACGCCCAGAGGTATTAAGTATGAAAGTTGTTTTGTTTTGACGATTTTTAAAATTTTGAATATTTATGATTGTTATAATCTGCCTGGCCATCGCGACATTGAGGGTAACTGTAGAGCCGATGAACTAGCAAGACTCGGCACTAAATTGTCTGACGAGCACATAGATAATGACATAGGGATACCCTTACAAACATGTAAGCTACACATCCTTGAAGAAATTGTAAAGAAAGTAAACGAAAGATGGCGAAATGAAGCAACCTGCAAAATCGCCCGTCAACTTTGGCCGACTCTAAATGCTAAACGCACAGAATCTCTGCTAAGCCAAAATAAACACAGTCTTAGCACATTGATCTCAGTCATAACGGGGCACTGCCTAATAGGCAGACACGCCCAAAGGATGGGTGTGCAAACACATGACTTCTGTAGAAGTTGTCTAGATGAGGACGAGGAAGAGACAATCTCGCACCTACTGTGCCACTGCCCTGCTCTATCCAGACGCAGGTTTACTATTCTGGGTAGACAATTTTTTAATGAGCTAGAAGACCTCAGAACTATAGAAATCAGAGATATTTTAAAATTTTTGAAAAACACACACTGGTTTTAGGAGAGATAGGGACAAGCTCCCCACGCGGCATCACAATGGGCTATGAGCCTGAGTGTGTCCCACAGGACAACCGCTTCAACCTAACCTAACCTAACCTAACCTATAATCTGCCAATAGTAGCCATAAAAGCAGTTAAAAGCTTTATCTGATTACGGCAAAATTTCGATTAATTATTTTGAAAATGGCTTTAGATGGCACTGGGGTCGAGATAAATATAAAAACCGTATCTGCGCTCCGATTCGATTCACTCGTAGATATATATCTGGCGCTTACACTTTTTTCGGGGGTTTGGCAGAGCTTCTCCTCCTTGATGTGTTTCCTCCTCCCAATTGAAATACCTACAGTTTTACGCCGCCTCCGAACGGCAGATGGTTTTTTATGCGGAGCTTGAGTTTCAAACCTGTGCACTTTCGCTTGTTAGTGACGCACCAAGCCATTCGGCTATGGGGGTCACCAGATATACAGGCATGTACATATTTATTAAATATCCAAAAGAACATGAAAGTCGCTATGGTCGAAATGATCTGAGAAATCGTAAGGGGTCCGGTTCGTTTCGGACATTTGCGTCAACTTCCAAACAGAAAAGCTATTGAAAGAAATAAACCGGTTAGATAGTCCTGGGGTCAAGTTTTATTTATTGTCCGATTGAGTTTATTATATTACAGAATATATCTTAGAAGAAATACTTTTGGCAAAACGTATCGCATTTTTGGTATACAGATATTTATTACAAAATTTTAATTTATCGTGTAAAGTTATATTTATCTTATTTACCATATATACTCATTATGGTTGATTTTGTTTCTACTCAGAACATATATTACCCCTCTAAAGAAATGCTTTGAAGAATTGGTCGTTGGCTTGTATATTCCCTATGGAATTCGAAGAAATTATAATATTTTGCAGATTTTGTCTTTGATTGGAGCCGTTATGGTATTTGAGAAAGGCAAGCTTAAGAATGTCTTGTGATATCTCCTATACGAGTAGTAGTTCGGCCTAACGTATTTACCAAAGAATTCAAATTGCGTAAACCTTTTCGGTCACTCCAGTCACTCGAGTCCAAAAGAAAGTGTATTTAAAACAAAAGCCAACAACTTTTTAGCTTCGGTTGTGGTCATCTAAATGAATATCGGGTACGATATGGTAAATAAGGATCAATAAATTAGTATGCTACAAAATACCAGAGTCAACAGTATTTATGAACAAAAAATTTAAGGTTGGGTGTGTACTTTAAAATTGTAGTTATATGAAGTTCAGCGGATTGATTTTAAAAAAGATATAAATAAAGCAATGTTGGCAAAAAAGGTTAAAGGATCTTGACATAGTTTCGAATGTAGTTTTTGATGTATTTAGAAAAACGGAAAAATTTTAGAGTTAGGTATAATTAATCGACTCAATTTGTAAATCTCATATTTACCTTTCGAAATTATGTTCATCGCTTGTCACTGCTATTTCCGAACTACGGAAGAACTTCTTGCCTTTTGAGGCGATCCATGAATCGAACAATTTTTGGCCCCTTTATTTATAGTAAAAATTCTCATCTGCGAGAGAGCTTGCCATCGATCCGAAACAACGTAAGAAGTGTACCAGTGGACCAGTTAAGTCATCACTTTGGAGGGGCTGTAGTTATGTTCACAGATGTCCAGGCTGACTATGCAGTATTTTAGATCAGCCTATGGCAACTAGCGCTAACCTTGTAGCTTTTTATCGAAAAACGGCGGAACTGTTTGTCATAATAGTTGTGTTCGATAACAATATTAGTCATCATCACAAGGCATCAACCCAAATCTAGAGAGTAAGCTCAGCTTCTCTCTCAAAGAGAAGAAAAATATAAAAAGTTTTCGAACGAAACAATCTCCATCACTGGCAAAAACTGATAGAAGAAGGCATACATATCAATTGAATTTGTTGACAAATTGTGGTTTTGTCCAAAAAAATTACCATAAATATTTTGTTTTTATAAATTTTCGTTTTTATCGTTTTACACTATTAACCGCAAATTTCAAATCGGCACATGGGCAAAAGTACACAGAATATCAGATTCCGTAAAACATAAATTTGCTTGTGCACAAAAAATTCAGTTATATGGTATGTTTTTAGATTACATGTTTTCATGATGGATAACTTTTTCTTGCTAAAATTTCCCCTGCAAAAAATAAACGCCTCTCTTGCATCGAACTGTCACTTTGCTCTATCAATTTTTTTGCGATGGATAATTTTATGGCGTTAACGTACGCCTATTTGCATAATGAATATTAATAAGTTTTGTAGAACAAATACCTATAAACCCAAGTTTAAATTTTTATGCAAATTTTAAGACATTCATCCGTTTTCTATTAAAATTTCACACTTTTTATTCAGAGTTTTAATAAAATAAAAATTTGATAGCCGAAAAAAATTGTCGTGTATTCGTTACAAGAAGAAAATGCGCAAAACCACCAAGGAAAAAATGATCAAACAACCACGACAATTTGGGCGCCTTGAAACTTGCACTTTACTATATTAAAATTTTATGTGCGATAATGTGCTACGTATTTAAAACGTATTGTTGATTAAATAAATTGATTATTGATTAAATAAATTGTCTTTTATAACTTTTCAACGGAGTATATGACAGTTTTCCGCACCTGATAAGCTCTCATAATTGATTTCAATTGAACTCCAAGGAAATTCTTTTATTTTTTTACGATTATATTTTTTAAACACACATCGCAGTGCAGCACATTATTCTGCATCAACATTTTAGTACTAAGAGCGCAATATTTGCTTCGAGAGCGACAAATCAAAATAGTTGAGAGTGAGCAAACAACCTGTTTGCAAATATGCAAACTCTCTTTGACGGCAAGCCAACTGAAACCTAACACACAACAGCAACAACAGGCAAATGCCGACATTTGGACACCAGTATTACAATCAGCTTGCGGCGATGCGAAGGTATAAAAGGACGAATTGATACGCGCGTTATTCAGTTTTAGTCCTGACAGCCTTAGCGGTGGAACATGTTAAACAAAACACGGAGCACCATTGAACGCGTAGAAAAGTTTTTAATATATATCGAATACATTGGCGGTGAATCGACGACAGTGTGTCGAAAAGTGTTCTTGTAACGAGGAAGGTGCGAATAGACGAAACTAAAAGAGCAATAACAATATACGTGTATGTCGAAGGAGTATTGAAGTACAATAAATAATTCAGACCTAAAGTGGATACGTTAAGTGTGGGGCTAATAGTTTGTGTCGCTTAGAGGTGGCAAAAGAAATTTTTAAAGTTATTGAGTAAGTGCCGCAAAAGAGAATTATAGTTAATTACCAAGGATATATTAGAAAGTTGTAACGTGAAGCATACTTTTGTGCGTATATATTATTATAAGTATATGGATGTGTTCCACACGTACAAGAGAAGTGCAGGCAGTGAGCGACAAGCGTACGTTGTCGATAATTAACGCCAAACATTAAGTTGGCTCTTTATATGTATAATATTGCATTATATTACACGCAGTTTCCCTTTTATTGTGCTAAGGGCTATAACGTGCATTGCGTGCAAGACAACGAAAAATAAGAAGCACAACGCAAAAAAGAAAATAGAAAATAAAAAATAAAAAGAAACACAGAATTACATATTTTATGTACAACGACGCCATAAACTAACTTACAAAGACAAAAAAGAACGTTACAACAATAAACTCAACAACAAAAATGTTTTCGTTTTCGTGCCCGTTGATTTTCTGGCGCTCAGGCGCTTTCGTGTCATTAATTGGTATAATCCTTGTTGCATGCGCCATGCAAGTGTCCGTAACCGCGGCGAGTGTAGGACAACCATCATCACCACCGCAGCTGCAACAACAACGACAACAGCAACACTTAGACAACATGTTGCGTGATGCCGCCTACAATAAAAACATTGCCAACATTCAATTGCTAAGTGATAATGATGTTGCTGCTGTCGATGTACTAGTAGATGGCGAAGATGATGCTAATTATGTTGGTGATAATTTTGGCAACGAATTTACCGCTGCTTCACAACGCTCCGCTAGCGATGAGTCATCCAGTGTTGAGCTGTTACGCTTTGTAGACGAACGTGATGATGCAATGCTGCTACATGCAACAACCACAGAGCGTGCAATAGTGGGAAGCAGCAGCACCACCACCACCACCACTTCCACTACCACCCCGGCCGCACCACAACAGGAGACAAATGATAATGCGCTTCCACTAGCAGAGCAGGTGCAATTACTTTCCAAACAGTTAAACGCGCTGATGATGCGTCGCCGTGAGGATTACGAGCTGCTCGAGCATAGTTTACGCAAATCATTGCGCATGGGCGGAACTGCAAGTGATGCAGGTGCTAGTGATGCAGATGTACGCGCCGAATTGCAGGATTTGCGGTAAGTAACGAAAATGAGTACGTCCATTGTCAGGAAACTAACAAATAGACCTCGAAGTCAAAAATTGGCTTTGGAAAACGCGTTGAATAAATGAACGGTTGTATGTTTCTGTGTTTGTATGTGAGTCACTTAAGTAGGTCAGTTGGCTAATTGTCGGTCCCTCATAAAGATAATTTTCACCAAAGCAAGGAACTGTGCTACAGCTTTTGCTCCCAGCCATATCCATTGTAGATGCCCTGACTTCACTTCCATTGCATTCTCTTGGCATGATGGTTGCTGTAAAATTATTTTACCATCGTACGTATACTTATTTTTGCGGCATTAACTCGCTTCAGGTAATTTTTACTCCTTCTTTCGCTCCTCATCTCTGATTACTATGCGGCTACATCTAATTAGTTATTGAAATGTTAATTAGTCAGTTAGTGGGTCATCGTCTCTTTCACCTTTCGTTCGGAGTTTTCGTGTATAAATGTGTGTGTATTTGCGGACTTGCGAGCTTATTAATATGCAACACTGTAAGTTAAGAATTAATTATTAAATGAGAGCGCTTTGTAATTTTTTGTGCAGAAATGTTGTTTTTGTTGCGTTTCGATGTATTCAAATATTTATGAATACGAAATGTTCGCTTGACATCTATCATTGCTTCGAAATATTGATTCATATCAAACTTTTTAAAGCATTGAAATTTGTGGCAAAAAACGCATTATTACTAAAAATGAAGAAAAGGAGAGTAAAGGAAGCAAAGGAAAGTAAAGTTGAAATGATTTTTTTAGTAAAATTTTTCTAAATTTTTTTTATGCACTGGCTAACAAAATTAGGTTTTTTTTGTCATTCCTGTAAGTGATGGCGATTTTATAGTTCAAAAGAAAAACGTGAATCTATGCAGGCGTCCCAATTAACAGACTGGAAGTGAGGCATTGTTAAATTAGAAATTATTTGAAATAAAATAAATGTTTTTTATTGTTCAACTATGGATTCAGTTCTTTGAAGTAACAATGAAGTTCTGATTGTGATTCACATTGTGATGTCTTGCAATTTTCGCAGACCAGATTGATCGTATACCGAAAATATTCAAATTATTATATTTTGCTATAGTATTTTTCGACACTTTTTCATTTCATCAACAAAATTTATTAAACATTTGTGTTTTTTGTAGGCTTAAAAATTGTAGTGGTTCCACAGCCGGCCAGTGAAGGCCAAAAGGCTTTCGTCTCTCACAACGTACTCATTATGAAAGTTCTAGCCTAATTATATTTACATGGTGTAGCCAGAAACGATATCAGCTCTTAGACTATTATAGAATCTTTTGAAGAGATTAAAAATCCGTAAGCAAAGCTTCTTCATTACCTCTATATTTTGAGAAAATCGGATTTAAGGCACTTTTCGTATCGCTATAAAAGTATCATTGGGATAGAAACTCAAATGTGGCTTAAATGAAGATGCTAACCTTAAACTTAAAGTTTCAGAAGATTATGTGGGAAATATGTCCATCCATTGTGGTACCAGAGAATTTATTTGCTATTCCTCGCGAAACAATTTTGTTTTAAGAGCAAACCCATTGATCGGGCTAACACTTGCATCCCAAAGGTCATCAGTACCTAACATTCAAGAAAGATGAGCCAAATTATTTAAACCTAGTGGCACGCCATGCAGGACAGTGGCAGAGAAGATGTGTGACAGTCTTTTCCAAATCGTCATTCTTGCAGCTTCTGCAATTGCCGAAATGACCAAATTATTTTTGTAGCATTACTTGTCAGACTATCAACCCATCTCGTGTAGGCTGTAATGACAATGCAGTTAGTAGGTTGAGAAAAGTATGCCTATAATCTCCATATCAAAAGGAGGCGAGTGGTAGTGCCCTCCTTGCTAATCTGCTGCTACAACAACAAATTTTTTTAGACTTGTAAAAATCGAGGCCATTGTGCAAAATTGTAAACCTTTTCAAAATGCTTTAAATCAAATATCTTTGAACTATTTCGGGTATGTATTGTGCAGTTCATTCAATTAAAATATAAAAAGCACAAATGGCTACCAAATACTATTTATAAGTACTGAAGACTTGCGCTGAAATAAATAACATAAAGACAAAAAGTACTTGAATGTTTATGTTAAGGATATGTTCACAAGAAAAAATAATAATAATAATTGACGCGCACGCTTCTATTAAGTATTTGGCCG
>JAYXIM010011543.1:0-55693 GCA_037575425.1 Anastrepha fraterculus | reverse complement strand
GGTGTTCTCTGATACCCTCACAGCTGCTGAAATCTGCTTCCTTTTCAAGTCTAGAAAGGATTGGTTAGTTTGATGTTGTTTTATTGCGTTTTCCCAATAACTCAAAACTTGGCCCAGGTCTCGGTAGCTTGCCGAATTGTTTTTTTATAGTCACTTCAGTCATGAATGTCACGAATTAAGCGGAAATTTAGTTGTTTTGAGATTTATTAAATGTTTAAAATTTTGGTATAGATTATTTAAGGTGAAAAATCAAGGGTTCTTTTCAATGCTTTGAAAAACATTTTTTTTTGATTTTTTAGAATCAAATATTAGTTGAAGAATTTTTTTGGGAACTATTACATATTTATATCTAAAATACAATATATATTTTTTTGAATTTATAGAAAAACTTGGTCAACATTATGCTGCCTCAAAACAATTTTTTTGTTCACCTATACAGACAAAAATTTACTTGCTTCCAAACAAACTTCCTCTTCATTTTTGCTTACATCAAACATTTCTACAAATACACCTTCTGTATATATCCAATTTTGGTTTTATATAGGCATGTATGTGTACATAACTTTCCTCTCTTCCTAGCCACAAAATGGCGGTACCACTCCTCGTTGTTACTATGTAAAATTGTCATATTGTTTTACAAATTACTTATCTTAATCGAATTTTAATTGCTCTGCGGGCAGCAAAGCACAATGACACTGCTCTAATAATACTCTCACTACAAAAACACTGGAAGCAAAGACAATATAATCCACCAACCACCCAACCCCTACCGCCACAAATTATCTTCTCAAAACATCTGAGTACTTTTTCGAGTATGCAAAAATTTAATACTTCTTCTTCTAGCTCTCTAAACGCAATGTGATTATAAAGATATTACGCACCTCAAAAAGTTTAATAAGCAGATTTGTGCCAACAAGAGCACATAAATAACCAACTAAAGTCCAAGCTTAATATACCAACAACAACAAAGCTTACTAAACTCAACAAATGAATACTCGGTTTAAACAAAAAAAAGAAAATGCAACGAAGTAGAAAGTCTACGGCGACAGCTGAGTAGCCTGAAAAGCAATTATGAGTAGCCAAAGTCAAAGTAAACAAATCACGTGTATATATACACTCGAATACATTTACATGCGTGTGTATGTTCAGAGTGCAAGGAAACTTTGCAGAGGAGTAAAATGTTCATTGCGTTTCAAAAAACACAAGCGATAGTATAAAAATGGTCAGAGGCTGGCTCCGGGTTTTGGTATAGGTATTTGTGTGGGCCTGTGTGTGAATACACAAAAAAGGAAATACAAAGTTTACCTCAAGTAAACAGAATAAAAATGACAGATTGAATTCTGCTCTAGTGGGAGCATACTTTGGGCCAGTTGGCATCGCTCTGTTAAAAATAGTTACACAGTGGCGCAATGGGTAATATCAAAGTTATTGTAAAGTGAAGAAAGTTTAAGGATATTAGATTCTTCTTTAAGATATTCTTTAGATCCGCTATAAAATTCTCAGTGAATTACCAGAATCGCTCTATGTGTGACGTCACGCCTGGCTGATAAACACAACCATGTGCTCTTTTATTATTGCCAAAAATTAACGATTGCCTGGAAAAAAAATTTTTTTTCCCCCCAAATGTTGTAAAGACGTCCCAAGAATAATAGCCAAATGGAATTATTGATGAGAAGTATGCGAACTGCTGTTCAGAGTGCCTTTGCATAGTGAAGCGGCATCACCTGCTAAACTTTGTAGCAGGTGCACACCGCAATCCGACGTTAAATTTGACCCTATTTCATAACAAAACTGTAAAATAAAAACCATTAGTTTTGGCTTTGAAGACGTGAATAACTGCACATAACAAAAACAAAATTACCAAAAATGTCTTGATGTTTCTCCTGGCAAAGACTTGTGCATTAGTAAAATCTTGTTTTTAAGAGGTTGACTTCCATTGTTGGCATAACGCCACAACTGCGCACCATAAGGCAATACCGGTCCATTGTATGTTTCTTCATATAAAAGTAATTTATTACATGTGTTTAGGTTAAATTTCTATTCGATCAACTAGGTAAATTTTGCTACTTCTAAGTAGAGCTCGTTTCTTTTTATCTTTATCTGCCCTTTTCACTGTAGGTTTTTCTTTTTTGGCTGTGAAATTCACTTGAATCGACTATGAAATTGATTCAAGTTGTAAATTAATTATTTTCGTATATGCTCGTACACTGTAGTACGTTTTATCAGAAACTATAGCCTACAGACTGCGTGGCACCAACGTAAGTCTCATCCTAAAACTCCTTATCAGTACGAAAAACTATTATCAACATCTACCATAGAACCAAAAAAAGCATAATATTAGAAATATCCTATCACCCAGCTACAGTATATGTGGCAATGAACGACCAAGTTTGCCTGCACTGATCCTATCATTTCTCATAAAAAATTTAATAAATAGTGCTTTGAAAATAATAAATAATTATTATATTCAACAAATCGAGATTTCCGAGCATTGATAGGAGCAGCCGGCATGGCCGAATAGGTTGATGCGTGACTTCCGTTCGGAAGTGCACTGGCTCGACGCCTCGGGTAGGAAATGCCAAAAAAAGTTGTTTCTAATGGCGATCGCTCCTCGACAAGGAACGGCAAATGGTCAAGTATATTTCTGCAATGAAAAAGCTTTTCATTCGCCGTTACGGAGTTGGCTTAAAACTGTAGGTCCCTCTATTTGTGGAAAACATCAAGATGCACACCACAAATATGAGGAGCAGCTCGGCCAAACACCTTCTTCTTCTTTTTGTTTTACAGTTCAGTTACAGTTCAGTTACAGAGGATCTTATTTCCAATACACTTAGCACATACAGTGCAACTTTGTACATTTTTACATGCACCTTTTGAAAGGGACCATCCGAATTTCCATAGAAAGATGTAGCAGATATCTGCGTCATTTGCCAATTCGGAGTAATCTCTTTGAAAATAATAAACGCAAACTAATTAAGCCCAACGCGTAGTCTGCGTGACGTACGGATAATTTTTGCTTTGCCGCTAGGCCAAGAAAGACAGGAGTTTGTATCGTAGGAGTAGAATCGTCTTCTTGATGGAAAATCGGACCCACCGATGTGTCAAGAATGCTGGTATGAGACTTAAAACATTAGCATAAGGTTCAGATTTGTTCATTATGGTCGTAATTTGTTTTACATGGTTATCAGAAAGAGACATGAAGTGGTTTGATACGTTTGTTCCTTATTAAGGCTACCAGCGTTTGAGTAAGATTGGGAAAATTGATATGCACTAGACGACTATTGGATCGGGAATGATCATAAAGCGAGTTTCATCAAAAATCTCTTATATCCGTTACTCTAGTTAGCTTGTGGGAGATTGATGACATATTTAATTAAATGCCTAGCCGAGATCGGGAGAATATAGAGAAATGTAACTCAAGTTTGCGACAGTAAAGATATTGGCTCATATATTGATCTAATGGGGGCATCTTTTCCTGGCTTACGTATCAATATCAGTTCAGGAAATTGAGGCGAATCGATTAATCAAAGAGACAGATTAGCAAGAAGATGTTTTTGAAGTGAAAACTTCTTTAGAATCGTTGGGAGTGATTTGAGACTCGATGAAACGAAAAAGCGACACTAAAAAGAGACATACATATAGATCTTATAGTATATAGCCTGCGAGAGAATAAGATAGAACACAGTTATACAGCGTTCCCTATTCTGCGTCTCCTCTTTGTGCGGTGCTTAGTAGCCTCCCCACTCTTGGCTACGAAGCGTTATATGTTGATATACCTATATGTGTGTGGCTGCGTACTGCTGAGCCACGCTAGTATAGAGAGTATTGTAGTATGTATACTACACTGCCAATTACTTGCTTTGGTGTTTAGTTCAAACGTCATACGTATGTATGTTTGTATGTATGCTAGTACGTATGTGTGCGCGCCTGCGTATTACGGAGCCACGGTGAGCGAGAAGGCATTATGTATACCTATACTACGCTACCTAATACTTGCTTAGACCAAGCGCCCTACGAATGTTTGTGTGTATGTTAGTACATCTGTGTAATATACGCGTTACGACGCTCATAATAGCAACCGCGTGTGCTGTATTGCGTCCGTATTTTTATATTCGTAAATACTTTCATTTTTAAATATTTACCGCAATTCACGAAATTTTAATAAAGTATACACCAGAAGTATCGCGGATACTTAGAAAAGATTACGATAAAGTTCCAATGATTTTAAGTGGCGATTTTAACGTAAATTTCGCATTGGACAGAGAGGTTCCTTTAATTGGCTTTCTCAATACAACATTCAATTTAAAAATGTGTAACAATCGCACTGAATCGACAACACGATCAAAAACAACAATTGACGCGGTATTTCAAAGATATGTTGACAACATCGAGACCAAAGCATTTGTATCATATTTTAGCTATCATAAGCCACTCGTATCATTTGTTGAAATTGAAAACATTGAGGATTAATAATAATAAAATGAAGAAAATAAAATATGAACTTTATAGCAATATTATAATGAACCTATAATTATCCCGCTCCTAATGCTGCTTTCGTCTCATTCTCTCTCAGTTTGTTTTACGGAAGGTTTCACTTCTATCGCGTATAATGGTTTCAGGGCAGCGTGAAAAGAAAAAATCTATAACTACAGGCATGAGCTAAAAAAAGCTTACTTATAGAAGTATAATTAATTAATTTTATTTAGTTCAGATTTACATTGTGTTCCCATATTTTTGTACCAGAAAATTTTATCTGTACCACTATGCGGAAAATTTATTTGCACTGTGCGCCCAGCTGACGGCCACACCCATACACCTGCCTGCCAATGCGTTAGCCACTTAGTTGGGTTTTTTGTCCGCATTTTTTTCTCCCTCTCCTACTCTTTTTCTTTCTTATACACTCTGTTTGCTGTTGGACGCTACCAATTTGGTTGGGTGCAAATTCAAAGTAAACACTCAAATATGTAAACAACGTCGCCCTTCATTGAATAGCAGATAAGTGTGCGGTCATTGTGCAAATGCTGTGTAGCCTTTGTCCTAGTTATTGTAGTTGCTGCTGTTGTTATTGTTGGTTAGATGTAGCATTGGATTCAGCTGCTGAGGAGAAGTCCTCTTTCAGAGTTGTGGGCTTTACACTCAATTTGCTGATGGCCTGCTGAAGGCGATTTTTTTTGTTGGGCATTTTCTCTATACACATACATGCACACAAGCTTGCAGAATAGCTGACTGAATGAAGCAAAAAGATGCCGCGCCAACGCTTTTACAATTGTTGCTGTAGTTGTGCGAGTTTGATTTGCATTGTAAGCCTTGCGCTATGGAAAATATCAAAATAATATATTATAAAAAAGGATTATGTTTAACAAAGTACATAAAAAGGAAATCAAACAAGGTGGTAGTGGAAAATGGAAAAATGTAATTTTTAAATGTAAATATAAATTTCTCAATTTCCCAATTTCTTTGTTTGAGTACTCAAGCTATTTCTAATTTTTTATCACTTTATCAATTTTTGTTTTTTAATTTCTTTCAGTCGCGAAGTCGCCGCATTGCGTGAGGGTCACCTAAGTGGCAACAAGGAGCGTCTCACTGTTGAGTGGTTGCAACAATCTATCGCCGAGATACGAAAGCAACTCGTGGAGTTGCAAGAACTTGGCAGCGATACCAGCAAGAGTATTAGCCATCGCACACAAGGCTACGAGGACTTAGCTACGATACGGAATGATTTTGCACAACTTAAATTGGAGGTGGCCGCCCTTAGGGAGCGTCAGCAGAAAAATGAAGTATTTATAGAGGAGTTACGTGAGGAATCACTACAGCAGGAGGAAGACTACAAGCGTTTGCTATTGCGTGCTGCAGAATCACCAGCCAATGTCAAGGGAACGCAACCAAAGTCAGAATTGGTGTCAGGGAAGCAGCAGCAGCAGTCGAGTGAAATCGATGCGGAAAATAATGAGGTGAGTGAAATGCGAACGCTCGCGTTGCATGCAAATGAGCTTGATTATGTGGAAAATGCTTAAAGATATTTTTTAAATATATATTTGCTGTTAAATTGCCAATGAGAGAGCAGTTAAGCTAGCTATAAATAAACTCTCAAGCACTATTCATCTAGAATAATCAAAAAGGCGGCCGCCGTAGCCGAATGGGTTGGGGCGTGACTACCATTCGGAATTCACAGAGAGAACGTTGATTCGAATCTCGGTGAAACACCAAAATTACCATAGGAAAAAGTTTTTCTAATAGCGGTCGCCCCACGGCAGGCAATGGCAAACCTCCGAGTGTATTTCTGCCATGAAAAAGCTCCTTACAAAAATATCTGCCGTTCGGAGTCGGCTTGAAATTGTAGGTCCCTCCATTTGTGGAACAACATCAAGACGCACGCAACACAAATAGGAGTAGGAGCTCGGCCAAAGACCCAAAAAAGGTGTACGCGCCAATTATATATATGTATATATGTTCATTATTCATTAAGGCTGAAAATTCATTTCACTGTTTGTTTGGCATGCAAATTCAAATGGCTTTTGAAACAAATTATTTGAATGACAGTGGAGTCGCTTCCAAATTGAATAGTAATGCTTGAAATTAGTACTTCAATAAAGTTTATTTATTGCTTTGCTGGAGCAGTCAGATGGGAAAATGGGAAGCACAGGAATTTAAAATATTTAAAAATTTGACATTCAGATTTTTTTTTTTTGCATTTCTGACCGTAAAAGATCTAAGAATGAACAGGGAAAAGTGTCTAGATTACTTCAGACACAAATGACTATAAAGAGACAAAGTTATAACAACGGCTTCTTCTGCTTTATTGATAAGTAGAAGTCCATAGTGAAAACTATAAGTTCCACTCTAATCTTTTTTTATTTCGATCGGCATTCTAAAGCGTGATTTTTGGTTGGTTTAAACAGCCGACGCATGTTTCGTGTTCCTGTTCACTGTCAAACATCTTCAGTTTGGTGTATATAATTTAACCATGAATCGTCTTATAAACGAACAACGCTTGCAAATCATTGAATTTTATTATAAAAATGCGTGTTCTGTTAAGAAAGTTTAAAGTCGAAAAATTGTGTTCAGCGACGAAGGTAATTTTTGGATCAATGGGTACGTAAATAAGCAGAATTGTCGATTTTGGAGTGAAGATCAGCCACAAGAATTGCAAGAGCTACCAATGTATCCAGAAAAGGTCACAGTTTGGTGCGGTTTATGGGCTGGAGGTATCATTGGACCGTACTTCTTCAAAGATGCTGCGAATCGTAACGTAACTGTGAATGGTGAGCGCTACCGTGAAATGATATCCAACTTTTTTTGCCCAAAATGCAAGAGCTTGACTTGCATGACATGTGGTTTCAGCAAGACGGTGTCACATGCCACACAGCACGCGTAACAATGGACTTGTTGAGAGGCGAGTTCGGTGAACATTTTATTTCACGTTCGGGACCTATCAATTGGCTACCCAGATCGTGCGATATAACGCCTTTAGATTACTTTTTGTGGGGCTATGGGAAAGCTCATGTCTATTCAGACAAGCCTGCTTCAACATTAACAAACAACATTAAGCATTTATATGTGAGATACCGGGCGAAACACTGGAAAGCGTATGCCAAAATTGGACTAAGCAGATGGATCATTTGAAGCGCAGTCGCGGTCCACATTTGCATGAAAAAATCTTCAAACATTAAATTATATGGACTGTACTATCGATTTAAATAAAAATTTAATGCATTTTTCTGAATTTTACGTGTGTTTTTTTGAAAAGCTTTCCTATAGCTCTTAAAAATCACCCTTTATTTATCCCCAGTGTTATTGTTACCCAGAACGAACTTCATATGCAAGTGAAATTATGAATTTTTTATGGTAACGCTGGTTACTCTGTTTTTCATTTTTCACGATAACTTTTATTGTCGCAATAAAATATGTAGTATGTAATTTTCATAAAATAAGTAAAGTGCAGTACTTGATTACCATTCAGAATTCTGAGAACGTTGGTTCGAATCTCCGTGAAACACGAAAATGAATAAAAAGCTTTTTCGAATAGCCCCTCTCCAGGCAATGACAAACTTCCGAGTGTATTTCTGCCATGAAAAAGCTCCTCATGTTGTAGGTCCCTCAATTTGTGAAGCAACATCAAGACGTATACCACAAATAGGAGGAGGAGATCGGCCAAATACCCAAAAAGGCTATAATAAGCTTTTATATCCAAGACTTTCTTGCCAACTCATATAAAATATTGGAAAGTGAGGAAAAGCACAAGAGAGAAAGCGACACCAACTTTTGAGAAAAGCTTACAATAGAGTCGATTAAAATGGTGCGCGTGCACCTCGGCTATGCTTAATAGCTATTATAATATCTGGATTTGGGAACTCGTATCTTCTGGCAATTTCTGTCTCGCCTTGTTCTGCCTGGTCATCTGGTGTCAAGGCGAATTCATGTTCTGGTTTAAGTAGCTCATTCACTCGGTATTACCGCAGTTGCTAGTCGGTTTGCGTTTTGCTACAATATCAAACAACTCTTTACTCTCTTCGCCAGCACACTCTCTTTAGCCTATATTGGGTCCCGGAACACCGTGAAAGAAATGAGGAAGCATACGAATATGCGGGGAAGGGGTATAAGATGGAATTCGTGGAATCAAATCCAAACAGAAACCCCTCTGAAATTCCTGGTCTCTAAAAGAGAAGATAACTAAAGCACTATCTTAAAACAAATGGTCTGATCACACATTAGCCCAATGAACGAGAATTACTGAAACTCTTTTCTCACGTAAATGTGAATCGGTCACTGGACTATTAGTTATATAACTGCTAGATTCGCAGAACTTCCTGAACTATGAACTTGTTAAAAGTGCGTTTCACATTTCTGAATGATAAGGTGGTTTCATTGGAAAGGTGATTGAATACGACAAACGATTAGAATGGTTTAAGGGGGTCTATTGGCAGATTTTCTTCCTAATTTTAGAATGTACATTTTTACTAAATATTTTCTTTTTACATTGCGTATTTATCAATAATTAGCCGGAGCCCGCGATTTTGCTTGCGTATGAGATAAAATACTTACTATATTTCACGCTTACAAATAAATTTCTGAAATCGATAGCAGTTTTCGTTGAATGCAGCATCGAAAAGCTGATGTGCATATTATGTATTATAAGGCAATTCGAATATTTCTAAATTAAACAATAAGTGGCAGCGCTACTCATAAACGAGTTTTTTAATTAAAACATTCTCAATTATAATTTGCGTGGTATCCGCAATTCTTTACCTTTATCTTTACCAATTTCTCAACTTAACAACAACCCAACTAAAAATAGGTTGCAACAGCCAAAAATATTGTATGTTATTCAGCTAGTTTAACACTTTCATGTGTAGGTATCAAACACTTTTACCTTAATATTGAACTGACATTTGTAATAAGTGGGTCCTTTTACAATAAAATCAGGTGGCAATGCTTTCAAAAAAATTGTTTTTGAAGAAATCTTCTTTTTTAAGAAATTACTTTTATTCAATACGAACAGGTGACATCACTCTTCTAAAATGAGTTAAAAAATAAAACCAGCTAAGCCCCACGGGTCTTCCAACGATTTAAAAAATGCTAAAATCGAATCAGCGAGTGATTCTCCTTCGTTCTTATAGTATATCGGAAACATAACAAGCATTTTTACAGAAAAAATAGCTTTCATGGTTACATACATATATGGCAAATCAAGAAGTCTGCTGAGAATCACTTCATATGACTTCTGCCCAAGATAAATAGTTCCTTTCTTTGAACTTCAGTTAGATGATTAAGATAAAGATACTTTACGTCATTGCTCACTAATATGAAAACTAACTGTTTACTGTTGTTGTAGTTTTCAAACTGTAATATCAGGTTAAAATGTCTCTTGAGCGCTTTTAAGAAAATGAGGAGCGTCATTACGTACACATTCCCATATGCTTCAGTTACTATGTATCATAAATATGTATGTACTTGTGCATGTATATTAACCCAACTTGCATTAATGGGTTATACACAGTTGGAATTTTCAAGAAATCGATTTTTGTCTTTTTTTTTCTTAATGTGCATATATTTAAGAATACACACCACAGAAAATTGAATATCGTTCCGGTGAATATTTTCGAAATTACACGTAAATTGTAAAAGTCCTTTCAGAATGCTTGAAAATACAAGACCGGAGCGGCAGCGCTTACTTGGAACTTTAAACGCGTTTTTCTCAAAATGGTGTTTTCAAAGTCGGTGACCAACATTACTCGAGAACAGCTAAACCGATTAGTCTCAAATTTTAACACGAGCTTCTTAAATATACGTTTTATTAATTAATCGAAATTTTTCTCTCATCGATAAGTATTTTTTTTTTATAAACAATTTAAGGTGGAAATTTTGCTCAAAAATCTATTTTTTTTAGAAACCGCCATTTTGTCAAAAAAATACATAACTATTCCTTATTCCTTCGATTAATTACTACATTTAACATTACTTTAACGAAATCTGTTTGGTTTTTTTAAGGTAGTAGTCTGGTAACTTACACATTTTTTGAGGCCATGTTTGGGACATTTTTTGGAAGGGAAAATAAAATTCAATCGGCTTGATTTTCTGATATGTTATTAAAGGTATCAGAAGGTGTACAAAAAAAAATTTTTTTTTGAATGTGTTGATACTATTTTTGTACACTGCAGCAAGCGGCAAAAAAAGAGGTACAGTGGCTGGCCGGCGTGATTTCGTCACTTGTGGTCATCTGAAACAGAAAAAACAAATTCCTTATTAATCAGTGTGCTTGTCGTTCTGGCGGGTAGTAAGATCAAATGATTTTGACAAAAAATAACAAAATGGCAGACTTCGTAAGAAAATTGCCTTTTTTTAAAGTGGAAATCGGACTAAAAAATGGAAAGTTAGGGACGAAATAAATTAAATCTACTACACGCCAGAATTATTGATGTGTAGAAAAACATATCTAAATTTCAGCTCAATCCGTTAGATAGAAAATTTGTTTTCACGACGGCCATCCGGAAAAACGTTGTTTTGAGAAAAACGCGTTTAAAGTTTTAGCAATTGAGCCGCTCTCATGTATGTGCTGTAATTTCGTCAATATTTCGAATTTCGGTCTAAAATTTGTACAGTATATTACCAATATATCGCACTTTCAAAATATGTAAAAAACCGAAATTGGAAATTTTCAAAATAAGTTACCAGACTACTACTTTAATTTCAGTGTATCCAGTTCAGAGATATAGTGGTCAACGCAAAACGCCTTTTTTGAAAGGAGCTCCCGGAGATCAGCTGTAGCTCCTTTCCAAATAAATATTTTTACTTGAAGTACAGTTAAAAGATAACATAATATGTGCAGAAATTTTTAGATCAATAAATTTAAAAGTTTTCTCACAAAAAGTTGTGGAAAATTCGATTTTTTCGGACTTCTAAGTGTATATAACCCCTTAATATTGAGTCGCAAGTACTTTGGAATTGATTAGAGGAAAGCATAACTCGAAGGAAAGCAGCTGAGTTTAGTAATTCTGTGCAACACATAAAAATATAAACATAAACACAAATTTAAAAAATCACATCTAGGTGGTTCACGTGCATTTATAAAATCACTAATACATACATACCTATGTGGTTTCTACAACCTGCTTGCACACATTACATTTCCCTACATACCTTTATATCTCAACACGCTCACATATTTATTAGAAATGTTAGCAAATTGAAGTTTAATAAAATTAATTCAGTCGACGGTTAACAGCTCCCCAATGCACCGCTAAATTATACATTTTTTCGGATAGTTGAACAGCACAAATGTGCGAATTAGCGTGTAGCACTCATCTAAACTGAACACATAAGTACGTGTAAGTGTAATGGCACACATAAATACATACATAGGCAGTAGTGAGTGAAAGTATGCCAGTGCGATAGAGCACCAACTAGTATACTACATATAATATATTCAACGCTGTGGCTTGCAACCCACTTGGCGCATTGAATTGATTGGCAGATTGTTGAATTGTTGAATACGTTTAGTTAGTTGCTGGTAACGTGAGCCATTTTGACGATTCACGCTCATGAGCGTGGCAAGTAAGTGACTTGACTATTTGCCTGACTAGCGCTTTGGGGGCTTCACTTAATGGTTATTAGGGAATTAGCGATAGAATAAAACATAGATTAGTGCATGCCAATGAGTTGTGAGAGTAGCGGGAGCAATTACTTGTATGCGGCTTCAACACACCATGTGCGAATATGTATTTGTATTATACAACAGTTATGTACTTACCTGTGTACAAATTTATGCATTTAGATAGATTTTATCAACACAAATTATATTTGTTTGCATAAGTGTTTAAATTAGTGCACACATTTCAAGAATAGGAAGATATTTATCGCTCTTGAATAGACTGTAGGGTTTCTCAGCTTTAATATTTATTAATATTACTAAGAGGAGCCCTCCTTCTGTACATTTTTATTTTGATTTTAATAGAATATAAGTTTGCAGACGATTTTCTTAACTAATCTCTGAAAAAGCAATACTCTTTTGATATGGATGAACACATTTGCTCACTTGTTTTCTTCAAACCTCATTGGAACGTAAAGTATGCGTTAAGTTTAAAAAAAAGTAGGATATGGAGAAACTCCTCAATATTTTAATTATTTACTCTGGAACAAACTTATTCTATTTTATCATTATAATTCTTTTTATTTTTGTCCAAATTTTCCATTATTTATTTATTTGATTGCTAGGTTATGTCTTCCTTTATTTGTTGAATATTTTGCTTCTAAAATTATCATTCAGTTTCTAAGGCTTATATGTGGGAAAATTGATATATGTGCATTTCCAAATTTTGTGCTATTTTTAAAAGAATAAATTAATAGTTAAGCTGCTCTGGGTCTACTTTTTAGTGATTTTTGTTAATGGAAATTATAAACGAAACAAAGGCCAGAATATAAGATGTATATTAAATATGTCATTGACTGCAGAGCCAATGTGCGACTTATTTTAATTCACGGCTGTGCAGCCACTCTTTGCAGGCAAACGGAATCCCAAAACCTTTTTATTATATATATGTAGTATAGTTGAGTACTATAAACGAGTGGGTGGGGTTTTTAGGTATTTGATTTTTGGTTTAATGCTACCGTCAAGGCAAAAAGAGAAGAAAAAAAGAAAAAAAAAGAAAATAGAACTCAGTGGACATATATTTTTCACATTTGCTTTGCCAGCTAATTTTAGTGGAGTTTGGTACACTGCGAACTGACCCAGAAACAGCAATTTTTCTTTTCGTTTTAAAGTTTTAATAGTAATAGGAAAGGATTTATGAAGTTGATTGATGCAAAGATCCAATCGGTTAGGTAATTCTTAATACCTATGTTGTTTAAAATTGTATTTGATCATTTTTTAGCATATTTTTCACATATCGATGGTTTTCGAGAAAAGTGACACAATTCAAAAATACAAATTACTGAGTTTGGTCAGTTTCCTAGATAACTGACGCGCCAATTCGATCACCTGACAAAACGACACTAACGCCAACTCTCAGAATTGCTTCAAGATTTGCTTATGACGCTTTTCCAGATAAAAATATATTTAATCTGTAGTTGATTTTTGCTTTTAACGACAAAACTCCGAATGCAACAGTCTTCCAGAAATTTGCTTCAAAATACCATATCTACACAAAGCGAAGAATTCTGTGCGTAGTCCTTAGCGTACATATATTTAGGGCCTTTATTTCGTCCTGATATAAGAATTTCCAGTAAAAAAACGGTCAAGAATCCTTATTCATGAAACCGTTCAAAACACAAATTTGAATAGTCGCTAGAGTATTAAAATACTATCCGGAAAACTTTATTATGCAAAATCTTCATGTTACCAACTTAAAAATATCCTAAGAAGCTAAACTAACAGTACTTTCAATACCCATAACAAGAAACCGTTTGATTGAACAAGGACTGAAAGTACACTCCCAGACTTTCCTTGTAGTTTTTTATTTTATGTTGTATATTTTATGTTAGATGAAAGTTCGGATTGATTTCGGTTGTTGCACAGTGTTTCTGAAGACATCAGGGAGACTAATGTACACCTGACCTCTAATCACAGTGTTTCAATATTGTAGCCAAATCGAACTTTTCCTTTATTGCATACAATTCTTTAGAGTTCACATTTCAAAAAAATAAACGTTCTCTGGTCAATGCTTTTCTTTTTAATTTCTATAAATTTGCTTTAAAATCATCATTTCACTTCCAGTTATTGCACCACAGCAGCTGTTACTCTGCGCGACCCTATTTCTGCAATACACTGACACCTGCCACTTGATTTCGCTCCCAATAGCAGCAGAAGTATATTATCATAGCACTTCATCAATTGCTTGCACGAAAGTTTATCGAAAGAGGGAGAGTGTTGTGTGTACCTATATACATATACATGCACATATTATGTATATGGCAGCTGTATAACTTTTAGTTATTGTTGCCGAGTTTTCAATAAACTTTGCGTTAACCCACTCAAGGCACTCGACATTTGCTTTCACTTCAATCCCTGCTTTTGCATTCACTACTTTTTGCTACACTTTACTTTAGCACGCTCAGTAAACTTGATTCGAGCTTTTCAATGAAATCGTTGTTTAGTGAAATACGCGCTCTGCCACCACCAAGGATGCTTTTCGAAAGGATTGTTGCAACAAATACGCGCACAATTACTGTTGCCGGAAAAATAAATTCATGCTTTTATGTATATATGCAGCTATGTGCGAGTATATTTGCTTATTGGACTAGTATCGCTAATATAGAGAATTACTTTTAGCAGGTACATCACCTTTCTGGTTAATGCAATCACTTCTGAGTTACTTGCGCGCTGTAAAACCCTAAGGCATTCTCCTGTAAAATTTACATATATATCTTCCATTTGCTTTGAGTATATCCACTATCGCTTCTTTGAAGGGTTGCCATTCTCTACCGGATGTTAGAAAAAATATTCATATTATGTGGCTATGTACTTCTACATATGTCTGGAATCGATCTCATACGGCTGATAGTTCATGCACAAACACACAAATATGTCGATAGCCACCAACAGGATAGAAAAACTCCTAAATCTATAGTCTATATCCATTAAACCTTTGTGTTTTCATTCTCTCCGTTGTGGTATAATTTTGTATATATATTTTTGTCTTTTTCCGCTTTGGTTGCATGTTTTTTTCGACTTTTAAACTGTTAACTTGTTGTTTGCCATGGCTTCGCTACATCCATGCCACACTCTCATTTGATTGCGATAAAGAAATCATTAGTAATAACAATAGAATTTGATGGTAGCTACTTAGTTGCCGTCACCCGTTCGTAGTAAACGCCATTAATGCCTCGGTCAGGCAGTCATTCAGTTAGCCAGTAAGTCTGTTAGTGAACTACTCACAGCGTCGATGAGAAGAATGCGGTGGCGTATCCGAAAACGGAGTTATGTTTGGCCTAAAGGGCGAAAGGAGCCACGATTTATGTTTTTATTCTTCATCAAGGACAAAAGTCATTAAAAGTGTAATGAGTTTTACAATATAACAAAATATTTTTTGAAAGTTTTTAGTTTATGAAGTTTAGTGATAGTAATATTTAGTGAAGGAGATGAAAGACTTGAGCTGAGGACTCAATAACGAGATGCCCAATTTTTTTATTTTGATTCCCAACTTTTATCAAATAACAATAAACTACTAAAGAACGCGATGATCATATAAATATGTTTAAGCCAGAACCGGAGATATATTCATTTAAAGGATGTATGCTTCCGAAGCCGAGTGAGTTTATACGTGATGACTACCATTCGTTTTGATCCGTGTTCGGTGCTTGATATGTGAACAAGAGAGATCAAAGGAAAGAAGTACGAAAACGAGAGCCTCTTGGCCTTTTTTCTGTTTGCATTACATACATTAAATTGGAGAATAAGTTCATTTAAATACCTTACACTGTATATATATCAGGCATCTTAACTCACCCACGACCCCTAAGATTTATCAGACACATAATTTTTAAATGAAATATTTAATTTTCTTAATTGAAAAAAAAAATAAAAAAGTTAGAACTAAAATTTCCCATATCGCGCTGAATGTCAAACAACAAAGGCTATTATACCCTATTTTCCTAAACCGCCACTGCATAATAACTCTCGACGCTGCAATTCAATGTAGGTTACAGACACACATACATATGTATAAGAGTAAATATAAATCCAGCTGTTTTCGGAAGCTTACATCCATTGTTGTAGCACAGTTTTGATTATTTGACTCTTGGTGTTTTCAGTAGTTTGCCCCTTTGTAAATTTTCGCTCTCTGCCTGTTCTTAGAATCAACTTTTATTATTCTCACTTGCACCAGCTCAATGTGAAAATGCTTTGAATTCTTCCCGAAGAAAGGCGAAAAATCTGAAAATAATAGGAAAAATACAAAAATTTAAGCCGGCGCAAGTAATTTGTATTGTTGTGTCCCAGTAAACTTCCCTTCGCATGGACATATGCTTTAAATTTTTACTGATGCTTGCGAGATTTTAGTTGTATTTAGTTTCTAATTGGTTACATTTTCGATTATTTTAATATACATGCATTTACTTCTGTTTACACTTTATAGCTATAGCCATAACCTAAAATCAGTTTGCAATATATTCTGCTAATAATTAAGTGTTGTTCTAAATTACTAAACATTACGTTATGACTGCCGACTTGGTCACTTGTTCAACACGTCAGTAAGGAATTTATTTCATACCAATCGGTGCTGACACGCTTCGTTTACCAGACTTTTGCAGTGTTTGCAGACATATGCTATTCAATCCCTTTCAAGTCAAAGGGAAATTTATGTATTTCATTTTATAAATTGAATGCTATAAGTGTAGTGAATGGATGAGTTCAAGTGTTTTGACGAAAAACTATTCAGTCTGCCACACGAAGAGCTTTTACAAAATACAACACAGTGTGATGAATTTTATTGAAACACTTAGTTGTTTGAAAAGGAATTTTTAAATAAATTTTGAATTGTTCACAGATCACCTTTTGAAAACTTTTTCTGTCTTGCCATTGTTCATTAATCGTGTAAATACACATTGTGCGCCAAAACCTTCGCTTGGCTAGATGGGATATGAGAGAAAAGTTGTACTTAAAGTTAATTTAAAAGCCGATATCATACAAATAGCTTATTTTATACTATTTACCAGGTTTCGTAAATTTCGTTTACTTTTGAAATATTATTTGATAAATAACTTATACTGAAAGTGAAATATTAACTGCATTAAGAATACGCCAGCATATCCTTTGCTGATCTCTATTCTTATTTTTATTTGTTATGTTAAGAAACTTAACTACAAAGCCAGTTTTTAGATTTTATTTTTTTCAATAAAAATTATTAGTTAGAAATAATATGTCTGTTTTGTAAAAATTTAAATATTTTGTGAGTTTTTTCGAGTCTTCGAGTCTTTCGAGTTTTTAACTAAGAACTTAACTAAGTTATTTTTGGGGTTTATTTTCATTTAAAAAATAAAATGTTATTTTTATGCTTCCTAAATAAAAATTACTTTTACTAGGGGTGCCTTTTATATTTCGGGATTTGGCAACCCTGGTGTTGCAATCTGGCAACTGACAGCTGTATCGCAAAGTTTGACATTTTTTGGCTTTTACGTACTCAGAACATTTTGAAATACCAGCGCTATTTGTGTTGTTTACAGTAACTTAAAAGATTCATCTCGGTCCAAAAATGGAATTAAATCGTGAACATTTTCGTGCGATTATTTTTTACAACTTTCGACGTGGATTCACTCAGCAACATTGCATGGACGAACTTAATTCATTTTTTGGCGATGAAGCTCCATCAAGGACCAGTGTTTATCGATGGTATGGTGAATTCAATCGTGGTCGTAGTTCACTCCAAGACGAATTTCGTGAAGGTCGTCCAAAATCAGTTGTTGTTCCGAAAACCATTGATGCTGTGCGCGAACTGATATTGCAAGATCGTCATGTGACCTATCGTGAGATTGAGACAATCTTAGGCATTAGTGGGACCAGTATACATTCAATATTGCATAAACATTTGGCTGTCAAAAAAATTTGTTCGCGTTGGCTCCCACACAATTTGTCAATCGCTAAAAAAAAGGCTCGTGTCGATTGGTCGAAGGAAATGCTCAAAAAATACGATCGCGGGGCTTCGAAACACGTCTATGACATCATGACAGGTGATAAATCATGGATTTACGCGTATGAGCCCGAAAGTAAACAGCAGTCGACTGTATGGGTGTTTCAAGATGAGCCAAATCCAACAAAAGTTGTTCGCACACGAAGCACTTCTAAGCAAATGGTCGCCTGTTTTTTCGGAAAAACTGGACATGTCGCAACCGTACCACTAGAACAACGCAGAACAGTAAATTCTGAGTGGTACACAACTATTTGTTTGCCAGTTGTCTTCCAAGAAATTAGGAAAACCAATCGCCAAAGACGGATCACTCTTCACCAGGACAATGCGAGCTCTCACATATCGGCTCAAACAACTGCATTTTTGAGCACCCAAATAGTCCTGACTTGGCACCGAATGACTTCTTTTTATTCCCGTACGTAAAAAACAAACTGAGAGGTCAACGGTTTTCAACACCTGAAGAAGCGGTTGCGGCATTCAGAATGGCAGTTTTGGAGGTACCTCATTCAGAGTGGCAAAAGTGCTTCGACAATTGGTTCAAACGCATGCAAAAGTGTATAGATCTTCTTGGAGAATATTTTGAAAAATAATAAAGTGATTTTCGATGATTAAACTTTGTTTTTGTTCTCTAATCCCGACATATAAAAGGCACCAAATTTATTTATTTATTTTTCGCCTAAAAATTATTAATTACTTTTAGAGTTCTAATTCTTGTTTAGTAAATTTAACCTATTTTTTTTGTAGGTAGGCCTGCTGTTAACTCAATAGAAAAAACAAATTCAGAAAGCCTTGTCTATCCTCTTTGCAAAGTAGAAAGTAAACTGGTTTTTCACTTTCCAGTGGTCCTCACTTTACCCTTAATAATACAGAACGCAGATGAGGTCAAATAAGCACAACATCTCGGCTACTTCGTCCAATTTGATGTATAGTATTTGGTTGCATTTTGTAGTAGTCAATAATCGGTCAGGATTAGTAGGAGCAAAAGTTTGTCATTTTCGCGAGTTGGACGATGAAATGCCAGAATATCTCTTCCGCGATTGTCTAGTTACCACAAAACAAAGTTTCACCTCTTGATATGGATCAAAAATCTGAAGCTCAAATTCATCGGAAGTCTCCAATTATAGGATCACTGTCAAGCCACATTAAAGGTCGCAGTGCACTATAATAATTATTATAAAAATATTACTTTATCGGAGTAATTAACGCAATGGTCTTCGAGTAGAAGCAGAACATCCACCATCCATGTACACCAACTTTCGGTTAATTCTTTTTCTTTCATTAATTTCTAATTATTTTAAGTAGCAAATAAATTGAGATAGACCTGCATATCTGACTGTGTGACTTGTGAGAACTACTGTATGCAGTTGGTCTAGAGATTAATGACAACTGTAGACAAGAAAACAGAAAATGATAGAAAACTTTGGATTCTACTAGCGATGGTTTCTTGGCAGGCAACGGTTCGTCATCCAGTTCATATCTGCTCTAACTAGCCCTTACGGATGCGCTGTTTTAAAAAATATTTGCGAAAAGTTACGCGATATTACTATTAATAAATATGTATTCTCAGTTTATAAGTATATTACTTTTATATACTCCGTTAGTTCATGTTTATACCCACGATTGTTAAATAATTAAAATTGCAGCCAAAAGGCCAAAATATAAAGCTTAGTATACTTGCAATGACCGCTCCGTTTACATGACATTCACTCGTTCCAACAAAGTTCACAAAGGCTTATTACTTGTATATAAGTATATGTGTGCCTTTGGAAAGTTTATAAGTTTGCATAATTTTGCACTTTACTCTACATGCGGCTCAATTTGATAAATTATTTAAGTAGCAAATGTGTACTTGATGTCAGCAGCTTACAAATTATTCCATGTGTTAACGATTTTACACTTACATAAATTTGTATTTACTAACCGAGCACATGAATTGCACTGATATATGAAAATATGTTATGCAATTTCAATTCATTTAAACAACATTCAACAAGTAACACATTCAATTCAAAGTAATAATAGAAACTAAATTCAATAAAAGCTTATTGATGAAATTTTTGCACATGCATTTACATGCATCCTGTAAAATGACGAAGTCGACGGATCAGTAATAATTCATAGCTAACAGGTTAAAAAAAAAAAAAATGCATTAGAATTCTTTTTTTGGAAATATATTTTTATGTATATTTTTTTTAGTAAAAATTTCTTAGACCAATTTCACATACTCGTACATGTTCTGACCTGCCGTGTTCCTAGTTTGTTTTGCAACTGAAATAGTTTTATATTTTTTAATGTCAGCAACAGCTATTTACCTGATCATGGCTGACCACATTCTATATATTCTTGTAGTGCTCATTTTGTGAGTTTCTGGCGCTTGTAGCATTCCAATTCATAGCAAAGAAAGATATTTGCTCTCAATAGCCCTCAAATTTGTAATTTTGAGGCGGTAATATTCCAATAAAGACATATTTTGATTCGCCATCTATGACTAAAAAAGCAGCTGACGAAAACAACGAAATAGTCAAGTTGAATGGAAACTGTCTTCACTTGGTAAAGTTTTTTTAGCAAGGCATGGTGCAAAAAACCAGTTGAACGTTATAAATATTTAAATCCATTTCATTCTATTACACCTAGTTGACAACTAGCAAGTAATATTATTTTATTAAATTCAACAGTATTTACAGGAAATAAGTATATAACTGGAAGACAACTGACAGCAATTTACATATATTTGTCAGTCATCAAAATTTCTGGAACAAGATCAATTGGTTTTTTTCGTTTAAGTCTCCGGCATTGGTCATCTAAATTGGCAAGTCGCCGAGCCTCCGGGTTAGTATGTTTTTCGAGTCTTTCGGCATGAGCTACAGCGTAATGTTTGACAACTTCTGATACTAATGACATCTTTAGGTCACGATGTAAATCAATGTTCCTCACATACCATGGTGCGTTTACTGCGTTCTATAGGAACTTGTTTTGAAATCGTTGTATTTTTTCAATATGAGTTTGTTTGGCACAGCTCCATAGCTGTATACCATAAGTCCGCACAGGTTTAAATACTTGTTTATAAATTAAAAGTTTATCTTGTATGGAAAGAGGAGACCTCCTTCCAGTAAGCCAGTTTAATTTTTGCATTTTGAGGTTTAATTCCACGTGCATAGTTTGGCATCAAGCATCATCCCTAGGTACTTCGCCGTATTGGAGTAAGGAATTTTCGTGCCAGAAATATATTCAGGATGATATTGAATTTTTTTGTTTGTAAAATCCACATGAAGTGACTTAGCTTCATTAAATTTTATACGCCACTTTGTAATCCATTCGGTGATTTTGTTAACATCTTCCTTAAGTTTGCGAGAGGACTGTGTCTATGTCAATTTTGTACAGAAATTTGTTCACGAGCCATAGTGAGTAACTAATAAACAACCATCCGACCATCAATGAGGATTATAATTGTTCTACCAGTGTTTTATTCACCGAGCGCAACATAATCTCATTGGACGGCGTTCCCTTGGACCAAAGCAACTAATGTGGTCCCAGCTTTATTGTGCTTCAGCTTATTTTTTGATGGTCGTTAAAGAACATTTATGGCAATATTTTCCACGCACGCAGGTAGGAAGGTGTGGCTTTCGAGATCGCCAGATTTAAAACTGCTAGATTTGAAATCTTGTAAGTAGCCTTGAAGAACGCATATTTGTGGACCCATGTTTAACTAATTTGTTTGCTTCTTTTGCTTCATACTATCACCTCGTTAAATTGCATTACATGAAGTATGTTTTGTAATCTCATTAAGAATTTATCTTTTAATAGGCTTACCTACACGACTTTGTTTTTATCCATCTCTTTTACGCATATCTAAGTAGGTTTATTCCAATTAAAAAAGGTTATCCTTAATAGACAGCCATCATAAATTAGTAACTTTCTATTAACGTAAGAATAATTTTAACAAAATTGCACTAAATTACTAAGTTATGAAGATTTTGTAAATTAGTTTAATTTTGCTGCAGTGAAAAGTGCAAGCAGGCCTCCAGACACCTACATGCATACACTATTCTTCATATGTATGTGCGCATTACACACAAAGAAAACTTGAACTCAGTAAATGTTGCTTAACTTTTGCAGCGCGTCAGCAGCAGATGCACTGGCATGCGTGCTAAATATTACGTAAGGAAATTGTGTAATACATTTTTCATTTTACAAAATCACATCAAGATAAGCACGTGTATTAGGAAAAGTAAATACGTGCAAAAATTTGAAATTACGTGGAGAAACGAATTTTGCCATAAAAACATCAAAAGTTGAATGCATGCGAATATGTATGGTTGCACGAGTATACCAACTGTGCAAAAACATGGAAAGAATCGCTCCTGATACAATTTTCAAAATTTAGTATTTGGTTTGCTTGCTAAAGCAAATAATTTTACATTGTACCTACGGGTATTACCATGTCGGCACGTTCCTTGTGCCAACTTCTATACTATATACACACAAAATCACACATTGGGATGTATTCGCTCGCTAATCGTGCTAAGGAGTACGTCCATTGAAAGTTCGCATGTCATATTAGTTGGCAATATTGAATAACGGCGATTCATTTTGCAGCGGCCTTTAGCAAAGGTCGTGTCAGTCCCAAAGTACTCCCACACATCTACACACTCCCCACAAATCCACATATACCCGAACAGCTCGTTAGAATACCTTTCTAGCATTGGTAATTTCATATTCGAGTCAAGCTTCATTGCATGCACATATCGGTGTGAGTACACATACAACCACTAGCACACACTTACGCTCACTCACACAATTGGCAAAACAGTCAGCACCTTTTCGGGGAACGCAACAAAAATTGTCTAGATTTTCGAGATTTTCTACATTTTTCACATTTTTCGCCCGTTCTCGCACCTACGACAACTACACGACATTGAGTGAGCCTGTTATGAATTCCTAAATAGGTGGCATTTTCAAGCGACGCTACTACATGTGCAAGTACAGCGAAGAAATGGTAACACAAACATGCTCACACAAACATACTCACACAAATACACACATACACCCAACTCTCTTTGCTTAATTTGTCACTTTATACTCTGTGTGCTGAAAACTTGTCTGCTAAAGACGTTGAGATGAGTTGAGTCTGCTTAGTTCTGATATTTACATGCCTCTTACTCACACATATTATACGTATGTATTTATCTATGTATTTATCTATTTTTATGTGTGAAGCAACAAAATGAAGCAACACATTTTCACGTAATTTTAACAAGCCTTACACAAATAACTTCAAACATCTCTTCCAACAACAAAATAATGACAATAAACTGCTTAGGGAGTAGGTAGGTGGCGTATACGCAACGTACAAACGATAGTTTCACATTCTCATGGCTACAGTTGCTCAAAATATGACCAAATCTTGATAGTGCGCAGTCATTTTTGTCAACAAATCAAAACTAGTACTTCTACTTAAACTAAATTTATTCTCAAATGCAATCATGAATATGGTATTTTTTAAAAACCAAAATGGAATAACACTGGTTGTAACAATGGTCTTCGGATTTATGCTCTAAAAAATTTTAATGAAAAGCATTATAAGACTCTGCTCTTATTTCTTTCCACAACTTCAAAAACTGTTCCTTACTTAAATAATATATCGGTTGAGGTTTGCTGCACAAAGGCCAAATCTGGACCCATACTGACACTGAAAATGGCAAGTGTAATACGTTTCGCAGCAGCACACTTTCTGCAACACGTTTGAAAATATTGTCTACACTCGATCAATACTTTGAGCAACTGTATGCAGACATACTCATACACTTACTTGTAGGAAGACATTTTCGCAAATTCCTGAAGCCTGAAAACTTAGTTAGCAAATATCGCTTTTTAGGCTGAGTCAGCTACAAATCCATATAATACAAAATTGCACAGCAGCAATTGTTGAAAGTGGAACTAATATAATATATACGTATGGCATCACACAAACAAGAAGAACAATAAAATAAATTAAAGCATTACTACAACTAACGTAACTACACCTGCAACAAAATCAGCATAAGTTAGTAGTGCTCCACACGAAATATTTACAACTACGAATATATATACGGATTTGAATTGAAATCGGTGAAATGGGAATATGTCCTAAGACATGCACGAGGATTGCTAACTAAGTTTTGTGATGAAATTTGCATTAGAGGAAGAATTCGGCTTTCGCTTAATTTCTGTCTTGAAGTATACAGGACCATCTCAAAACACCTACGCAGGATGTTGCTATTCAGTTTCGTTTGCATACAGGGAAGAACAAAGGCCTACACACAACGTTTATTGCACTTGTCAATAAAATTGCAACTTTCGTGTGATGATTGATTATCACTTTATGTTTACTAATTCAACGTCGATGACTCTAAATATATCTTCATTTAAATGGTGACAGCTCATCTTTATAATTCATTGTTTTTTAATGCTCATTTGTGAAAAAGTATAAAAAAAGATTTTATTATTATAATTTGACATGACATCATCAAGACGAGTTTGCGTAAATGAACCGAATCAATTTCGTTTCTTTTGCGGAGAGTATATGTTTAAAGACTTCCGATTAAATGCGACACCGTTCGTAACTGAGGCTTACAAAAATTGCTTTGCTCAGCCGATGGAAAGGAAAAATAAGCCTTGGATTCCTCAAAAGGCATGCAAAATATGCGATGAGTTTCAATATTTGTAGACAAGTAAGACAAGCAACAGATTTAAGTACGAAACAGCTATTGTCTGGCTGGAACGTGTGAACCATCTCGACGACTGTTTTTGTTCGGTTAACATAACTGGCATTAGACGGAAAAATCGAGCCAAGAGGAGAATATCTTTGCATACGGCGCATATAGATTTGTTTTAAGCCCTAAGATATCTCCTGAACCTCAAGCTGGCCCATCAAAGGAGGAGCCTAAGCATTTAAAGGCGAATACTGGTTGTAGGGATAGTGACTTTGAATGTGACCTGGGCATGCCAAGACCATTCAATCAAGAGGATTTAAACGAGCTTATCAGAGATTTGGGTCTGTCAAAGTCTGCTTCTGAGCTTTTGGCTTCTATGCTAAAAGAAAGAAACTTAGTAACAGAGTAACCGCACAAAAGAACAAAATCTTCTGAAATATTTTGCTGAAGAAGATGACTTTGTACTTTGTAACGATACAACTGGTTTAATGCCTACAATGGGATTACAAAATTATGTTTCTAATGAGTGGCGTCTATTCATAGATTCATCAAAACGGAGTCTAAAATGCGTTCTCTTACACAATGGGAACAAATTAAGGTCGTTGCCTATTGCACAGAATAATACACAACTGTTGCCTTGGTTTTAGATAAAATTAAATATGTGGAACACAACTGGCTTTCAAAAGGGTATACTTCCTTATAGGCCAACAAAGTGGTTACACAAAGTATCACTGTTTTCTTTACTTGTAGGACAGTAAAGCTAAAACATAAACAGACGGGAATTTTCGCTGGTACACAGATAAGATCTTTAACAAAAGACTCAAATTTTACGGACGTGATGACAGAGATCGGTCGCCGTAGCCGAATGCGTTGATGCGTGACTACCATTCGGAATTCACAGAGAACGTAGGTGGGAGTCACCAAAATTAAGAAAAACATTTTTCTAATAGCGGTCGCTTCTCGGCAGGCAATGGCAAACCTCCGAGTGTATTTCTGCCATGAAAAAAAAAAACTCCTCATAAAAATATCTGCCGTTCGGAGTCGGCTTGAAACTGTAGGTCCCTCCATTTGTGAAACAACATCAAGACGCACACCGCAAATTGGAGGAAGAGCTCGCCCAAACACCCAAAAAGGGGGTACGCGCCAATTATATAAATATATATATATATATATTCAAAATTTTTTGGAGAATAACAAAAGCTCTGATTATTCCCAACAAGTCGAAAATCTAATGAGTCACTTTCAAAGCATTGGATGTAACATGAGCTTCAAGTTACACTTTTTTCATAACCATCTCGATTATTTCTCTGCCAATCTTGAGGATCTAAGTGAAGTACAAGGAATGCGGTGCCACCAGGACCTTCGTATGATGGAGGAACGTTATCAAAGCTACTGGAACGCACATTTGATGGTTGACTATTGTTGGAGCATTCAGAACAGCTTTCTGGCTTTAGCTCCAAAAAGAAAATCAAACTCAAGAAATTTGTTTAATTTAAAAACTAAATAAAATATGATTATCATTAAATATTAGTGTTTTTTTATAAAAAGGTAAGAGCTGGTACTGAAATTTCACTTACACATTTGAAACCCTCATAGATGGAAATAATAAAATTTTGTATAACAATTCAAAAGATACAATCAATATCCAATATATAAAATTTTGGTGCATAGTATTATTTGCTCTACAATTTTTTTTTTATATTTTGAGCAGTTTGCATTTGAAATAATGTTTCTTAAGAAATTTATTACTATTTAAAAAATTCGTAAAAACAAAAAAATCCAATTATTAGAATAAAGTATTCATAAATATTTGATTGCAAGCCTCTAAAGTTTATATTATTTCAAATTACTAAACATGATATGGATTGAAAATGCTAGGCATAAAATCCAACTCAAAATGTAAATATGTTCTTCGCAATTTCATTTCACTAAGTCCTTCACATAATATGCTTCATAAGTACATACATATATGTGAATGTGTGTACATATGGATGAATGTGTATTACATGCATGCGCTTTCAAAGAATAGGTATAAAGAAATATTCAAAGCCACCGGCAAGATTGAACTTTTTGTTATTTTATATATAACAAGTAATATGTACTAAAAAATTCATTTATTTTATATCTACGTAGCCACTCAAAGGCAGCAACGATCACGTTGTGCATATTTAAGAGGCATTTAATGCCAGCATCTGTGAAGCCTTTTACAAATTCACGACACATACATACATATGTGTGAATATATGTATGTGCATATGCACTTCGAGGTTATAAAAATATGTTCTGTTTTTATTATTTTTAATATTTCATTAAGGAACTTCGATTTAATAATCCGCAAGGCACGTAAAAATTTGGTGTTTGAATAACCAGAGGCGCAACTATAATAAAATCGAGACTTATGTTAAGTATCTTCAAACTGTGAACGTAAAGAGAATATGGTATATTCTATTATTTGCACTTAAACTTACACGAACACTTCCGCAGGTATATGTATATGTAATAGTGAATACCCTGCAGGGAAATCAAATGCTTAAAAACTGACGAGTTTGTATTTATTTATCCTTTTTAGTCTATTACGAATGCATAACAGCTGAACTTGATAACTCTCAGTCCCCATACAACAACACTTCCTTCATGGCAGATCTGATTTGATACTATTTTCATAAAGAAATATACAAAAATAATTCGTAGTATGTCCTTGGTATACCCCATGAATCTTAAGTGATCAACGACTGTTTGCTTTGAAAATGTAAATGTCCAACAGAGAATACTGTGCAAAGGCTACTGCTTGATTTGTTTCAACACCAGCACACTTGAGAATAAGAGTCCAATAACATATAGAAATTGTATCCCAATTGGTGGAGCAGTACTGATTGTACTCGTATATAGATTATTTATATCTATACATATGTATGTATATATCTGTACAACACCAATGCTTTATATTTTTTTTAAATGGAAGAAAACACCCAACTTTGTCACCTAAAGAAATTGTCAAAAAATCAACACGATTTGAACCACTTTCACTTTATTATACCAAAATTCAATGGGCTTTAAAACTGTATATCCAAAATGTGTATACAGTTTTTTTTTTAATGTATACAGTAACGGACTCTCGAGCAAGATTGCCGATTTCCATAAGGGCTACAACCGTACGGGAGCGTGAGCGAGACAGTGGTGGTGACCTATATTTCCACCATACTGTGCAATAACGTTTTAACGATATATAATAAACATCTACCGCAAGTGCAACACCGGTGAAAGTCAAGGAATAGCCCAAACTCGAAATATTCAACATTTACTTACACACCACCTGTCACCATCATCACGATCTCTGGCGCTCAAGATTACCAAAAGCTTCTATCGGAGCAGATAGACAATTCGACATTCAGCATAGTAAACGACGGCGCCCCACTAGGAGTGAAAACACTTGAGGCCCTCCTGCTCCCATTCCTTACGCAACATCTAACAACAGCTACACATTAAAATGGTTTCCGTTAAGTGCATAGTACCAACACAGCACTCATCGCCTAAAACATGATAAATCGCGGGCTGTCGGGGGTAAGACCAATCGAAAGCTTTCGATACAGTCAGCCATTCTACGCTACTAGACAGTTGAACCTAGCGCCGGGACTGAAGAGGTGGTCCGTGAACTACTTATGTGGCGGATACTTGTATTTATTGTAATAGATGGAGCCATCAAATTGAATTGAAATTGTCTAAAATCCCACTTGACAGAGATTCTTAGCAATCATTCGCCGATCATACTAAAAGCCGTTCCTCATAAGTACATGAGTTTTGCAGGAATACTTAATTTAGCGACGGTATCATAAGGCTAATAAAACAGAAAAAAATACGAACTAATCTTTATAAAAAAATAAAATGTGCTTTTTATTTTGGCCAAAAACTTATTTTAAAATTAGTTAATTCTCAGATCCACAAAAACTTCCGTTCGATTTCAGGACAAAAATAATAATATATAAATACTTATATATATATCTAATGGAATCCGATGTGCATCTGTGTCCGTAACATGATAAAGAAACACCATCCGGAATATGAATTTTCACCTTTTTTACGAATTTAAATTTTTCCTATCTGGCAAGTATAAGTATACATAACATATGTAAGGTACACACTGCCGTAATTTAATATGTAATAAGAATAATACTGGATTTGGCACACACGGGTTACGGAAAGTGAAAGTGGAAGTGGAAGGCCATTTGGGCAATTGCATGCAAACATTAGGCCACATACACGAATACAATTGCACATACTTTCAGTGTCTGGCTGGCATTGAGCAATTTTAAAAACTCATAAACTTTCATGTGCCATATTGTGTCATTTGACGCAACAGAAAACAAAAACACAGCAGCTACTGCGCATACATAAAGCACTGCCGCCAGAGAAGTACAAACCAAAAGCAGGCAAATCGCAAGAAAATTGCAGATGGAAATAGAAATAGCAAATATCAGAAGAAAATGAGCCTTGGAATTTGAATGAAACAAGTAAATCTACTGGGGGAATATACATAATATAAGGTAGATAAAGGAAACAACAGACAAAAAATTTCACGCCACAGATCCTTTTTATTCGCCTAAATATTGCAGATAATCAAATTTTACGATTTTGTTGGTGAAAATGAAGGAAATACAAACGAAGAGCTTAATAATTTCGTGTGCATTTTGTTTGCATATAAAAATAAAATAACAATGAAAACTTTTCACACGTGCGTTGACAGATTTAAACCAGTTGTGCGAAGTAAGCTCGGGTGCATGTAAATTCGTTGGGAAGTGTAAAATACCATTGTCTGTAAGATATTACGTGGCAAATGGTTAAAATATTGGCACTAAAAGCACGCAGCTGGTGGTAGTTGAGCTATTTCGTGTCCCAAAGTTCGAACCCTCTGCGTGGAGGTAAACTCTTACTGTTAAGAAGTACTTGCGAGAATTTTTATGAGCGACTGCATAATTAATATTTTACCAACAGCATCTTAAAGTCTTTGTATAAATTTCAAATAATAGACAAAATGTTTAAAATTTGCCTCAATACCTTAAAAATTATAGGTTCAAAGAATTAAAGTAAGTAAATTTTTTAAATACATATATTTTTACGCCTTATTGCAATATATACCGTACCAAAAGCTCTAATCACTTTTATTCGAAACTTCATTTTTCCAATCGACAGAACGTATAGCTCAAACAAATCTTAGACCGCTTTACTTGAAATTTGAACTGCAAATTTACAGCTGCTGTCTATATGATACTGCTTTCGAATGAATTTTTTTGATACACTACAATTTTTTCATAATCATCAGAGAATTTTTTTTTTCAAATTTTTTTACTTACTCTGCAAAAACCGGCATATCACTTAATTGTATCGGATTTCTACATCATAAACGGAAAATTTCGAAATAATTGGAATTTCGTGACCCAAAATTAAGCTTACTTGTTTCTTTTCAAAAATTCATTTACAAATCAAAACAGCTATCTACCGACCAAAAAATCACCTTATCCAAGTACGCGTAATTAAATACAAAGAATAATATTAAAAGAAAAAAAGCAAAGATAGCATCTAATAACAGAAAAATAATTAAAGATATTGTCAACAGAGCAATAATACTACTGTGGGCAAAAAGTAAGGTGCTAAAGGCGAGGCCAGAGCACGTCAAAGTCGTTCAAAAATAAAGGTCATGATGACAGTTTTTTTCGATTTTCGTGGTGTGGTGCACTATAAATTCCTTCCACCTGGCCAAACTGTTAATAAGAAATATTATTTGAGCGTTATGCGTCGTTTACGTGAAGCAATTCGTCTAAAAAGACCAGAAGTATGGGCCAACAACTCTTGGTTTTTACATCACGATAATGCACCGTCTCACACTGCACTCGTTCTTCGTGACCATTTCGCCAAAAGTTCCACGCATATCGGTCCGCAATCCCCGTATTCGCCTGATTTGGCTCCATGTGACTTCTCCCAAACTCAAGAGACCACTCCGGGGAACGCGTTTTGAGTCGATTGAGCAGATAAAAGCTGAATCGAAGAAGATGCTGACGGCTATACCGGAAATGGACTATTTGGCATGTTTCGGGGATTGGAAAAATCGTTGGCATAAGTGTATTTCATCGAGAAGGGATTATTTTGAAAAGGATGAAATTAATTTACAAGAATAAATAAAGATTTTTAATTTTACAACCAAATTCACTTCTACTGAAAATCTTCATTGCACCCATTACCCTTCAATACTTTCGAGAGACATGCAAAGCAACAAAATAATAGCGCTCGATGAGCCAAAGATCTTTGAAAATATTCCTTTTGATCACATTGGGTCCATACTGACGCAGGTAAATCTAATACCTTAAAATAAATGACGGCAAAAAACAAGCGTATGTAGCTTATATCTTGACCTAATAAAAGCCTTTTACAAAGTGTACAAAGGCATACTGGTCTTCTGTACAAGATGAAAGCCTGGTTGTCAAATGACTACTACCAAATGTCGAAAAGTTATATAGAGGGCAGAAGATGTAAAGTACAACCAATGAACGCGACAGTTGTTCAAGGAAGCGTATTAAGATAAGTGTAGTACTTCATATTTACATACGTCAGACATACCGACTCCGACTACAGCATATTCCCACGACTACGGCCGATTCCCGAAAAGCTGGCCAAAACTCAAAAAATTAAGTAATTGATTCAAAATTTCTTACTCGGGGGTTGTCGGGGTCGCTGATTACGAATTTGATCGTAAAATTTTGAAAATCCACCCCCTTCCACCCCTATTGGCCACCCCCTCACGTGAAATAGCGTATATTCAAAAACATAATCAAGATGCATGTAAATTTATATGTTTTCGGGGTCGCTGATTAAAGCCAAGGTAGCAAGTGGTAGCAGCTGAATCTTGTTTTATTCAGTAACCATTACTTTTTGAGTAACCTTTAATAAGTTTCAAAGCAGCATATGACGGTGTTGTATTACTATACAGTTTGAAAACTCAAATTTTATAAAAAAAATTGCAAAAAATGTATCTACGTATTGTTGCAGCTAAAAATTTTGTGTCGAGGTATTGATATGTACTAAAGATTTCTCGTATTTTACTAACCTTCCGAAGATGATTCCATTTGGTTTTGTTCAATTTACTCCATTACAAAATCTTTCAAATGTGTACAACTTCACTATTCATCGACAGTAATACGATGCTCAAACGAAGGCCACGTTGCGACTGAAAATACAGAGGATACTTAGGGTACAGGACGTTGCTATGAACGGTTTTCACTACTCAAGGCATTACTGTAGCCAACCCAAAGACAAAAAAACTCTATCTAGAAACTTTTTTTTCGACTTTTGGCCAGCTTTTTGGGAATCGGCCGCACTGTGCGACAGTCGGTTTTATGTTTCCGGAACGGCTCGGATTTATATTTGGCCAAGGATTGTCACCCAAGCTGAATTCCTCAAACACTTATAGGCAATGGCACCAATACACGTGGCCTGCCGAAATGGTGACCGCTTTAGAAAAAAACATCAAACCCAGCCCCTACCGAATAATAACCATACACAAACTCATTCAGCTATGGTGATCTCTGAATTACTTAATTCCAAAAATACTAACTAAGGTGGCGACAAAACGTATCTTTCGTTTAAAAGAGCTTTTCAACACATATGCATTTGACGAGCCAGTGGCTAAAATGCTAAATGCTTTTGAAAGGCATGAAAAGACCAGACGAAGAGCGATGGAATAGCAAAGCTCTTAGTAAACACATTTCAGGGTACAGATAAAAAAAATTTAATTTGAATACATCAAAATGAAAACTAAAACAAAAACTAACAAAGCAAAGATGCTAAAACTCCACACAGCTGTCCACAGCAACCAATACGACCAAAAAACAAGATGCCTTGCAGACTGTGGTATTGACCCTATGTACATACATACTATACATACTTATATGTACAAGCTGCTCGAGCTAAAAACTTCCAAAATTTCAATTTTCAAACATCAAAAGAACACGAAATAAAAAACAGATATTTTTTCCTGCCAACTCATCACTCATTCAGCTTCACCTTTTGTTTGAGATATTCGCGCAGTAAAAAGCCGCTGGTGCATTGCCAAAAAATTACGATTAAATATATTAAAAAAGAGGGAGCAAAGACTTTTTTTCGCAGTGCGCAACAACTCTTTCGGTGGACTGCTTGCGCAGCATCAATTTTTCTACCTGCCTTAACAGCATTAAAACAAGGAAAAGAAATTATTAGCACAGAAAAAATTGATGGCAAACCTTGCACAGCTTCTTTAAACAGCTGCCCTGCAGATGTTCATGACCAAATTTATATATCAATCCGTACACATATACTTATACATACGTATAAATATGTTGACTCTTGTTCGTTTTTAAAATTCTTCAGCCACAAGTAGTTGTGCTGACTGGGGTCTTCACTGCAGCCCTGCATATACCTACACACGAAAAGGTTATGCAAGCTTGGCAAGTGCAAGCACAGGTGTTTGGAGCCCACAACGGTGACTGGGACCACTCATGAAGTATAGTAAATTTGTACTCTGTACAATATTTACCGCAATTTATTGGCAGCACGCACACATTTTTACATTATAGGCTGAACTTCATATTATTAAAATTAAGTTTACCTTATTGAATATAGTCAAGCAACTGTTTGATATTCATTACAGATGTTGCTTGAGTAGAATCCTTATTAATAAGAAAATACCTCATTTAAAATACGAGCAAAAACTAATAGATATATGTATGTACCCATCGCACTTAAATGCATTGGAAAGAAAATAGTTGGCACAGTCAGCAAAAAACAAAAATTTCAAGAATCTACGGTATTTTGTAGATAATTACCGGTGGCACTTTATTTTCCAAAATTTGAATGGGTCATAGAACTGGATACCTGACAGCCTGAAAGCAGATCTTGCATAGCATGCTATGTTGAATTTGGGGCCATCGGTCAAGTACTTCGGAGTACTGCCATTGTTCAGTAAAAAACGTCAAAGGCATTCAAAACCTGCTGTCAGCGTATATAAAACTACTGTCCATATAAAACAATTGTCGTGCATGCGTTATATGGAGAAGATTTGCAACACCACAACGAAAAAAAATTGTCAAAAGTAAAAGCTAATTTTGAGCCACTCAAAACTTGCACGCTGAAACTAAAATTGAATAGGCTATAGAACTGTGGGCCCAGAATATTTGTGAAAGATCTGACTAAAAAGTTTAACTTTTTGATGAAAATTTGCCGAATTTCTTAAATTTCATACAAATTTCGAAACTTTGCATAACATAGATTTTTGTACAACAAACCATATTTTTATAAACCAAATAAAAAAATCATAATATCACCATTTTTGGCCTTTACATGAGAAAAGAAACTAAAAAGTTCGAACCAAATTGGGGGACATCAGAATTCGTTTTAGAGGTATGGTTCCTTCGGCAAAGTTTCTTATTTTGATCCCTAGAATATGATTTTCACAGAGCAATGGGCAATTTTTTGGCCTACTCACAAATCGACCCGGCCTAGTACACATATATAATAATTCCGAGTACCAGCACATACTTGTATAACAATATTTTTTATAATTTGAATACTCACTATTTCATTGGGGGTCCCACAAGTATGATACCGAATAAAGTTTTTATCTTCGAAATAGTGGCACTTTCGAGTATTGTTTCTTTTTGTTTTTTTTTTTCTTTTTTCGTTTGGATGCATTTGCAAAAGAATATTTTACATGAAAAAAATTTAACAATTGCAATAATATTTTCTACGATAGGGAATGAATTTTTTGAAGTGGGGCTTGTTTTTGGTCTTTGTGTTTTTCTGTTATCATTTTTTGGAGTAGCTTGCAACAAGAATTTGTAACATATTTTAATTAAGCAAAAATGAATGAAAGATATTCAATAATTTGGAATGGAATAAAAGGGGATGCATTTAAAATTTTTGTTTTTGATGTTTTAGTTCTGTGTATAAATACAACATTTTCATTCAAGGAAAGAATAAACTTTCAAAAGTATTTTATTGTATTTTTCGTTTTGTTTTTATTACAAAAATTAATGAAAAATTGCCAATAATATTTATCACCAAACAGAAAAAGTTGAGTTAACTTTTTTAACATATTTCCTTTACTTTTACAAAAATAGAATTGATTAACGCCATGTATATGAACCCGAACACAAACAAATGTAATTAAATATTTCCAAAAATAAAAACATTTATTCCACCTCTTATCTCTGTTCAAGGAAAAGTAATGTCGAAGCACAAAACAGCAACAAATCTCGGCTTCTGATTCAAAATTAAAGTCAAAAAGAGCATTTTTTTCAAATTTTAGCAGATCTCTTCCATTGGTTTCTTGCTCCTTAAAAGGACTTACAATATTATAAGCCTTGTTTAATGCAACAAAATTATGTTAAAAAGAGTACTCCTTTGCTTTTCTGCTTGGTAGATCTCACTTCTGTGTTTAATGGGTAATTCTGCACCCATGTTTGTATAAGAGGCACCACATAGAAAGAATCCTTTAGTACCGATATATGTTGTCTATCAAGATTATGAATGAATATTTAGACTTGTAAAGCTTTCAATAAGATCAATAAATAGTGATCTGAAGTTAACGGCAAACGACCATTTACGGAATCAGCGGTACACTTTTGAAATCCCTCAAAAGTTTTTAGTAGGGCGGAAGCTTTTAGTAAAAATAGGTCCTACAATGCCACAAGACACTCACTATGAACCACTGTTGCTTTAATTGTTCATATTGCTCACAGCCAGTTCTTTACTTTATTAAGTTGCAGACAAACGTTAATGTGAAGCAAGTTCTCCGATCTTGTAAAGAGTGAGACCAAGAAGTTTCCGTCTGTCCATGTAGGAAAATAGTATAACTTTTTTATATTAATCGCAAAAATATTTTTAAAAATGGATTTTAAAGCTGAAGAGTAGTACTTTGCGATGCTGTTCTGGAAAATTAAAAAAAGACTTTACCTTGCTCCAAAAAATATTTAAAAAATGGCCAAAATCTGCATTTTTTGAATACTGAGAAAACCAAATACATGATTCCGTCAGTCAACAACACGACACGCGATGACATAAGTATAAACAACTTTGTTTTCGAAAATATCACTGAATTTAAATACTTGGGTAATAAACTATCAGCAGATAAAGATTCGGCGGTAGCTATTAACGACAGAATCCAAGCTGCAAATAACGCCTATTATGTTAACATAAAACTATTTAAATCAAAAGATTTGTCCAGAGCACAGAAAATAAGAATGTACAAAGCACTGATACGACCCGTCCTTACATATGGCGCAGAAATATGGACGCTGAAAACAAATGATATTCATCAGCTGATGTGCTTCGAAAGACGTATCATAAGGAAAATATATGGTCCGGTTGCAACAATAGATGGCAGCTACCGCATTCGCTACAACAATGAAATCGAAGAAATCGTTCAAAGACAAAATGTAATACGTTTTATCAAAGCCCAACGAATTAGATGGATTGGGCACGTACTGCGCATGCCGAAAGAGCGAATATCCGATACATTTTGGTACATAAACTTTATTTTTACTTAATTGTAAAATGTGAAAAGTTGATGGGTGATATAACTTTTTAATAATTTTTTTCGTAATCAGGACACCAAATTACAAAGTAATTAGTTAAAATTATCGAAAAAGTTTTTTGGTTGTTGGCCTGTGTAATCAATGTGGTCCATACTAATGAATTGGAAAGAGGTTTTATGGTGCAGGGATTTCTTTCAATTTCTTCTAATGAATCGCAGCATATAAAAAGCTTTAGAAACAATATAGTCGGCATGTTCATTAAGTTTTATGAATCTAAGTTTTGTGTCAAGTATTACTAAAAGACCTTTTATTTCAACTGCGATATAATATATGTTATGGAATATACCTATATAAGTTTATGGAATAGTCATATAATATGATTCGGAATTTTGTAGTATGAAACCATATTGCATTTGTTTGTGTTGAGGAACAAGTTATAATCGGAAACTAATTGCTGAAGGGCAGTGAAACAGATAGACTTTGACAACCTCCGCAAACATTAAGCATTTAGCAGATTTGAAGTGCTGAGGCATATCGTTTTCTGGATATCAATACTTCAGCGCGTGAATTCATGGCTAAAATTAACTAATTGCTAAAACTTTACGTTTGCTCAATAATTATGAGCACTATACAGATTTTAATTCCACTTTGACCAAATTTTAATTAAGTTTGTTCTCTGTGTTAAATTAGAAATAATATGGAAAGATATTCTATAGGCGGAATAAATAAATAAATGGCACAACAGATAACAGTTCAGAGAGGAATGAAGCCTTTCGAAAGCAGTCTATAGTTCTTATTTAAGACAATAATAGTATTCTTATGCTTCAGACTTAATAACTATACTTGACTCGTTTTAAAACCAGACTTACTAAACATCCTTGTGGATTTCCCCGACGTAACAGGCGTGCAATAGCTAGCATCTATTAATGGTTTGAAATAAGTATGATACTAGGCATCGTCAATGTAACGCAGGGTTACTTCGAGCGATTGGGTTAAGGAAACTTTATTGTCCTTTATGTCCTTTATTGTTTATGGGCAGTTTGACGATAATTTGGTGCCCAGAAGAAGAGTAAAGGCTGATCCACTTTCTTATAGTTTCAATTTCTGTGGCCGTTAATACGAATTCAGCCAACAAAGGAGTAACGAAATATAAGCAGCTTTAAGCCAACAGACGAAAAACAACCGCTGCCAATTGAGATAAAACCAAACGTTTTGTGGCCAAAACAAACTTAGAGAAAGGGAACAAGAGAGAAGCTCAGAGATTAAAAAAGAAGAAAAAATAGCATTCTTCAAAATTATTCCACAACTCGACTTTATTGGCCACTTGCTGCTAAGTGTTATAATGGATTTTCACCTTTGATACCATCAAAGAAACAACAGCCAAAAAAAGTTTAAAGACACAAAAAAGGCAACACCAACACAGCTATGCATTACCTTCAACTGCAGCAACTAACCAGACGGCCAAAGAAATACTCTTTTTTCACAAAACAAAAACGGACTATTTTCAGTTGATTGCACGCGTTAGGTGGTGTATTGGAGTGTGTTGGTAAAAAAAGCACCAAAGAGTTTTTTAAAGTTTCAGTTTGAGAATAATGAAAAGCCAAAGATAATTTGTTGATAATGCTGCCTGCAGTATTGGTAGACCTATAGGATACTATACCTATATGAGTAAGTATGGAAGAGAGAGCGTAGGAAATAACGACGCAGAGAAAATGTTTTCATTATTTATTTATGTACGTACTTACAGGTATATATATACCTATATATATACACACGCCACCATTTACCTTCACTTTATTTATTTTCCATTTTTTCCCCACAATTAAATTTTAATTTCTACACCGCATTTGTGTGTTGAACATTTTTTACGCTACCCAGTCAAATTTAATTAAAAATCAAACACACTCATTTGTATTGCCAGCATACTCGCACATTTACACGAAAGTGCCTTTAGTCAAAAAACCCACAAAAAACCAACAAAAAGCAAGCAATATAAATCAAAACAAAAAAAAAAACGAAAAATTAAAATGGCATGAAAATGTTTTTTGAATAAAATTCACTCTCGTTTGTGGCATTTAAGTGGCGCGCAGCATGGGTTGAAGGTTTTTAATTGAATTTACGTAAAGAAAGGTCGAGCCGAGCTATTATTTATTTCTAATAATAAAAGCAGCTACACTGAATTTACGAAATTAAATTTGCTCTAAAATAGCAAGGGCCCGCATACATCTGATTTATTTTTAATTGTTTATCTTGCTTTAGGTGAAAAATTCAATTTAAATTTGCCCTTTCAAGTCAACGACTTGCATGTGATTTTACAAGGTTTATCTCAAATTTCGTTACCACAGGCTGCTTTTTTCTTTTATTATTTGTCAATAATGAAATTTGAATAATCACAAATTTACAGCTGTGGTATAATTGAAAAATAAATATATACATACATATATGCAAATTTTAATAAATAAATGTACGTGAAATTCTTAATGGAAAATTGATCAAAGAATATTTTTGAATTTTGACATAAATCTTAAATATTTTACAATCATTAAACTGTCAAATAAATAACAAAAACTATATTTCATTGCTTATTTCAATCACGTACTCGCGCATTACACTTCTATTACTGATTCAAATTAGTGCTTCAAAAAATAGCATTAACGACTCTGCAAGCTTTGGAAAGGATTAGGCAAAATGTAAAATACTTGTTACGGTTTGTCGAAGCGCTGAATTCAAATTTGTGTTAAAAGCTGATAGATTCAAATTATCGGATCCACTGCCCAATGTGAAAGAGTAAGTTAAAATATTTATTTCCATACCAATCGACCCTCTCTAATGCTCCTTATGACAATGCTCCTCTCTAATGCTCCTTAAGGAAAAAAGAATTCATTTCCGATTGACTACTTGTTGATTTAAAAAGAAGTATATTTTAGCCGGCAGCCGCCGTAACCGAATTGGTTGGTGCGTGATTACCATTCACAATTCACAGAGAGAACGTCGGTTCGAATCTCGGTGAAACACCAAAATTAAAAAAAAAAAAAACATTTTTCTAATAGCGGTCGCCCCTCGGCAGGCAATGGCAAACCTCCGAGTGTATTTTTGCCATGAAAAAAAAGTTCCTCATAAAAATATCTGCCGTTCGGAGTCGGCTTGAAACTGTAGGTCCCTCCATTTGTGGAACAACATCAAGGCGCACACCACAAATAGGAGGAGGAGCTCGGCCAAAGACCCGAAAAGGGTGTACGCGCCAATTATATATATATATATATTTTATAAGTAATATAGAATATATTTATTTTATTTCATTTTATAATACAAGTATTACCCGTATAAAACTTAACGTTCTCCAAACAAGTCTTTAGCCCCAAACAAATATTTTACCCATTTTATTTGTGATTTTTTAGATTCTTAAGGAAAATGAAAAAAAATTACAGTTGAATTCAATACCAGACCAAAAAGTTCTTGCTTTTCTCAGCTTTACAAAGCGTTAGGCTGCAATAGTAATTTATATAATTATTTTCCTTTTCTATAAAAAAATTTATTTGTAAGGCTCACCTTCCGTAAATTCAATATAAGCACACATGTCTGTACATATACTTATGTTATAGATATATAGGTCTATATTAAATACGTTTGAATGGAATATGTGTTTGCATGAAAAAGTGTATGTATAAGTGTACATTTCTAAGCCATTACCTCCTTTCATCGCCTCCCTTTCATCTAATCCACTCCGACTCTTGTCTAAATATTACTCATTCTAATTATGTCACATTTCGTTCGTTTTCATCGCAACTGCTACCCAAATGCCACAGCTAAATCCAATTGCGGCTCCTACGTTGGGAACATGCTGCGCATATTTATCATGGATATAACCAACATTCGTAGCATTTAAACCAAAACCAGAGAAAAGAAGGAAGGAAAAAATTCAAATAAAAACGCATAAAATTTTTTTAATCACGCAATAACGACAGCTTTGACAAAAATATGGGGGAAACGCCATGTGACAACAATCAGAAAGGAAAAGGAAGTGGTGATAACACAGCTGTTGCCGTTGACACTTTTTGTTGTTTCAAAAGTTTCTGCTCTTTCTACGTTTGTTATTTTAGATGGTAACGCCTCCTTTGCCGCGGTTGATATTTGCATTTATGTTGCGAATTTTCGCTGATTATCTGCGCATATACTTACGTACACATGCATTATATCTACATATATATCGGAAGATAAGGTTGTATGTTATGTATTTTCATGCTATGTTAAGGCATTTCTTCTATGCAGATCTGATTCACATCTCTCTCAGGCGGATATGTGTGTGGGTATGTTTTAAAGTATGGATAAAAGCACACCCTAGCAAGAAGCTTAAAAGATGTAAAGCGAGGTAATGAACAGTGATGCGTTGTAATGTAAATTACAAACTAAAATTTATACAAAACAATAATACAACAATGACATTGAGCGTAGTATTACTAAATATTACATTCAAGTTTTATTAGAACATTGAAACGATAGGTAAAATATACACAGCGGTGACCAAGTCATATGCAACTATTGCCTTATGGGGGTCCTCTAGTTTCTTGGGTCGAAAATATCGAATTTTTTTTTTTTTATAAATCACATTTACAACATGTGTTAAAAGTATGTGCTGAAGGATTTTTCGATATTCGAAGTGGCTCACAAGTTACGGCCTTGAACGGAGCAGGTATACTTAGCGCGCTCAACGCAGCGCGAACTTTGAAACGCGTTTTTCTCGAAACACTATTTTTCAAAATAGTGACCACGATATTTCAAAAACTACTGAACCGATCTTGTTCAAATATATACCTCATCTTTAATATATTATAAGCCAGCGATTGAACTAGGATTATCATGATTGCTTCGATAGTTTTTTTCCTATGAGCGAAAAAATTAAGAAAAAATAAGTAAAAAAAATAGAATTTAATTTTCAAAAGTGTATACAAAAATTAATTTTTGTAATTAAGAATTCATTCTAGTTCAATCGCTAGTCTTAAATATGAAGATTAAAATGTCGTTTGGTTTTTCGATTTCAGATAAGCCAAACAGCAGCAATCTTGGTCACCGTCAAGCACCTCTTTTACTTTATGTCTTCTTGTCGGCCACTATAACTTTTATTCTATTATATATTTTGTCTTCAAAAAATGTGTAAAGCTAATTTAAATGTTACTAAAGATTATGTGAACACAATGAGATTTATTATTTTGATCGTTTGCCCGTTAAAAATTATTGAAAAACCCGAAAAAAAACAGACGAGAAACTAGAGGACCCCCTTATTACAGAATAATTACATACGTTTTTAGTTAAATTTTGTAGAATACTGATTGAAGGTGAAGTTATTTGAGTTTTCCTTTTAGTTTATTATTTAGTTTTTATTTAAATATTTCATATTAAACAAAATCTATTCCACGCCGACAAAACAAGTGCAATTTTGGCCCACGTCTTCGCATTGATACAATTAAATGATCAATCGATTTCATCGCAACTTCTTGTGAACTTTTTAATAGTACTTTTGTGTATACTGTATTTATTGTAAATGAAAATCGTGCATAATCTTTTTTGACAACACTATTTAAAACTCCCTTGTTGTTATGAATTTAATAAATATCACAGAAACTAATGATAATGGTAATAATCTTTTGTGCAATTTCAAATCTTTTCCAGTGACAACATAACTAAAACTGACAGTAAATTACCGATATAATATTGTTGCTTGAAGCTATGTATTGTCGAGTGTTGCATTTGTTTTTTCAACGCACTTTTTGAGTTTTTCTAAAAAATTTTATTATTTGTTTAATTTGAAAGCAATAAATAAAAGCTTCCAAGCTGAAGCGTACAACACACTTTCAGTCAGCATTCTACAAAAGGGAAATAAAAAAATATGTAGCTATTCTAAATATAATAGGGCAATAGTTGCATATGCATATTTTCATATGAGGCATTCCTTTAATTCTAATACCCCACCGCATACTTGCTTTGTGTTTTGGACGAGCTACTCTTCCAACTTTTTTTATATTGTTTATTGTCCTGGTACAGAAAAGAATAGATTGAGATACGGAATAGTGATGCCGTATGCACATTTTCGCCTGACTGGAATTCCGTCACACCATTTACGTAAGACCTTTTGAAATTTTCAAAAAAACACAATAACGCAAGGCAAGGTGCTCGGTCGAACTCGTTGAAAGCTTCTGCTACGTCGCACACTGGGGATTTTTGTACAGAGATGCGGAAAAAAGTATACATCCCAAAAAATATTTACATTTTTACTACTAACGAAGTTGTATATATTTGTGTATGAAAAGAACATGTTTAAAAACTATTTTCTTAAAAAATTTAAAAAAACAATGTTTTTTAAAATTCATAAATTTTAATTTTTTTTTTTTTTTTTATTAATATAAGCCAGCAAATATTTACGCACAGGATACATGTAAGTTCATAATTCTGAATTACCCTCAAAATGTCAAAACAAAATTAAAAGTGTTTCGTTATCAATATGCACACACTAGAAAGCGTTTAGTTATTATCATTGCCAAAAAATAATCAGTGGCGCCTGGTGGCACCTGCAATTGATTAAAACTGAAAGAGACACTATTAAGCAACACGTTGATACTAGTTTCTGACAGTAGGTAAATGTAGCTCAACTTGCAGATCCAAGAATATGAAGGAATTAGATTTTTTTTTCGTAAAATTAATTATAAATAGATAATCAAATGCTTTACAGCCTTTGTTATTCCGGCTAAAATATATAAATATCGTACCCTAAATGAAAAATAAAAAATTGGAAGTCGGCTCAAGCAAAAGGAAAAAAAAAACACCTTGGGCTTTGCAGTTTTTTCTTAGTCAGTTCAATACTATAAAAAAATTATACTTTTGACATACATATCTATAAAAAAAAAACTGTAAGTCGGAGCTTAGTAATTCTTTTTGATTTTATTGTTGGTTCTATTCTGGAATTTAGAAATACCATAAACATTGCGTAGGTGGTATGTTGAAAATTTGACTTTCTTCCGCTAAATCCCCAGTGTGCGTCGGTTGCATCATCACGGCAGATAGTGGAGCAGATGAAGATGTCAACTGCAGGATAAACAAAGCAAGGGCGGCATTCGGGCAGAATATTCTGGTCAAACACCATCAGTAACGAAGCTCTGTGGAGATTAACAAACTAGGAACCCATTCTTAGGCAAATCAAACGCAGAAAGAGGCGATGGATAGGTCACACATTGAGAAAACCACCAAATAGCATCACAAGAACGGCACTGAACTGGAGCGCGCAAGTAAGCAGAGGTCGCGGTCGACCAAAAAACACTTGGAGTAGGTCGATGCTGCACGAACTAGCAGATGCCGACATCTCATGGGACGATGCAAAAACAACAGCATAGAACCATGTAGATGGAAGAGTCTTGTCGTGGATCCCCTATGCTCTCGAGAGAAGTGAGCAAGGAAAAAAAATATGTTTATACCCATATTTTACTTTTATTTGAAGTTACTAAAAAGTTAGTATCATATTACTTTTTACACCTTTTTGTAAAGTTCCTATAGCAGCAAAACACTATGCACATAGCTCTCACTCCAATTTATACTCAACAAAGGCGTAAACATTAACCAACATCTGCGTCCTTGATAAGCTCAAAACTTCATCTCACCTGCAACACAAAGCAGTACAGAATATGGTGTAGGTATAAAATTTTTCCACAACCGCTTCTAGGTACCAGCTTACACAACAGACACACACATACATCCTCACTTTGTTTCAAAAAAAATTTCTTTAAATTTTTATTACTTCTAACTAAGCGTACATACATATAGAGAAACGCGAAAGTTGCGAGTTGAATTGAAAAATAAGTGGAGAAGAATGTAAAATTTTCCAAAGCTGCTGTAACTCAAAAGGATATTGTTAAGCATGTTGTTGTAGTTATTGTTTTTATTTTTGTTCTACTTAAGGCATATTTTGCTGCTTCTACGGATGCCAATGATTGCAATGATTGCAATGCTTTTACACAGGTGATGCTAAAGAGCAGATAATACCCACTTTGAATGATGCGCGCTATGAGCAACATAATGCTGCAGGATATTAAATTCGATGATGGCAAACATAGAGTGGAAAAGGAATGCAAATACCTAAATATAAAAAATATATATAACATAAAAGATAATGGTGAAAAAATTGGTGGTTAATCTACAAAGTGTGGAATGAGTGCGCAAATGTATTCAGATGCGTAAATTAGTGGAATATTTTATTTTTATTACATGCAATTTAAAATCTTCAAATTTAATGGTATATGTACCCGTTGCGTCATTATGAATGAAAATCAATTTTATAAATTATATTTTTTATATTTATTCCTTTTACTCCATAGTGAAGCATAGGGCTACAACAAAACTCTTAAATCTGTCCCTGTCCAATGACATTCTTTTAATTTCATTCCAGTTCATTTCACTTAATGTTATCTCCTTCTCTAGCTGTCTTCTTCAAGTATGCGCTGGGCGTCCCCTTCTGCGTGATCCCTGTGGGTTCCATTCAATGGCTTGCCTCGTGATATCTTGTGCGGGTTTTCTGAGCGTATGGCCGATCCAGTTCCACTTTCTTTTCAGAATATTTGTTTTGATGAGCGTATGGTTCGTCAGCTCCCACAATCTGTCGTTGGGTATAGTTTCTGGCCACCTTATCTTTAGTATACGCCTAAGGCAGCGATTTGTAAAAGATTGCATGCGTTGTATTAGCCGTGGCGCAGCATTCCATGTTTCACATCCGTATAGTAAAACGGATATGACGTTGGAATTAAATATTTTTAGTTTGGTGCCTCGCGACAAGAATGAGGAGCTTCAGATGTTTTTCAATTGACCGAATGCTTGCAGCGACTTATTTATTCTGTTTTCGATGTCTTCCGCACAGCCGCCAGAGGTTGAGATAATGCATCCTAGGTAGCAGAAACTTTGAACTTCCTCTAAAGGTGTTGAGTTTAGTAGGAATGGGCGCGTGTTGTTTGCATTTATGCGCATGGCCTTGGTTTTAGAGACATTGATGTTGAGTCCCACTTTCGATGCCAGTGTCGATATCGATTTGAGTTTTCGTGCCATGTCGTCGTAGTTGTGCGCAAGGATGCAAATATCGTCGGCGTAATCGAGGTCGTTTAAGGATCCACGAAGACCCCATGTGATGCCTCTCTGATTAGCAAGAGCCTGACCTAAAATGGCGTCAAGGACAATGTTAAAGAGAGTTGGAGAGAGCGGGCAACCTTGTTTTACTCCAGCTTTAACAATTATTGGCTCGCTTAGCTGTCCTTCATGTAGGATTCGGCAACGTGCGTCCGTATATAAGTTTATAATGAGATTAATCATTCTTTCGGGAATGCCTTTATATCGGAGCGCGGCCCAAATAGCGTCGTGACGAAGAGTATCGAAAGTCTTAGCAAAGTCGATAAATATTAAATAGAGCGGTGACCGATATTCCACGCTTTGCTCCACTATTACCCGAAGGCTGTTTACGTGGTCAACACATGATCGGCGTGGCCTGAAGCCCGCTTGTTCTTCACGAAATATTGATGTTTTATAAATTACCAGCAAACAAAGGATGAAGTGGAATTAAATACATAAGTAAATGCTAAAATGGGTATTTTCTGAAGTTAGTAGCAAATGAAAGAAAAAAGTAGGGAAGTGCCGAATCTAAGTTCAGGGAAAACCGTAGTTCATATATCTTAGTAATGAAGCGATGCTCCGAACTATACCCCTTGAAGGAAATCACAGTTTTAGTAGTCAGATTGCATCCACTTCCAAAACCATGCTTAAAAAGTTGAAATACAATCTATACCGATACCAAGTTGAACAGAGTTTCATAAGGATGTTTATAGTGAGCAAGTCTTGTAACGCCCATGCTCCATTTTTTTAAGTATTTGTTTCTTTTAACATCTTTGCAAATTTGCTTTAGTAAATACTGAAATATGGCATGTTTGGATTTGTGAAAATTACTATTATTTATGCGAGGCAAAATAAAAGTACTCAAAACTTCACACCCTTTCATATTCCCGTCGAAAACCTATTCTATTGGAAGCTATGCACCCAAATATTTTCGTAGAAGAATACATAAATACATACCCACTTGGTGCTTATAACAAACTTCACGCTTTCGTACCATCCGGGTATGCAGAACTTCGCAATGAAATACTTGACAATCTTAGAAAACGTGGTGTCTTCGTGGAGAGTTGCCTAACCAAAGCTTTTCTAAAGGAAATTAATTAGACATGCTACAAAAATGTATGAAAATATTACTTATACGAGTATAGTCATTTCAATGTGTCGTCAGCCAGCGAAACTCTAATGGCAAAAGGTAAATTGCCTTTAAATAGCTCAATAGGGCTACCCTAGGGAGTTTATGCACCAAAGTTGAGCCTAAGGCCTGTTACATAATTTCAAGCTAGAGCATACTCTGAAATTGTTCATCACAAACTTTTAAGCTTATTGCAAAAGTGTCATATTATTATTCGAATTGAAACTTTTAACGAAAGCTATTGTGATATTGAGCCCGTGAACGAAATTCGGGTCAGAATTGAGAATTTATACGCAAAGAGAATGGAAAAAAGTTTCCCTAATTTCGATTCACCGAAAAAAAGTAAAGATAGAAGATAAGAACGAACCCATTTTATGGGTTTAAACTTATGAGCTCAAGGATTCCTTGTAATGAGTTGAAGTACTTGCATATGTATGCGGAAGTACTATAGAACGAAAAATTTTATTTTTTAAACAAATTATAAGGACTTTTTTATATTTCGTTTTTGTTACCTTATTCGTATTTTAGGTAACCAACAAAAAAATAAAAACAAAGTACGTGAAAGCTTTTAACAAAATCAAGCAAAGTCAAAACAAGCTTTCATCGTGGACTCCTTGCACTGAACTTCAATATAATAAGATCGTCTCAAGTTTATGCACACGAAGCTGAGATGAGGGCGAAACTACAATTTTAACTCAAAATATAGAACTGAGTTGTTCCGGTTCAACTCAAAAGTCAAAGTCCTTTTATACACAACACGCATTGCACCTAAGAAACTGTCACGAGAATGCGTCAGGTTTGGTGTATCTTAGAATGAAGGCAAAATAATCGGAATCAGAGAGAATCGCATCCCAATAGTACAACTCGCTTTCATTTTATACTAATTTAATAGTTATTTGAAAATATTACATTTGAAATACAGGTATGCGAAATGAAATTCGAAAAATGTTTGTTCAAGTACTTCAGAGTTCACCTCTATACATGCAATTCGACGTGTATAGTATACCTGTGTTCGCTTATGTAAGCGCATTTATTATGTTTTATTTCACCAACGCTTTTGCATTAAAACTTATGTAATTGCATTTGGTGCATGGCTGTGTGAGCTACAGCAATGACTGCTCATTGACAGCTCTTCACGAGTTTGCAAGCGTAGAATATGCAGCGTTAAAAATCCCAACCCACACCAAGTAATCCTGAGCTACAATCCAGAGCAACTGAAGACTAGCGAAGCTCGCAAGTACATTCTGCTCGTCGTGGAAGAGGGCGCAGCACTTTCCGTTGCCGCAGACATACCACAAATGCAAACTTTCACGCACACAGGTGCAAGCACACATGCACACACCTTGGTGGATATATGCGTAAATATATGTACTCCAAGAAAACAAAAATTGCTGTATTGCTGCAACATCAACAAAGTTTTCCTAGCTAACATTGCTATTGCGGTTATAGGAACAACAACAACTAAAGCAAACTACTAACGCAGCTACCGCTGTGGTGGACGCTTTTCATGAACGCACGTCCTTGTTATAAGCTATTGTTTTTTTTTTTTGTTTGAGTTTTTACTTCTTTTTTCCTTTTTGTTCTTTTTGTTTTTTGTTCGTTTTTGTAAACTCTACTTTGAATTTTGTTAATATTTGCGGTGCAGAAATTTTCACAAGCACGCATTAAAACATGCAACCATATGTTTTACTGCTGATACCCTATGGAAAACTGGTTTGTCTTCTGAATAGCACGAAACTATCGGACTTGGGGAAAGACTAGTGTACGCTAAAGGTGCAATACGTATTCGTAACTGATTTCCATGGCAATGCAGCCCTGATAATAGCAAAAGCCGCACCGTATTCGTACTGGATACATTTTTAGGTTGGGTCTTTGCAGACAGCCATACCCAGTAAATATTTCGTAAATAAGGCTGCAACTACAAAGGAGATCGATAGTCACAAAATCAAGAGAGTATAACGTTGGCTTCTAGGTGAAATGTGAAACTAAGGTATGTTTTTTCTCTGATCTTCTGGGGAATAAAATACTTCAGTCTAGGAAATTTCGCGAGGACTAGCATATTATGATTAGATGGTTGGGCCAGTATGACTTTGAAGACTGTTGTAATTAAATAGTGGTTGTTAAAGCTTTTCAGAACATAATGTCAACAATTAGCCCTAAGCAGAAATACTGGTTATTAATGACTCAGCGGAAGCAAGTTACTATTGAGTTAAACGAAGAGAAACTCGTTAAGACCTCATTCAAGGAATATACTCCACTCCCGATAGAAATCACAAAGGGTCTATCAAAAGTGACATCTAGATGACAGTAGAGAAAAATTCCTGGACGATATCTTTTATTTATGTCACCCTTGATATTCGTCAAGTAGACAGATACAATTTTACACGATATAACAACGCGTAAAAATGATTGAAAAGGATGAAGTGGAAATAAATACATAAATAAATGCTAAAATGGGTATTTTCTGGAGTTAGTAGCAAATGAAAGAAAAAAAGTAGGGAAGTTCAGGGAAAACCGTACTTCATTCATAACAACGCGTAAGAATGATTGAAAATGGTTAAAATTATTGGAAAATGGCCGATTTTTAAGAAGAACTAATCGCAAAAATTCGTAATTTTTTGTGGAAATAATAATCCGAATGATGAAAAAATTTCAAGAAACTGGTTCTGTCAAGGATAAAAAAAGGACTGTCAGACCAAAAACTGAACGTTCTGTTGTGAATATTGCAGCTGTAGCGCAAAGTGTTGAATAACCTTCAACCTCGATATCTCGACGTTCTCAACAATTAGGCATTCGCGAATCGACTATTTTGCGGCTTTGAGCGGTAGACGTGCTCATGGTGGACATAGAAATTATGCCGTTTTCACATATAATTTTTAAGATCCCTATTTTGAATGAAAATAGTAAAGCCTGAAAGAAACTAAATTTGTAAATGATTTATTCTAAAACTACATCTAAGCGCATCATTTGAAAAATTATAGAAACATACAGACAGAGGAGTTTTCTTACAGGCAAACTGGGACCGAATATGACCTTAAGAAGCACGTACGTTCTGTTGACTATAGCACAAGTAGAGCCTCGTCGCTGTTTTTTGTTTTTGTGCAGTGTCATAAATTTGATTATAGCCTAAACGAAAGCCAAATACTACTGATCAGTTTCGGAATAGAAATATTTTCGAATATTGTGATCTTGTGATGTCAGGAATTATCCTAAAAGAGTAAGCGTTTAACTTCTTACAACATCTAAAAAGCAGTGGTCCCAGTGTTCCGCGGATATCAAGAGGCAAGTCTGCAAAAGGAAGCGGCTGGTATCCGGTGGTAGCATTCATTGGGCGGGAGTGTAGAAAGGTATCAATCTAAAAAAAAAAAAGGTATCAATTGACTCTCGATGAATATGAATGCAATTTATAACCAGGCGATATGTAAATAATTATATAATACACAAACAAAACTGAGAAAACGATTTTCTGGAAGATTTATGAACCTTAACGCGTTAGTGATAACAAATATCACAAACGATAGAATCATGTGCTGTAGCGACATTATGCAATAAATACAAATGTTACAGTTCGGTGCATAATAGTGCTGCAAGAAGTGGAAGGCCCTGCTCTTCATTGGATTGATATCTGTTGGTTCAAAATAGCAGTAAGTTGCTACCAGTGCTATCAACTCTGCACGTCAATATTCAGAATCAGAAACTAGTTAGTTTAGAACTAGTCCAGCTATGAGTATGACATACAATATTATATGTGACTGCGTCCAAATCATTTGTGCCAACTTACACACATACTCATATGTACGTACATATAAAATGAATACATGAAGGCGAGTGCAGTTATATGAGTATGTGGCAGCCTTCTGTGCCACTCTGTTTCGCCTCAGTTGAATTTGCGTTTCTGGTGCAACAAATTTTCACACAATTAATTGAGTAAATAAAATACAAAAAGGAAAGACTTTAAAAATCCTCATTTTGATTTTCAGAACATGACTATAATTTTTTTTAACTTTTTACTTCAAATTAAATTTACTGCATTTTCGACGTTTACTTTCTTTTTTTTTCTATCATAACGCGACTTCTCAGCTAAAAACGTTCACTGGCAGCTGTTAAAGCACCAAAAGCAAAACTTTTGCTGCATTTTTGTTGTTTTGCGTAACACCAGAGAGCCACTGTTTAATTGAAATGTAGTTTTTTTGGTTTCTTTTTTTTTTTTTTTTTTTGCTGTCAAAAAGTTGAATGTTATTGAAAAGGTGAAAATCATGCAAAGTTAATTTTTGGTGGAGGAGTATTTAATTAAATTCTGGCAGCGGAATCTATAAGAGGTTTATGATGAATGCAGCCATCGCGAACTAGCTGATGAAATGGAAAGAAAGCTAATAGTTTTATTTTTGAGTATTTAAGAAGTGGCTGTTTCAAAAAATAAAATTTCGACAAAGAAAACTATATTTTTCACAAGACAAAAATGCAGAAATGAAATGCAATGCGGAAATTAAAGTTTAAATAACTTAGAAATGTACATATGTAGTTGATATTTTATATTATAGGTGCAAACTATAATTCGTATCATGCCTGTTCTTGGCTCAACTGAATTTTAAGTGAAATCGAATGGTGGTGGAACTGGTTGAGATTATTAACGAATTACCAATATTTTATTGATGATATTAAAAAATACTTTGCACTAACTCAGAACTTAGTGAAAGCGGAGGAAAACAATTATAAAATACTATCACTAAAAAGGTTTTAGTAAATATTAGAAAAATACCTTTCAATGATTGTATACTATAATATTCGTTATCTGGACTAAGTATTGAATTTTGTTTAACTTAGCCTATTTTTTATATCTTTGCAGGTTTGTGTTCAATTGCTTATCTACTTGAGTTATCTACGTACACCAAGATATGTACATCTGCGGGTAAATAAATTTATTTTTGTAAAACAAATATTTAATTTTTTCTATCTGTTCTTTGAAGTACAGCTTATATGAGCGATTCTTTGCTAAGTAATCCATGTAATTTGGACATTGTAGTCATTTCTTCTTTCATGAAAAGGATATTGTCCTGTAAGCGTGGTCGGGGTGGTCATTTGCCTGATGTTATTTTGCACTATTAATGGCATACCTTCTTCTTTATAATGAAATAAACGTACGATTAATTATATTATATTAAAAAATATCATTTTTTTTAAATACCAAAATAACACCTCTTATTGGAAACCCCTTTATTTGGTTAACAATTTCATTTCTAGTCTTCAGTATAATAAGAAGCAAACTGAGAGATTTCGGAAATATATTCAATAATTTTGAGATACCTACGTATGTAAAGGGTGGTTAAATTTCAAGGGCCGATGTTGAATGTGAACCACACCTAAACCTCAACGACACCGTTGGACTTCTTTCTTTGGGGTTATTTGAAAGAAAAGTTGTACGTCAATAAACCAGCAACAATTCAAGAGCTAAAGAATGAGACAATTTGGCACATTAACGGCATAGAACCTCAATTATGCCTCAGCGCCATCGAAAATTTCGACCATCGGGTGTAGGTGTGCCGCCGAGTCCGCGGCGACCACTTGGCCAATATTTTGTTTGATACGTAATTTAGCCGTACCAATATTATCATAATAAAGAAACATGGCAATAATTTCTAAAAAAAAATGGAATTTAATCAAAATCAACACCTGGCCTTGAAACTTAACCACCCTTTATATTTAACGTTCAAAACTTTGGCATGCAGTTTTTTAAAGTCAAATATATTCGCTGCTTTTAATTTTTAGGATAAAATACATGCATTAAAAAAAACAGTTATATTTGGTTGATAAAGAGAAGGGAACCTGTTAAGGATTTGTATGACTGATCAAGATGAATTTTACTTCCATTTGGATCGTTCTGTATTGCTGCAATGGCTGTAGCGTTTTTTATTCCCAGACCCAAGCTTTTGTATTTAGTATTGATCTTTCTGTTTTACTTAAAAAAATAACGTTTTTTATGGGAACCCTGAAAACCTCCAAAGTATCTTCTTAGAATTCACATTGAATTGGTCTGTGATGTCGATGCGGAGGCTTTTCTAAAATCATATCTGGATTTTTACTATACGCATTAGGCCGGGTCGATTTGTGGGGAGGCAAAAAAATCGCCCTTTGCTCTGTGAAAAAATAAGAAACTTTGCCGAAGGAACCAAACCTCTAAAACGAGTTCTGATGTCCCCCAATTTGGGTCGAACTTTTTAGTTTCTTTTCTCATGTAAAGGCCAAAAATGGTGATATTTTGAAATGATTGTATGGGGAACCCTCCAGGGGAGTTCCAGGGGGTATGCCACTGGCATGGGTGGATCGGCCGTCCAAAGTTAGTGGGGGTCGGACTCGATTGGAGAACTCTAAATGGGCCAAAGTGGGATTTTTCGTTCGACCCAAATTGGGGGACATCAGAATTCGTTTTAGAGGTATGGTTCCTTCGGCAAAGTTTCTTATTTTGATCCCTAGAATACGATTTTTACAGAGCAATGAGCGGTTTTTAAATCGACTCGCCCTAATACGCATATTTAAAATTTTGCTTGTTAGCAAGAACGTTCAGAAAAATCATTTACCATAAATCTACTTATATATGTAAGTATACATTGGAGCACTCTAGCACTCATCTTGAAAATAAGTTGCAATATTTGCCAGTATAATATTTGACGTTGTCAGTGGTGGCGATATTTGACCACCTTTTTCACTTTCCTCTACAAATTTTTGTTGTTACCATTTTGTCGCCATTGATGGCAACGACAACCTTCACCTTACCCGCCGACTTTGAACCGCATCTATGTGACGACTGTTGAATTTTTAATTGCAGCTACTTACTTAAGTACGCTAGACCACTTAAGTACTTTCATGCATACATATGTACATTTATACTTATGGGGCCCTCAAAACGAATGAGCAAACCATACAAAAAGAGTTTGAGTAGTTGAATGGTTAGTTTCGGTCAACTTGGTAAAAGTGAAAATTTTCAAGTACTGCAGACTGTGGTAGTGTAAGTGTGCTCAAATTGCAATCAAACCGCCAATGCGGTTAAAGTAAAGGATGATAATAAAACAAGTAGTTAAAATACGAGCAATTCAAGCAAGGACAGCAAATACCTTGTATGATTAAGTATGTTTATATGTTTGTTTATTTGCAAGTACATATTAGGAGGACCCACCAAAACATTAGCTTTTTGTCCAGCGCAAATTAAATTTTGTTTTATATTTTAAGACCTCAGCCAAAATATTATACTTCACGTGAGCTCAACCGATAGAATCAAAAATCTCAATCGGGCAGGTTCTGAATTTCACTTTCGAATGAATTTCATTGAAACCCATTGGCAACTGAATTGAAATTCACTCGGAAGTGATTTACAGGTCCCACCCATTCAATTCATTCAATTAAAACAATTTTTACACATTTTTGCGCAGCTAAGCTCTCTCTCCCTTTTTGGGTGTTTGGCCTATTTGTGGTGTGCGTCTTGATGTTGTTCCACAAATGGAGGGACCTACAGTTTCAAGCCGAATCCGAGCGGCAAATATTTTTTATGAGCAGCTCTTTCATGGCAGAAATACACTCGGAGGTTTGCCATTGCCTGCCGAGGGGCGACCGCTATTAGAAGCAACTTTTTCTTAATTTTGGTGTTCCACCGTGAATCGAGCGTACGTTCTCTCTGTGAATTCCGAATGATTGTCACGCCCCGACCCATTCGGCTACGGCAGCCGCTCTCTTTTAGCTGAGATTATTTTTGAAAACATATTTTCACAAACTAATTTTATGAGTTATTCAAAAACCATGGATTTTTGGATGTACTTTCAAACGATCATCTTAACACATATTTTGCAGAAAGTCTTAAAATATAACACATAAAATATTCCCAACTGTATTTGTTTGGAGCATGATACACCTTAGTATGTATATATTTATGTTTATTTATCATTAATGGGCACAATTTTGCAATTAAAGTTAAGAGATTTTCCGTCGAATTCGTGTAGATGTCAGAAAAATTTAAGTACGCACACATCATTTTATATGCACGCATGCAAACAAAACTTTTGTGTGTATGGCAAAATCCTTTTAACTGAAAAGTACTTCACGGGCAATGTCTAATACTCAGTATATTAATCAACTTGAATACTAATCAGGTATTTAGTTGGTTTGCTATCCTCGCAGTCAAGTCTCATATATGTATGTACATAGGTATAAGTATGTACATATAGACATGGTAGCATGTGTCACACACTAGTTCTACACTAAAGCTATATTCAAATGTCAGAATCGTCTTTTTGCGCATTTGAAATTTTGAAATATCCTAATTTTCTAAAAGCAAAAAAACAAAGATACAAAAAAATAAGGCATTTAGGTTAAGGCACTCCTATGCATTAAATGAATACTCATACACAAGAAAGCACTTAAGTACTTGATTAATATTCCCAAAAGATCAAACTTGAATAAGTGGGTTGTTGATTTGTGAAAATTAACACGAATGTGAAGCAAACGGTAAACACGAGAAGGATAGCAAACGGAGAGTGAGACAATCAACCCACTGGAACAACGAAAATCACTCACCTCAGTGATAAAACACTCAAACTAATAATAGGCATCAACAATTGATTGAAGGATATTTAGACACATCTGCCAGAATATTCCCTAAGTATCTATACAAAAAGGCAAATCACTCAAAAATAAGTGCACAGAGTCAGCAAAGTGCTAAGCAAAGAAACTTTGCAAAGCATTAATGAATTGAAGTGAAGCTAGTTGAAGAACCAGATATGGATGTATACAGGTACATATAGGTGTGCTAAAATTTGAATATGTATATGTGTATGTGTGATTTGTGATCACCTAAATCAATGTCACATAAAATAATGAACATTAAATTAAAGAAGAATTTTTCACAATAACATAAAGCCAGGAGGGAAGTACTAACAGTTTTTACGCTTGAGATTTTCTATATTTTTCTTCAAAAGAACCTAAATTAGAAGCTGCAAAGTTTAGATATAGTAATGCCCCTAAAACTTAATTAGAATGCTACCAGCCACATTCGAGTTTTCGAAATTGAACTAC
>JAYXIM010011542.1:0-272477 GCA_037575425.1 Anastrepha fraterculus | reverse complement strand
CAAACCGTCAATGTAATTTTCTACCTTGGCGGTTTGAAGCGTTTTTTGCATCGCATTCGTCGAATTCGCCCTGAATACCGCGAAGGAGGAAGCTGGCGCTTATTGCATGATAATGCACCATCTCCTACGATCCACTCTTGGGACTGATTTTTTGACTAGAAAGCGCATTTTAAGCATCAACCACTCACCGTATTCGCCTGATCTGGCTCCCTTTTCGACTATTTCGAAAAGATTTTAGATTGCCCAAAACAGTGTATCGAGGCCAGAGAGGACTATTTTGAATAAATAAACTCAAAGTTATCAGAACAAAGCGCCTGTCGTTTCTATTTTAGCTTAGTTTTGATTATTTTGGTCTTCACCGGATGCGATATATACGACGTGAGATATGACTCGCTAAAAGCATCAGTTGGAGAATTCTATCGATCTTCCAACAACATACCGCAAAGGTACCTAGTATCTTTTATCGATAAATTAGTAAATTGCATTTTAAGTAGACTCACCCCATTATCAATCTAATCAATCATTTGCGCCTGACCATCACTTGCCTACTAACAAAGAACTGGTTGTTATTTTCCCAACTACAGATCAAATTGCTAAACTTGTCACCAAGTCACTTTGTTACTTGGCGCTAAATTGTTTTCGTTTGGCTTACAAAAGCAAAATATACATACGTACCTAAGTAAAACTGCCGAGTAACGAAGCAACTATCTCGGTGTGAAGACTCGTATTGTATATTCTATCAGCAGCTAATGAAGTTTATTTCCGGCACTTTCACTGGTGGAAACAAATTGATCCACCCAAAATGGTGATATTGCAAATTTAACTTAATTGATTTAAATCTATTTTAACATCTCTCTACTCATATTATGCCATGCTGCTATTGTTATACCTGGTAGTGATAACTAAATGATTATCACAGATTTATGTAAATTAATATTATACAAATTAAACTACACAAGCAAACAAGCAAAATTCTTAGCACCGATGTCAAAGCAATTATAGGCGGTGTCATTGAATATAAATTATGTTGTGTGGATGCGACTTGTCAGATTCATATTTCGGAATAAATCAAATAAACCAGCAGACTATTAATACCGAAATAAACAGAAATTTCTAAAGCCACATTAGCTGAATACATAAAATTAGACACAAAATATACAAGTGCACAAACTTACATTTAGAATTTAAATCAGTTCAGTTAACAGCAGTTGAAACAATAGCATTTATTTTTTTATATCCACAAGCTTTTTAATTTGTTTGTTTTATATCAACAACAAGTAATAAATGCAACAATAGAGAGTGTGTGTATAAGTACTCATGCACAAATCTGTTTCACTACCAACTTATAACTACAAACTCTGCTGTTACAGCAGTGTTTACTTCATCCGAAAACATTGTCATTTACATTTACGATAGTTTGCCTAATTGCTGTTGCCGCTGTTGTTGCTGTTGATGTCACTGATGAATATTTTGATATAGTAATTTTCATTTGTTTGCTAACATGCTCGGCTGGTCAGCCTGAAAACATACACACAATCAAAGACACGTATTCACACACATGCATACAAGCATACATACATTCAAAGTATTTGTCAGTACTACTTATCATTATGATAGCGACATAATTATGTGCATCAGTTGTTGCCCGGTAGCCGCCTGATTGCCTCCTCTTATTTGCATAGAGTCCGAATGCAGTGTGAAATAATTTAGAGAAACAAACACATGTATGTAGATACGTACAAATGTACTTATTTGTAAAATGTAGGATTAATCAAAATTCTGGAAATCTTGTTATATGTATGTGTACATGTTCATTCGCAATTATTTACTTGTGTGCTGTCATTGCCAAATTGAGTGATTAAAATTGTGTTGTGCGAACAAACATGCATTGTTTATTTTATATCTGTCTTTGCTAAGCCGCTTATTCTGATTTGTAGTTATTATTGCTGTTGTTAAGATGAGAAACATATGTAACCGATAATATGGAGGAGGGTTTTCATTCCCATGGCAGCCGATTCTACGTTACCGGAATGACTCGGATTTTCCCCGACCAAGGGCTGCCGCCCCAGTAAACTAGCCCTGTCTAGTGAACAGCATATCACCCCACCCCTTACGTCACAGGAGCAACTCCTCGCAGCAACCTTGCTCCAAATACTTCTCCTCATGGCTGGAATTGAATCCAACCCTGGGCCAGAAGTATTCTATTGCTGCGTCTGCCATAAACGGCTCCACCCGAACTCCACCTCGGTTAGGTGCAACAAGTGCAATGGGTGGAGCCATCTTAAGACCTGTTCAGCCCTTAAGCCTCATAGGGAGTGGTCCACACGGTATGTGGCCTCGTGTTGCTCCCGCCAGTAGGCGTCAAATGCCTCCACGGCTACTACCCCCCTGATAGGCCGGCACTACCAACCGCCACCACAACCAATACCTATACGGTAAGGAGCCTATCGCAGCAACACAACTCCCCCGACTTAACCCATCCCCTTCCCTCCTGCTCCAACCCCAGTGCGGGGACAAACCAGCAGCTCTTGGTCCCCCGCACAGTCTGTTCCGTGTGTCAGGCCGTAATTTTGTATAGATCTATCCCGTTTTAAATTTCCAGTTGCTCAACGCTACATAATTCGCCTTTCTAAAAACACACGTAGGAGCTTTATTCCACTTTCAATTCACCTCAAACTTATGTACCACTACCAACACAAAATGGTAGACGTGATTTTGGGCGATGGAACATATCTTGTCATTCATGAGATCTAAATCGCTGAGGCAGAAATCTAATATACCCCCACATGCATTGGTTATATTATTTATTACCAATTATAATTAATTTCATTTTATTTTCTTTTATTTTATTTTATTTTATTTTATTTTATTTAATATTACACTATTTAATTTTTAATATATTTTTTTTATTTATAATTTTTTTTAATTTCTATTTTTATTTTACTTAATTGTATTTAATTTTTATAACTAAAAAATTTTTTTTATTTTAAGTAGTTTTTATTTTTTACTAAAATTTATTGTATCCCTATTTTTATTCGTTTTACTTTTTTTAATATTTCATTTTATTTTATTTTACTTTAATTAAATTTTTTTTATTTTTTGTTTTTTTATTTTTTGTTTTTTTTTATATTATTTAGACATTAAAGAAACCATTCGCTGGTACTAAATACTTAAACAAAAGGAAATTGTTGATATTACAAGCGTGCAAAAGTCATTTACAGGAACAATGGGAGAGCGATTTTCTGCTCGGTCCGTAATTGATCTAAGGTTTTGCAGACTTAGATTTACAGCTAGTCGATATACTCGTGTCCATGTACAGACTCTCGGCAATGGCAACAATACTCCCATTGGAGCGCGCTGGACAAAAAAGAGGGTAGCTTGTGTTGGCATATTAATACCATTTTCTCGAAATTTCACATTTCAAATTTCAAATTTACATATATTTGCTCAAACATATAAGCACAAGGCACGTGACTGCATTATATCAAATGACAGTTTCTTCAAATTCGTCCCATTTCGGCAGCATGTGCACGCTGAAGCAGTTATTTAATAATTTGAAATATAATTTAAGCAACCTGTCAAAATAACATTTGATTTGAAAATAATCTTCCCACCCTTAAATCATAGTGTCTTATAATTATAATAAATACCTGCACCCATAATAAAAAATTCAAGCTTGACTTGTTTGTTAAACATCATTAAAAACTAATAGTTAATAGTTAAAAATGGGCTTAGCCCAAATAATAATTTTTCCACTAAAAAAGTATCAAATAAAATTTATTCAATATTTGTCTCATATAAATATTTTTTATTAAGACGTCGGCCGCCGTGGGTTCACCGGTGATCCCCAACACGATTTTATAACTCAATTTATTTGTTGCATTTTGCCTCGACACAATTTTAAAAAATGAACACAAATTTTACTAGCAGTATTCCTGGCCAATTCAACATTACTGATGAATCAAATTTCAAATGGCTTTTCTTATTCTAAGAAAAAATAGACAATATGACTACTGTTTCCAAGGAAAACACAAAACGAGGAGGCAGATAACTCCGTTCAGTATTAATTTTCATATTCCTTAGTTCAAATATTTCCAATTTCTTTAAGCAAAACCTGGAATAGATCAGTGATTGCACAAAAAGCAAGCAGTTGCTAAATTTTGCTTTTTCAAATACATACATACATAAGCGCATACCTGCATACATCCGCATATGCCATCAGTATTTATGTATTACTATATATACAGATACGTATACGCAATTTGAACAAAGTTGCCGCAATGCTTAAGGGAATTGGGTAAAAACGTAGATACACACATTCCTACATAAGTACGTAAGGAAGTATTTATGAATACAAAAATATATCTTCATGCGTATATTTTTGGTACAAATTTAAAATGAAGCACACAAGTCTCTTGAGTATTGTATTCGTATATGTTTCGCTGGAATGTCTGGATGGATGAATAACAAACAGAAAGTATTTTTAAAAAAATAAAAGTGAAGCAAAATAGAAAAGAGAATCAAAAAGCACTTGCAATAACTGAAATTGAAAAGCATTTTTGGCATATCGAAATAAAGCAAAAAATACACCAAATCAGGGGAAAATTTAAAAATACAGTGGCTCAGAGCCAAAATTATGCAGATCTAAAAACTTTGCCTAAAACTATTGTAATAATAAAAAGTTTAAGGCAATAAAAGATTGGAGTCACTTTGGAACCATTTTCACCAACTTATTAGTATTTTCAAAAGAAATTGTTTGCAATTCCTCGTTTTACACTTTTTCGTGGTCAGTTTGGTTTTGAATAACATACTTGTTTTCGAATTTCATTATCTAAAACCAAAAAATATTGAAATCTGGTGTTTGCACTGGTGTTTTAATAATATGCGAGCAATTCCAAATGAGTCAATTCTGTACAATCGTCGAATTTATGCTTCAGGTCATTATTTTGATCAAAGCAAAGATTGTTTCGAATATTTTGCTTACAATAAAAGTTAAATTTCGGGTTCCTTCAGATGGCATGCATTCCCTTACCATTACGTGTCCTCCACTGTATTTGACTGCTCTGCGCAGATTTTGTAGTTTTCGCCAAACAAAATTTTTGCGGCCCTCTCTGAAAAGCTTAAACTTACTTTCGCCAATAAAAAATATGTTGTTCCTGAAGCTCTCATCCTCAGTTATGTGATGTCTTGCAAACTTCAGTGTGGCAGTACCGCTTTTTGGCACTGATAAATGGCTTATTGTGGGCTGTAAGTCCACAGGACTCTGTGGACAGTTTCAGGATGCTATTTTTCGCAAGATTTCCTTCATTTGTAGTTCTTGGAGTACTTTGATGTGGATTTTCACGTACTCTGGAATTATTGTCATTGAAAATCGTGTTATGCGAACAGGGACGTAATATAACCATTTCATTTATGCGAACAGGGGCGTAATATAACCATTTAACTTCACTATTATTATTATTATTACTATTAGAAGGCCATTACGCACTGCGACCAGAGCTGATCTATTGTGAAAGGCCTATCTTTGTAACCCTAGAGTTTTACGCTTTTTAAAAATTGTAGCACAATTTTGGGTTTGTTGTTCCAAAGATTGTATGGAGATACTACGATACCACCAAGGTGATGAAATCTCTGTCTGCCCAACGCAGGACATTCACAAAGCACATGTTCTGAGCTTTCTATGTCCATTTCGCAAAAGCGGCAGACATTGGTCTCAGACGCAGATCTACTCTGTTTAGTGAGAGAAGTTTGTCAGATATTCCTTTATTGGGACTTAGGAATAGTTTGGCTTGACGCTAACCGGCACAGTTTAGCCAGTGTGCGGCAAGTTTTATTTCTTCCCATTTCCTAAGGAATTCATTAATGTGGCCTTTTGTGAGTCCACAGAAAGGCTCAGGACCAGTAAGTTGCATATTTGCTCCTTGTTTTGGTTATGGCTGATGACATTTCATTTCCCTCATGTCCTTCATGTCCCGGAATCCAGCCTAGTGTTACTATGTTGAGGTTCGTGTTGAGAAGGTTTAGTCAATCATTTACCAATTTGGAGTTGATAGTTGTTGATAGAAGGGCTTTTAGAGCCGCTTGGCTATCTGAAAGTATGTAGATGTGAGTACCTCTCATTTTCCTGCTAAGGCATTCTCTCACACGTATTTCGATGGCATGTATTTCTGCCTGGAATATTGTTGGGTAGAGTCCCATCGGAATCGATTTTTTGAATTTAGGCCCATAGATTCCTGCCCCTGTTCTACCATTTTCCAATTTTGGCCCATCAGTAAACCATAGCTGGGAGCCAGGTTTGAAAGTGAACTCTATCACTTCTCTGTTCGTCTGTTCGTTCATTAATTATAACTTGGAAGTTCCTGAAGAGTATTGGTTTGGGTGATAGTATGTCATCCCTATGAAGAATGAGACTATGTAGAAAGTCTTCTAAGATCTTTAAATGTCCTTTCATATCCCCACTTTTAAGTTCAGATATATCTTTTAATCTTAAGGCACTCGAGCGAGCTTCCCTTTCAATTAGAATTGGAAGCGGTGGTATGTTCAGGAGCACACCCAATGCATCCGTGGGACATGTTTTCATAGCCCCTGTAATACCAACACATATCAGGCGATGCAGTTTGTTTAATTCGTTTGCTGCCTTTCTTTGCTTGACCTTGGGCCACCATGCTAAGGATGCATAAGTGACTATGGGTTTCACAACTGTGGCGAATGTCCAGAAGGTCATTCCAGGGTTTAGTCCCCATGTCTTACCAAAAAGCCTTGTGCAGGCAAAGAATGCCCTTGTGGCTTTTGAAGTAACTCTTTCAATATGGGAATTCCACGTAAGCGTTTTGTCAAGACTGACGCCAAGATAGTTCGCTTCTGTCGAGAGTTGAAGTGTTGTTCTATTAAGGATCGGACATTTGAGATTTATGTTCCTTCTCCTAGTAAACGGTACAAGTGTTGTTTTGGATGGGTTAATGGAGAGCCCTTCTTCCGTACACCATTTGTTTATTATTGTAAGGGCTTGCTGCATGCGATCCGAACTTCACTAACTTATTTCCCGTACTTCAACATTTGGTTGACGACCCATTTTATTTATTATTCTTGGGCACTTATGTCTCTTGCTACGCGTTTAAAGTTTGACACGGTTTTTTCACCACTAACAGGAAATGTATCTGCATCATGTTGGCCTTAGCCACATATTTATATAACTACAAACATTCGAAAGATCACTTTGCTAGCGCTGCGTTTCTTTTAATTTTTTTCTTATTTAAGATTTTATAAAATAAAATTATAAATAAAAACTAAAAAGAAAATACATATTTAAGTGCAAATATATATTTTACGTACTTGCTTTTGCCACGTATCTAACTAAACTTATTTTTTTCTCTTCGAAATTTGCAAATAAAAAAGTTAACAATAGCAAGGACTTTTTTGTGGTAATAGGTATAGTATGTTTGGAAGATTTTAGCTTAATATTGTCATAAGTAATTGCTGTATCATTTTGGCTGTGAGTCACTGTGCTTAGCTAAATAAACAAGCAAGTCGAATACCAAATAGCACACAACAGTGGCTTTACATACTACATACTATTGTGATGAGCAATACACAACAACAAAAAATGCGCCATAAATGCACACGCCAGAGAATTGAATGCTAGTAATGAACGGTGAAGCGACTGCAGCATTATTATCACTATCATTTGCACGAATGAGCCAACAGCCAACGGCAAGCAACAGCAGCAAACAAAGAACGAACATAGCATAAAAACTTTACAAATAACAACTACAAGTGCCACATTGGCACTGAGCGTGTAGAAACAAAGCAGCAGTCAAATCAACAACAAACAGTACGCAGGTACTTAAAAGAATATGGAAAACCTAAAAACCAATGTTGAAGCAAGTCTAGCAACTATGCAAACTAGCACTAAGCAAATCTAAACCACCTACCGGAACATACCTTTCCCACCAAAGCGCAGCAGTGCGAAAGGAGCGAAGTATATAGGTAGAAGCAGCCGCAACGCGCGCGAAAATTCTGTGAGTGTATGTATGTGAGGTGCCAACATTTTCTGAAATCTTTCACTTACGCTCTACCAATTGCTTCTCTCACATTTACTTGTCTAGGTACTATTTTATGTATTCTCTTTCTTCTTTGCCCTACCCAACCCTGGTTAACGACTATTGTTGGCTCCTGACTGCACCCAAACACATTCAACTTTTTTGGTGTCTGATTTTCTAGTCCTGTTTTATTTCCTTTCCTTTATATCGTTCTATTATTTATTTGTGCTTATAATACAAGCAATTTGCACAGCATGTTCTTTTCATTTCCTTATGGGAGGAGGTGCCACGGTGCAGCAGAGCTGGTACATAGCAGGACATGTTGTGGTAACCTCAAGATTCCACAGAAAAGTTGTGTGGTTTCGTGTTGGTTTACGTTCACTTAAATATTTCGCTGCCTCCTTCCTCCCTCCCTTGAAAGTACACAGATATCTATGTCACTTTCTTCAAAGTTGTTGGCCTCGAAATAGTGTGCAAGATTATCATTGTTGTTTTTGTGAGTATGTTAGCAAATGTACTCACAAATTGGCACTCAAATACTCGTACATATTTATAAATGTGTCAATATTCATTGATTATTACTACAAATTTCGTATTGTTTTGCTTCTGTGCAAATATCTTCAATACATATAAATCTCGCCAAGCGTTTATGCAATACGAATAAATACATACAGTGTGGAAAAATATTGAAGTGTGTTGGCCTAACAATGAAATGTTTGTAAAACAAAGTAAAGAAGGTGATAGAAACCACGAAGAACCTCATAAAAGCCTTTTTCCCACACAAAACTTTTGATTTCTACGACTTGGTGCCCTCTTAGATCTGTGTGGGCATGTTCGGCCACAATTTATATGACTCAGCACTTGTTTTGAAATGTTGGAGAACTTTTGTGTGGCTCATTAAGTGATCACTTTTCATCAATACTGTAAGCTGGTACTCTTTTTTCACAATTTATATTTTTATTTTATTTATTAGTATTCAATTTTTATTATTTTAATAAATGTTTTTTTATTAATTCGTAAAAAGAGTACCAAACTCTTGATGTGGATTATAATCGGCCTTATGACAATTTGTGGAAGGAAAGCTTAGGATACAACAACTACGAAAAATTTGCTTTCACTGAATCTATCCGAACTTGAAAAGAGCAGGCACGAAATAATCAAACCAGTTTTAGCTTAAGCAATTACTTTAACATTTATTTCCCTTCTCCTGCCACTAATATGAATTCTAAAAATATTTTGGACATTGAAGGAAACATTTTCGGTGCTAGGCCGCAAACATTTTTCCAAAATCTATCTACTTTCTCCTTTCGGCATTGGGAATGTGTTATTAAAATGTTTAACCTCATTCGAAAAAACAGAACATAAAATCAAATTTAAAAACCAAGCATAACATTTTTATTATATTTAAAACCAACACTTTACTAATTGACAGAATTTTTATATATTGGTAAAATAAAACTGGTTCCTTCTGGATTTAATTGTAAAACCTTTTTCCGAGAACCAAACACATCGTAATAAATTCTTTGAAAAATCTAGAAGATGGCGCCACGAACGAACTCAGATTTGCCACTCTACGAATTTCGAATTTATGAAGCTTTTTTCATAAAATCTTCGAAAATCGTAGCATGACGATATTTTCCTAAAAAGCGTATTGTAAGAGACGTTTTTTAAGAGCAGGTTTTTGCAATTACTAGAGATAAATGGTTGATAGCCAGACTGGTCCTTAAGATAGCCTTAAATTGTAATTTTTTGGGGGGAGTGCGTAGAATGTATCAGAATCTGCATACGGTCTTCATACATAGTTTCCTATAATGTGGTAAAATTGTAGGATTGGGTAAGTCTATCGCCTTTGAACCACTTCCAATAAAATGTTAAATCTTTAATTGCTATTGTGTAAATAAGATTAAGAGAAGTTTACAAAAATTGTGGTTTAATTTTTAGTTACTTCGAACCGATTTTTTAATTTGCTCTAGACCACGATTACATTCCTTAAAATTTCATTTAAAAAAAAATTATAAGCACTTCAATGGTTTTTAAGATTTTCATTTTTCGTAAAGGAGTGCGGAGCTTACCTTTTACATGTTATGCCAACTCCTTAACTTAGGCGATGGAGGAGAACCATCCTATTATTCTAGAAAATGCTTCATCTAAATAAGTTTTGATGAAAACAGATGAAATTGCGAAATTGCCAAAAAGAAAAAATAATTATTTAAATTTCAATGTTTAAGTTTCTTGCGTCCGCCGTAGCTGCATGGATTAGTGCGTGGCTACCATTCGGAATTTAGAGAAAACGTAGGTTCGAATCTCGGTGAAAGGCCAAAAAAAATTAAAAGTTTTTTCTAATAGCGGTCGCCCCTCGGCAAGCAATGGCAAAGCTCCGTTCGTATTACTGCCATGAAAAAGCCTCTCTTAAAAAATATCTGCCATTCGGAGTCGGTTTGAAACTCCATTTGTGGAACAAGATCAGGACGCACGCCACAAATAGAAGAAGGAGATCGGCCTAACACCCAAAAAGGGTGTACGCGCCAAAGACAGTACTAATCCAGAGAGTCAGATTTATCAACAATTTTAATTCATTATGTGCTATTAAAGATGAAGTTCATGACGTAACCTATGTTTGGTAGGATGGTAAAAAATTTCGTTTTTCCTAACGTAAACGACGACACCCCCACCTGGATAGTTGGTAACTGCAGCAGCTCGTCAAATCTAACAATTGGTAGCGCTAGCCCGATCAATAGCAATAGAAAGTAAGGAAAGTGGTCCCACTATTGAAACCTGAGAAACCCGCCAACCAAGGGGAGTATCAGCGTCCAATAACTTTCCTTTACGCAATAGTGATGACACTTCTGACCACAACTACACATCAACTTGGCTTCCGTACAGTATCACCACAGCACTCACCGCCATAAGCACCCAAATCAATCGCGAGCTTAACCAAAACTGGCTCTACGAGAGGACTATCGTTGCGACGTTGGACCTATCGGAGGCTTTCGATGCAGTCAGCCACTGCACGCTACTAGAAGATATCCAACATTCGACTCTTCCACCGGAGCTGAAGAGGTAGTCCACGATTGTTCGATAATGTCATCCGGCAATGACATCGATAACTTGTGTTCCAAAGTGAATATTTATCTCGCCTGCCTTTCTCGGTTTTTCACTGCGAGGAATCTATAACTTTCCCCCACACCAATACCGACCGTTGCCGTTGCGGAAACAACTTTGACTGGCAGCTTAGGCTTAGTCAAAAATTAATATGCATCCCAAGCTCGAAGTTATGATCGCACCCACCGTCTACGACTATCATAAATTCCATTAAAGCCTTATTTTGTTTCAATAAGCATTAATTTCATAATATATTTCACAATCAAAAACAATTTGTTTATACACAACGACAAGAACATCTATTTTTTTTTTTTTATTTGTACGTTTTGACATTTTTCACGGCACGTCAGTTAAATACGTTACCGCAACGGACCCATTCTAACAGCCTTATACTCAAAAAATGCTTCAGATATTTATTTTCAATAAATTGTTTAACATTTTATATTTTACTGAGTACTTCCCAACCATTTTCTCTGTTTACAGTTTTTAATATCTATGTAGTGGTAAGTTCGAGGGTTCCTTCGTTCTATTGATTGCAAATTTCTGAGTGATATTATGTAGTATCAATTTTCATTTGTAGAGGCAGGTGTGTGCATTCACAAATACAGTCAGAGAATTTCAATATGTCTGACAACTTTCACAGAATTTTTGCAGTTACATATTTACATATAATATTTTGTAATAATAAATATTATTCTGCATCAGCATTCACTATACGCATTGAAATATAATATGGGTGCATATGTGTGTTTTCAATTATATTTTGCATGCATATGTATATACATATGTAGATATACATATACATATATAGGTATGAATGGCTGCTCTAATATTTACTAGTGCATGTGAAAACATATGAGTTTAAATGAATAATGGAAAACTAACTTGAGTGGCTTCGAATTGCATTCCATGAGCGTGCATAGAACATATAAAATATTTGTAAAAAAAACACAATAAATCGATATTAAAAAAAAAACAGTTCACAACTTTCAACGTTAGTTCGAGTTTTTATGGCAAATGGATAAATAATTGATTTCTCTTACTCAAATAAATAGCGTTGAAATGCCAAAAAAATTAATTGACCAAAGTAAAAGTTCTAATGTGCAAAATATGGTAAATGTGTTCAAAAAGAATGTTCAAACACCAAATATTTCCGCACCTGAAGCAAATAATCGAAGCGTTACCCTTCTTTCTGCCATGAAAAAGCTCCTCATAAAAATATCTGCCGTTCGGAGTCGGCTTAAAACTGTAGGTCCCTCCATTTGTGGAACAACATCAAGACGCACGCCACAAATAGGAGTAGCTCGGCCAAACACCCAGAAAGTGTGTACGCGCTAATTATATATACATATATATGTATATTTGCACTAGGTTGCATTATGCACGATAAAAAAATCAGTATTGTTTTTGCATTGGAATTACACACTTTATTATATTCTATGACTTCTACCAAATATTTGTCTATAAAATACTCGATTTTTGAGGTATTTTCAAATCGGCTCCAATAACGCAGTTCTTAATATATTTCCTAAATATTTCAGTGAAAGCCTTAAAATACAATCATTTCTACAACCCTTGTGGAAAAGCCACCGCAATATTTGATAGGCCGTCTAATGTACTTGGTCAGATATAAATCTGGGTCATTCCGGTAACGTAAATGGGCCAGATATAAATCTGGGTCCGCTGTCCGTCAGGGGGACGACTAACTGCATATTTATTTAACTGATTATTTTTTTAAGTATATTTTATTGCATGAATACCTAACTTTTACCAGTGTTGTAAATCACCGCCAAAACAAACAATGTTGATAATAACACCACTTCAACGAACTGTTAAGCATCCAGTTAAGGTTGGTGTTTATAAGCTGCTTCTCCAAAAAATAACTTGCGCCTTTTTTTGTGTTTACAATAAATTCGAATGCAGTTTTGAGGAATAAAATCTACCGAAAAGCAGTATTACCGTCAGCTACGAAGATGTTTGAAAGAACTAACCAATCTTGGATTTTACAAGGAGGCAACGATCACAAGTGTCGAAGCCGAAAGAGTATAGAGTGAAAACAGCAAAATGGAATTGAAATGTTGTATTCCTCTTCATTACAAATCCCCATTAAATGCCGTTACTTTCGATACATCGATGTTTTTTCGACATTATTAAAGCCTGTTGAACAAAAAAAGTATTGCCCATTGCCCAACTTCTTCTTTAAATACATAGTAATTTAACAAGTTTTCCAAATTTTTATTTTTATAAACTCTCGTTGATCTAAAGGAGATGGCCTGAAGGCTTTTAAAGGTAGTAGTCTGGTAACTTACACGTTTTTTGATGCCATGTTTGGGACATTTTTTGGAAGGGAACATAAAATTCAATCGGTTTGATTTTCTGATATGATATTAAAGGTAGCAGAAGGTGTACAAAAAAAATTTTTTTTTTTAATGTTTTGATACTATTTTCGTACACTGCAGCAAGCTGCAAAAAAAAGAGGTACAGTGGCTGGCCGGCGTGATTTCGTCCGTTGTGGTCATCTGAAACAGTAAAAACAAATTACTTATTAATCAGTGTGCTTGTCGTTCTGGCGGGTAGTAAGATCAAATGATTTTGACAAAAAATATCAAAATGGCGGACTTCGTAAGAAAATTGCCTTTTTTTTTTTAAGTGGAAATCGGACTAAAAAATGGAAAGTTAGGGACGAAATAAATTAAATCTACTACCCGCCAGAACTATTGATGTGTAGAAAACCATATCTAAATTTCAGCTGAATCCGTTAGATAGAAAATTTGTTTTCACGACGGCCATCCGGAAAAACGTTGTTTTGAGAAAAACGCGTTTAAAGTTTTAGCAATTGAGCCGCTCTCATGTATGTGCTGTAATTTCGTCAATATTTCGAATTTCGGTCTAAAATTTGTACAGTATATTACCAATATATCGCATTTTCAAAATATGTAAAAAACCGAAATTCGAAATTTTCAAAATAAGTCTTAAGAGTACTACGTTAAGATATGCATACAAAAACCGACAGAGTTCGGACCACATAATAAAATCTCTGTTTAATATCTCAAAAAAAAAACACATAGAAGTTTATATTTCATTAAATAACTATTTTAATGCAAATTAAATCCGCATATTTAAGCAAATGGATTTATATAACCTAACACCCTCCTTCACACTCCGGAAATTCCAATGGGTCCAGGCCTAAACTAATTAGTATCATATAACAAGAAAGAAGGTGAGTAGAGTATATATGACAAAAAATTACTGCATCATGAAAGGATTAATAGCAGAGCCAACACGTTCATTTAAGCGCATCACACAGGCTGCTATGTTGAATAACAAAGTTCTTATCTAATGTCCTATTGCAAATACAGGTCAAAGCATAATGAAAAAGAGCTTCACGCTTTTCAAGGCGCTCAAGGAAAAAGTGGGAGATTGGAGGAGATTAGGAGTTCATATTGGATAAACTCATATATGTATTACACACATTACACACACAAGCGTAGGCATATGCGCATATGTATTAAAATCTGTATATTTACAAAGCAATGAAAGAAATTTGCATGTCAAGAATTACTGGCAAAATGGGCAATACAAAAATAAAATTTAAATTAAAAAGGGGTGGAACACAAGTGTACGTCTATGCGTATGCCAGCTTACACTACTGCTATTATTTAAGTAAATACATATATACACAACTAAGTATGTATATGTGAGCGAATATTTATACTGTAAACATCAAGGCTTGTCAACCTACCAATACACACATACACGAATATATGCACGTAATGCGCCTATACACCTGAGTTTGCATGAGTTATATGCGAGTACAATGAATAAGCTAAATTAATTTTATTTCATGAAAACAGGCGCGCGCGTCAACTCATGCGAACAGAAATAATATTTAACTACTACAAGTGTATTTGGTGCGAGTTAAAATGGCACGTAAAGAGATGCCAACAGCCTGACGGTGAGCTAGCACAACAAAGTATGGGATGAACCTGTTAGCCCAGACATGGATATGGAGTAGGTCATTAATAAACATATACATGTATAAGTACATAGAAACTTACCATCGTACTTTTGTGTACCGCAAAGAAGCACTGACGAATATTTTTATATGTAACTGTGCTTATATTTGTATATAGATGTAGAAACCAAAGCTCATTTGTATGTGCGAGGGTGGCTCGAAAGCGCTACCAAAATTGAAATAAGGATAACTTTATTCAGCATGTGAATGTTTTATTTGCCAAAACTAGTCTCCTTTGAGCACCACACGTCAACTTTTCTCCAATTTTCATTTCACTTTTCTCCAATTTTCTGATTATTTTCAAGTAGGAAGCATGGTTTCTCAGAGTAATCAAAGTGGGCATATTTTTCTCGATGACCTTTTTACCTCCACCCAAACCTCTCACTGCCAAGTCATTTTTAATATATGAGAATCAATACGGTGAAATATATTATTCAGAATTCAAAGTGTATCTAAAGATTAAGTTTTGACTAAAAAATTTCGCGTGAGTTAGAAAAAATGTCTAAATTTTTACAAAATTGGTTAGACTACCTTATATAATATAATATTTAAATACAACGCGTGGTTCATTACGACTAAATTTAATCAGGTGCATGGAACATATTGCTGAGTCTAGATTACGACTAGGACAATTGAATAGTGTATATGTATATGTATATGTATATGTATATGTATATGTATATGTATATGTATATGTATATGTATATGTATATGTATATGGATATGTATGTATATGTATATGCATATGTATATGAATGTATGTTTTAAAAGCATTCGTTAGCAAAAAATTCTGCATTACAAGTACGTCTACGAATAAAATGAACAGTCGTAGTGGCAGTGTTCGCTCAGTAATGCAGCAATAACAAATGTGATGAAGGAGACGCGTAATGATAGCCGCTGAAAGAAGTTGACGGCACAGGCTGCAATTATTTATACACTCTCTTACATATAAGCAAATATGTGCACAACATACTTACGTATAAAAGAAGTCAACAAACACACAAATTTTAATGACTTTCAGCAGTTGTAAAGCGAGTATTTACCAATACGCGCATGGATGCTATATATGTATGTATATATACTAGGCCGGGTCGATTTGTGGGGAGGCAAAATATCGCCCATTCCTCTGAGAAAATCATATTCTAGGGATCAAAATAAAAAACTTTGCCGAAGGAACAATACCTCTAAAACGAATTCTGATGTCCCCCAATTTGGGTCGAACTTTTTAGTTTCTTTTCTCATATAAAGGGCAAAAAATGGTGATATTTTGAAATGATTGTATGGGGAACCCACCAGGGGAGTTCCAGGGAGTGTACCACTGGCATGGGTGGATCGGCCGTCCAAAGTTAGTGGGGGTCGGTCATACATTTGGACTCGATTGGAGCACTCTAAATGGGTCAAAGTGGGATTTTTCATTCGACCCAAATTGGGGGACATCAGAATTCATTTTAGAGATATGGTTCCTTCGGCAAAGTTTCTTATTTTGATCCCTAGAATACGATTTTCACAGAGCAATGAGCGATTTTTAAATCGACCCGCCGTAATATCTTCATGTGACTTTATAGCGAGCAATTTTTATTTTAATGAGAAAATTTGTATGTCACCTGATTAAACGGGCTACAATCGTACGAGTGGATTATTGCAATTGATTGTATGACTTAACACAAACGCATATACTATACACTCGTATATTAGAGAATTGTATGTATGTGCTTACGAGTGCTATAAGGAGATGTAATAACTACATACCTACTTGGGTTGTCATTGAGGTCTGGAAGATTTTTTGCCCTCTCGTTTTATAGCCAATACTGTAATAAAAAGTAATGCAAGTTAAAGAGCAATGAATGTCAATGTAAAGCGCATATCAGAATAACTTATGTACCCACATATCCATATATGTGTATACATACTAACATAAGAAAAATTTGTTATTTTATATTCATCAGCATTCAGTGTATTACCCATATGTACGAACATATACCTCGACGATAATAATATTGGTCAGAAAAAAGAAGTCTAAAATGTCATTTAATAGTGATTGATGAAAGCGCATTTGAGTACGTGTAATTTTATGATAATACTCTTTAAATATAGACTTAAAAGTAGGACATAAACTTCAAATGCATGTATTTAAGCTAAATTGTGTTAAAAATCGTAAAACCTCAAAAATGGCTTAACCGATTGAAGTATTGGTTATGCTATGTATTTGGTAGGTTCAAGTTGGTGTTATTTATTATGAACTGTTAAAACCAAGCGAAATCATCACTGGAGATCGGTATCAACTTCAATTGATGCGATTGAGCCGAGCACTGCGCGAGAAGCGGCCGCAATACGCGGAGAGGCATGAAAAAGTGATCCTACAGCATAACAACGCTCAACATCACGTTGCCAAATCCGTTAAAACCTACCTGGAAACACTGAAATAGGAAATCCTACCCCACCCGCCATATTCTCCAGATATTGCGCCGGCCGATTATCACCTGTTCCGATCGATGGCACATGATCTAGCTGACCAGCAGTTCCATTCATATGAAGACATCAAAAAATGGCTTAATCAGTGGATAGCCTCAAAAGATGAACAGTTTTACTGCGACAGTATACGAGATCTACCAGAAAGATGGGGAAAATATAGTAGTCAGCGATGGGCAATACTTTCAATGATTCACTTGTAACCATTTTTTCAGAATAAAGTTGTATTTTCATCAAAAAAACAGCGAGAACATAGTTGCGCACCTAATAATAAAAAATTAAATTAAATATTTTGGCTGCACTAAAAATAATAAATAAACAGCGTATGAAGAACAATGTGCTGTCTCAAACGCCACAGTCAACAAATCAACAGTGTGGATCTTAATGTAATATGTATATTTGTGTCGCTCATACGCCATGGCTTTGAAGATATACCAACAATTAAGCAAGCGTGCCATTAGATATTGAACTTTTTGCACATTTTCACATTTTTTAGGGGAAAAAGTTCAAATATTGTCAACAAGCTCAACAAGACAAAGTATTTGCAGTGTGTAGGTTAATAAATCTGTATGCAAGTTAAATAAATTATTGCACGCATCGGGAAATTTTGTTCAATCCCCCTTTCCAAACAGCAAAATTACATTAATAATATATTTTTATTTGCATACCGACATAAGCACATATTCCGCATGTATGTGTAATAGGTATATGCATCCATGTAAAAAAGTGCCTTGGTGTAATTTTCACCGCATTCTTCCCGCATTTGGAGTAATTTTTCAGCCAAATTTAAGGAAATTTCTACTTTGTACTTTGATTCTAAAATGCATTTCTCAAAGCATCATAAAGAGGAAAACTTTATGTTACTCACACATACATACAGATTCTACTGCAATTACTTAAGTACCAACATTATGATTCATTTCTTTGGTGCCTATGTCAACACTGCCACCACCCCGCTCACCATTCTCACTTATTCCAATAGGTGGAATTATTGACAGTTTTTCTCTGTTGCGTCTTTCACAATTGTTCACATAGATATACTGGTGACAGCTGATGACTTTTCGCCGTCTGTCTGTATGTTTGTCTAGGAATAAGGCTTTTGTAACTTTCACTCGTGACTGACTGGCTAGACACATTTTCGTCGGTATTCGCTGCTGGTTAATTAATAGTGTTTGTTTAAGTGTGCGCAAACATACGTATATATATTAAAAGCTTCTTACAACCCTATAGTAAATTATGAGTTTAAAACTGGCAAATATCAACATCACCTGATTTCGGTAGGTGTTAAACAGTTAAGTAAAATGGAAGAATTTTCACCCCTCATAACATTTTAGAACACGTCTTAAACAAGCTTTTTTGTATAAAATGCTGTAAAACGTAATGGCGTAAACGGAATATTGGTGTAATATTTGGTAATATTTAGCATGTCCTATGCTCGATTCTTCCCATTCTTCGTAAAAGTTCCTCCTTTATAACATTAGGTCAACTCACAGTTACGTAAAAAATGGTCCGCTATCAATACATTAACAAATTATGAGGGCAAATGTATACATTTTAGTAGCTGTTTTGTCATGATAATTTCCAAATGCCATGATGACAGATTATATTTAAAATTCTAAGATGTGCATTTTTTCTAACATTAGTAGGTCTATAAAATTCGAGAAGTGCATCACCCTTTCATCACCACTCTTATCCTCTGCATCCATTCGGAAATACACACATATACTTATACACATATTGAAGTAGTTGCAAATGGTGCAATATGAAACTAGTCATTTCTGAGAATACCTCAAAGTATACACACGGCCTTTATACTTGTGAAATACTCTGACACACTACTTACATAAATTAGGTAGCACATATCTTGTCAAAGTTATGCGCTTTTGCTAAATGTAAATATATTTGCCTTTGAATTCAACGCCATTTTGCTTTTGTGGTAAACATTTGTTTTTGCATCTGTGGCAGTCTGCTCGCATTTAATTAACTGGAGTAGATGAAGCCAAGTTTGACAGTTGACGGATGTTGGTATTTTGAATTCCGTCACCAGATACTTACATAAATGCCTTGCGCAATATTATTAAATCATAAGAAGCTAATTAATAAACGTGCAGAATGAAGGACTTTGTATATGGGAATATTTTGAAAACATAATCAGAAAAGTAGCTAGAAATCAGTCAATGTTTACAAAAACAAAGATCCATCGATCGCACAGGTATGGAAACGTGGACGGGAGTAATGAGCGCTCAAATCCCCGCAACTTCATCAACTTCAATAACTCGAGATATTATGCATTCATTTAAAAACAAATACAAAATAAAAATTTTAATATCCTGCCCCTTTAAGCGAGAGTTCAATACAAATTCTTAATAAAAGATTACACAATGAATCACTTTTCCGTTGTTTGCACTTAAGCTATTCATGGGGAAAAAATTCGAAACATAAATTAAATTATTGATATCAATTGATTTAATAGTCTTCATAATCAGTTAAGCATTGTTTATAAGTACAACTCAGAACATGTGCTTTATGAATGTCCTGCGTTGGGCAGACAGAGACTTCATCTCCTTGGTGGTATCGCAGTATCTCCATGCAATCTTTGGAACAACAAACCCAAAATTGTGCTAAAATTTTTAAAAACCTAAAACTCTAGGGTTACAAAAATAGGCCTTTCACAATAGATCAGCTCTGGTCGCAGTGCGTAATGACCTCCGAATAATAATAATAACAACTTTTACCATTTGAAAAGGTTGTTTGTTTTGTTTTTGGCCGTCAAATTGCATATACTATTTTTAATGAGATGAGCTCAAAGTCGAAATTTTTTTATTGATTTCTAAGCTTTGGAGGCCGAACCACATTGGGAAAGGTTCGGAATGATTTTCTTTTTTCGGCTCTAGCCAGAAGCAGGAACCGATATTTGATATCCTACTTCTTAATGAATATAGGTAATCTATACACTTTAGGTATCAAAAACCTTTTACGCTTTGTCTAAAGCTCAGGATGGTTCAATATGGAAAGGGAAATGTAGCCCAGGCCCTGCGACTTAGAACGGACCCATTTTGTGGTGTAACCTAACCTAACCTTCTTTATTTTTATGTTTTTATTTGTTTTCCTGAAATAACATGTTTATGGATGTATTCACAAGATTGTTGGACTCTCTTTGTTAGAAATCAAACTATATAGAAGGCGTAAGGCTAAATAGCAGATGAGAATAATTTGTGCATAGTATGACGTTCCAACAAACGTCACTCTAAAATGTTGATTCACAAAATTTAGTCTGAGTTAAAGCTCACCTTTGTACTTAAGGATAAAGGACACATCGACTTTGTACACATGCAAACAGAGTTTTCTTCAGTCACAAAAGACCCAATGAAAAGTAATAATAGATACTATCACTTGGTAATCAATTTCGCAATATTGAATTTACTTTTCACTTGTAAAATGCTAAAAAATATGTCTTCTGATCAGACTTCCGCGTAACTTTATTCCTCCAAATTGGTATTTTTGCTATTTTTTAACATGGTATTTTTATATTTTCTCATATTTTCTATCAAAGTATTTGCTCTTCGATTTCCATCGCACAATAAATAAAAAAGTAACACCAACAACACCAATGTGAATATCCTTCAGTTCCATTTTACACTGCCAAAGGGGCAGAAATAAGAAAAGTATAGCACACAAGTAACGGTTGTTCAATTCCTAACAACTGTGTATTGCCAGACTTACAGAACAAGCAAAAAAAGAAAAGAAGAAGAACAGAATTAGATAATACAAAGAAAAGCTAAGAAAAATGGTTTTAATACTCGTAAAGCAAATAATTTTGTGAAATACAGCAAGCCACAAAGGCGAAAGGAAGTATATGAAGAGAGAGAGAGAGAGCAAATATAAAAATTTTTAACAAGCTGGCCAACAGAAATATAGTTAATAGCTGAATGAAACTTTTGTCTCGTTCTGTTTTTCCCCTTTTTTGTTTTGTTTTTTTACAGTACAAACGAAATACACAAATCTGTTTTCATCGAGCAAATTGTGCCTCCAGACATGACTTGCACATCAAATCACACAAACGCAATGACTCGTCCACACAAGTTCATAGCTTGTAAACAGCAATTGGAAAAAATGAGAAAATATAGCAAAACAGCTACGACTTCCGATTTTTCATAATTTATTTTGCTCCTCTTTCTTTTTTACCATTTTTTAATATTAAACTGGGAGAAAAATATATGAGGAAAAACTTTCAGCCGACAACCTATCCCTTAGCGTTTAGATGCAACGTTGCATGCAACATTAGCTGCCAGAACAAAGTTGTGCGCTGATTTTGTAGCAATAAATGCAATTTTATATTTACTCACTGCTATTATTATTTCTTTTTCTTTCTTTTTTTGCACAATTTTATAAAATCTTAAAGTTGTCCCATTCAACTTGAAAACTTGTTTGCCCTTTTGCTGCAATGATTTTTTTCTATTTCTTTTTTTCTTTAACTTTGAGAAGCTTATAGACCAATGCTGGTTCTCTCCTTTTTTCTTTTCCTGTCTGTTCTATTTGTTATTAACGCCGTTGTCATGACCAAGTTGACAATTTTATTGCCTGCAAGCCTGCCAACTCCTATGCTGCGCTAGCTGGTAACTTCTTCTTAGTTTTTGTTTTAACTTTTCTTACTACTTACTTCTTCTACTTTCACTAATGCTTTCTTTCTCATGCCATCAGCCAATGCACTTTTCGCTTAGCAGTAGCGTTTTTTTGCAACAATCTACTTAAACGTCTTTGCTAGTAACGTCTCCATACTTTTTCGCTTTTTTATCCGCTGCTGTCGCTTTAATAATATAATAAAGTGTTTTAGCGCAAACTTATTCAAAGATTTCATCTCAGTCTCTACATTAATACTTTGTTTGTAGCAGGGGGTTGCTGCAGCTAATTTTTCCCACTGACTGCACTTGGCATTGTTGCTGAACGCTTGGATTGGTGCCACATGCACCACGTGGCTCTCAATGGCCGCTGCAGGGAATTATGTTATTGTTGTTGCAAATAGCGCACACTTTCATTATCATAATTAACGAGTTGATCCACCGGCAGTGTCGTGGCAGTTTTTTCAGCGAGCTGCTGGTATATTATGTCCAATTTTAATTGTGTTTTTTTTTTATTATTTTTGTTGTATGCAAATCCACTTGTCAATTAAGTAGAGCTTAACTCATTATTGCAGTAAACAAAAGTAGTGGGAAATTAGTTGCGATTTTTTAAGCTTTCTAACTTTTCACCCAATCTGTTGTAAATAAGAATCGAAATAATCTGCATATAATGAGAAGATACTATTTTCCCATCAGGTTAGGTTAGGTTGACCAGGCTCGCGGAAAGCCATCTCATAGACCTATTGTCCTTAGTGGTGCCAGATGGAGCTTGACCCTTACGTTTCTTCGTGGTAGGCTTCTTGTAATACGAGTAAGCCTGCGTCTTTTGTGAATCTAAGTAAGCTCCGTAGATCTAACCCCGAGAAACATTCTAACCTCTCAATTGTAGAGCTCCTAAACATTTCATTCGGGTTCTTTCCCTCTCTTTTAGTTCATTGTAAAATCTGCAGCTATAATTGTTTGCAATTCCCATCTTGTATGCGTGTGCCGCTAACAAATTGTGGCGTGTAAGTATACCTACGATAGTTCTGCTCTCCTTTCTAGACACAGCTAGTACGAATCCGGTGTATTTGTCTGCATTCTGTGTACAGATGATTTCCGCAGTTTTATAAGTAGCTAGATTATTCCACCTCTTGTCTATCCGTCGTTTTCTTGTTAGAATTGTATGTAAACAGCGCTTTTGGCAATCCCAGCTACAATTTCGTTTCCTGCAATGCTATTTTCCAATTGATCTGAGCTTAAAAATATTTTCCGTTTCCCTATTTTTTTGTATTTCTTTTATTATCATTTGCGTATTTATAGTTCTGCTGCAAATTCGTAAAATATTAATTTCCTTTTTATTCATCCGAATACTGTTTTAGTACTATATATAACACCACATATGGTAGTTATAAGCATGTAACTGGAACTACTTTATCCATGCGGAAAAATATTCTGAGGCTCATAGCAGAAATTGATTCGCTCACGAAAAAATAGTAACTCTTTGTGGAGAAAATTCTTTCCTCTGTCACTGTGCCGCTCTGGGCAGAACGAGAACTGGTGTTATTGTAGCATTTCATCAAGCTTCGCCGGTAAGGTATGGTCATTGGTCCTCATAGTCAATCTCATTTAACGGTAGGCCCATGAAACTTGTAATTTCAACAGGGTGGGTCCAAAGAGAGAGGTGTGTTAGGTGAGAGCATAAGAATAGGTATCGTGCGGCGTACGTTCACAGGTCACAGATTTAGGAGTTTAACTCGCTTACTGGTGACTCACGGACTCTGATTACTTATTCGGGGTTTTTTTTTTGGTTTTTTTTGTTTGGGTGGTTAGGAACCCAGCAGAAATTGCTTACAGCACATCTTACTATGCCCCTTAACAGGAAACATAGTAATATCGTTATGAAGATGTTACGTGGGAGACATGAGATGGCTATGGACCTATAGAAGGCAATCTTCTGACAGGTCTAAAGCTTATTCCACTAGTGCCAGGCTACAAAAAACTGCTGCGTACTTCAAAACCAGCCGGCCAATTTCTTTCAATGTCCGCTGTAACATTTCTTTGTCTTTAGATCGAGTACTAACGGGTAGCGATTCGCCTTGTTGCGGTTTTGGGCCTTAGTTGGCAATTGTCTAATAGTGGTCGCTCCTCGGCAAGCAATGGCAAACTTTCGAGAGTATTTCTGCCATGAAAAAGCGCCACATAAAAATCATTTGTGGACAATATCAAGACTCACACATAAATCGAAGGAGCAGCTCCATGAAACACCCAATAAAAGGTGTAAGCACCAATTATATACATATATATTTTTTAGTGCGTCGTCGACTTTCATCTTTAACTGCAGTTTGACCTCCTTCGTTCAGGTGGTAAATAGGCTCGCCGTGGATTTAGTGAAGGAAAGTTAGAAACTAATCGCAGTGAAAAACCGGGAAAAGCTATTCAGATAATCATTGCCGGACGCCATTATCCAGAAATCGTCAGCAAAAGAGACTAATGAGACTCCCTCAGGTTATGGAGGAATTTTCGAAATATAGAAGTTGAAAAGCAAGTGTGAAAGGACACCACCCTACGGCACCCTTTGTTCTATACTCCTTCTTAGAATTTTGATGCCGAAATGTTACTGACGATTGTCGACCATATATTATTTTTATATTTGTAGTATGTACATACGAGTATGTGTAGCAGCTCTTGAACTCGCAGCCAACGTGTACATTACCTTGTACACTAATTAGCTCTCTTTCTGTATAAACAGATGAGTTTTTGAACACATGCATCTGTTGATGTTGATGAGTTAATGTACAGAAACATATTTTTAGTGCTTATGTATATATGGAGTATCTCTAACTAGCGCACTTACAATATTTCCAGCAGTATTTTCTTTTTATAACAAAAATGCAAATGAATTCATAATGTGCTGCTAAGTGCGCTCGTTTTACTCATGCCACTTTTAAAAATGTTGTACTGTGAGGCACATGTGCTTACAAAAATGAGGAGCAACGATGTTGGATGAATATTAAAATAAGATGCACTAATAACTACTAAAATATGTAGTACGAATAAGTTGGCTGGTATAAAGCTACTGAAAAGGGACTGTTGATTAAGATTTGTTCTTGCCTCTTCTTTGAAAGAAAAAAGCAGAATAACAGTATTTACTCGCAAGCAATTAGTAATTAAAGTAAAATTAAAGCAGACATGAGGCAGACGAAAATGCTTAAATCTTAAAAAGATATTTGAAATGCAGCGCCTTAGTCATTTAACGTTATTTCTACATTCTACTATTTGCAAATTTAGAGCAAAGAATTGCTTGAGTAAGTTAAAAAGAGCAAAATCGTATGAATTCTGCACTATCTTCAAATTAAAAAGACTTGCTGCGAGTAGAAAACAAAATGCTGCATATGAAAGGTTATGAAATCCAGTAAGAGATTCATAACTTTCTTGCATAAGCATTTCCACGCACTTCCATACCCACTAATCTGCGCCGTATAATAAAATTTGCGGTAAACCCTAATAACCCATGTGGCACATAGCCAAAAAACAGGAATGGCAACGAAACCAGTCGACTTATACACTTACAGATTTATATTATTATACACACATATGTATTTATATATTTGTATATGTTCATATGCACAAATTCAATTTATTACTGCAATTGTTTGTTGTACTTGTAGTTGTAAACCACCTTAAGTCGAGTTCGGTTATAAATTTCAATTTCCAGCCATAACTCGAACAAAATCCGCCCTTATGGTTTGACTGCACTGCACTGAAGAATGCAGAAAAGCATCTACATACATATACATATACGAGGTGTGTTCAAAAAGTATCGCGAATTTGGTGTCTTTCCAAAAATTATTTATTTATTCACTAATATCTATTCCGTCCCCTTCAAAGTAATCCCTATGAGATATTATGCACTTGTGCCAACGTTTTTTCCAATCTTCGAAACACTTCAAGAAATCATTTTTTTTTTTATCTTGTTCAGCTCCTCCTTCGATGCCGTCTTTATCTCGTCAATCGTAGCGTAGCGTCGTCCTTTCATGGGCCTCTTCAGTTTCGGGAACAAGAAAAGGTCACAGGGGGCCAGATCTGGCGAAGACGATGGCTGTGGCATCATTAGTGTGTTGTTTTTGGCCAAAAAGTCGCGCACAAGCAACGATGTGTGAGCAGGGGCGTTATCGTGATGCAAGAGCCAATTTTTGTGCTTCCACAAATCCAGGCGTTTCTGGCGGATTGCTTTGCGCAAATTGCGCATAACTTGCAGGAAATATTCCTTATTGACGATTTTACCCTGTGGCAAGAACTCATCATGCACAACGCCCTGCAATCGAAGAAAACGGTAAGCAAAACTTTTACATTCGACCGAACTTGGCGCGCTTTTTTCGGTATTGGTTCGTGCGGCAGCTTCCATTGAGATGATTGAGCTTTGGTTTCCACATCATAACGTCACCAGTTATGACCCTCCGGAGCGAATTTGAGTCGAAATTGAGCAGTTTTGGTACGAATTTTGCGGCGACCCGTCTCATGCCCAAATCATTGAAAAAAATCGAATGGCACGAGCTAATCGATATGTCTAGGTCCTCAGCAACTTCTCTAACCGTGATTCGACGATTGACCAATACCATTTTCTTCACTTGATCAATTTTTTCGTCTGTTGTTGAAGTGCTCGGGCGACCGGCACCCTTTTCGTCGTTCACAACTTCTCGGCCTTCTGAGAACATTTTGTACCACCGATAAACGTTGTTTTGGTCCAAAGTAGCTTCTCCGTATGACACAGTCAACATTTGATACAGGTTCTTTGATCCATCTATTTGAATAGGTAAAAGTCGAAGACGAGTCGAAACACGTGCAAGTAAAACAGCTGTCAAAAATTAACTGAACATTCAAAATGGCCGAACTCGTCGGCATGAGTGAGAGACATGAGTACCAACATATCGTCACAAAAAAATCGAAATTCGAGTATACGTAACCGGCGAAAATTCAAAATTCGCGATACTTTTTGAACACGCCTCGTATATGCGTGGGTATGTGGTTTTTCCTATGGATTATTGTTTTTTGTTTTTTTTTTTTTGGTGAAAATAGAGCAACCACGGAAACATTTGAATATAAACAAATGCATACAATATCGCTTATGTCTGTATAGGTATGTCCAAAACCTATGCTTTAGGAAGGAAAATAGGGGTTACCCGACGTATTTGCAGCATTGCAATAGTTTTCTTGAGCTAACAACAATGTGGAATTCCACTCACTGATATTATAGGTAAGCTGGAGTGCCAAAGATGGTGGTGCGCATTGAAGTCACAAACTACTCAACGGTTTTCACTTCCGACAAGAGAACCAATCTCAGATTTATATCAGACGGTGGCAAGAGATATAAGGTATGGGAATGTTTCCGTCCTTTCTTAGCCAATGTTACTAAATATTTAAACAATTAAACAATACATGATACCATGTGAAGTGTATGCCATTGTGTTACTTCATTTTTCAGGCAGCATACGGATTCCTCTGACGAAAAATTCGAGTTCTTTTGACTTGATCAATTCATTGAGCCAGTTTGCGATGCTCTCGTAAGAAGTGAACCGCTATTCAACAAGGAAATACGGCGGGTAGGGCAAGATTTCCCAATTCAGTTCCTCTAAATACATATTTCTGGGCGTGTGGCCTGGCGCTGTCATGCAGCAAAATCAGTTTGTCAATTACTACCGTCCACTCCGCCCGCTTTTCTTTGAGAGCTCGATTTAAACGTATTAGTCGGTAACTATCGCCAGTGGTAGTTTCAGATGGTTTAAGGAAATCATAATAGATGACACCTTTCAGATTCCAGCAAAAGCACAACATAACCTTTGAAGCATGAATATTTTTTTTTCGCTGTCAATGGACCTGGCTAGGTGAAGGCTCCAACATTTTCGACACTTAGGGTTATCATAATGGATCCATTTTCATCGCCAGTAACGATGCAATGAAGAAAACCTTTTCTTTTCTGCCGTCCAAGAAGCAGCTTACACGTCACCAAACGTCTCTCGATATCTCTCTCCTTCAATTGATGTGGAACCCAGTTACCTGCCAGTTTACCTTCTGGACCATTCCCATCGCGTGCAAACGTTTACCGACGGTTGATCTGTCAATATATACCTCTTTAGACATATCACCAAGCGTTCGACATGCTTCTTCATCCAATAATTGTTGCAGTGCCCCATCGCGATCTTTATCACGCACGTCGAAATTTCCACTTTGGAAGCGTCGAAACCACTCTTTGCAAGTTTTATTTGATGTAGCGTGATTACCGTAAATATTGATCAATATACGACACGTTTTAGTTGCACTTTTCTTTAAAAGGTAATAATTAAGCATGACTTCTCCGCAAATGCTGATTTTTCGAGACGAACTTAGACGTTTTTGACGTCAGCTAAAAAAGAATCTTTACGTTTTAATCGAATGTCAACTACTGCGAGCGAGACCTCACACATACACCTTCAAATCACCAGTAGGTATATTACTAGAGCGAACACAAAAATAGTATGAGCAGCGACACCTCTTTTACGAAAACTTACGGAAACTTATTTCCATAGCCAATATATAAATGTTGAATATTTTTAGCTGTGTAGAAAAAATGGGAAGGTGATGTTGCACTGGTGCTCCGAGGAACCGTGGAGCTTCCGTTTGCGACGCTTGGTTCGCGCACCAACGCATTATGCGAAGGAAAAGCCGTGGAAGCTACGTGCGCCTAATGGCGACAGAAACATGTAGCTACAATCGTGTGGACCACCCCCTGTGGGTCTTTATCTACATCTAATTGAAGTTGAGTTTGGTTGGAGCCTTCTTAGCAAATGCAGCAGAAATAAACTTCGGTCCAGGGTTAGGCTCATTGCTTTAGCTACACCAGTGATAATAGGCGAGGAGTGAGGTACAGCACGCTAAACAGAGATAGTTTATTGGGGTGGCAGGAATAAATCGACTCATCGCAGTACATATAACCGGCTGCCATAGGAATGACTGAATCGGTGTTATAACTTTTGACGCTACTTACACTATGTTCGGTAGGTTCGTGTGTGAATGGATTTTTCCTGGCACTAAATATTGCCATCCAAGGTAACCCCAATTGCTTGAGCTATTTTGGATTTTTCGTAGTTATTTTATGAGCTTTTGCGCATTTTGGCTTATACATACTTCTCTTTTATAAGCTTATGCACTTTGGGTAAAAAAACATCATGAAGAAGATAGATTCAAAATAGAGGAAACTCTGTGCCAATCGAAGCATTCTGTGCATGGTTATTAGCGTATATGGGGTAATAGGTCTAACATGTTATCTGATATGCCTCACTCGGAAATCATTGTATTGTCACCAGCGACCATAAAGAGTTAGTGCATAGGAGCTGAGTAAAGCAAGCCCATAGCGACCTAGTTTTTTTAAAGATGTAGCGATGTATTTTTCCCGACTCTTTAAAGTTTATAAAGCATGTTGATTTTTTCCAAATAATGTATCTCAGTTTAAAATGATTTTGATATGTGCATTCACACAACAGGAGCTGGACTTATAAAAATCGACTTCAAGCTGCATATCTATGCCGCATACAGTCTAACAAATATGTATAAAAATTCAAAAGAAAACTCATATTACATATATACATACTTCAATATCCCTTTCCACTTGCTAATAATCTATTCATATCACTAGGTATCACTAACCTCTCCAAACTCTACATCTACATTCTCTTTATTTCCAGTTAACCAACGACCCACTAGCTGCTGATCACAAACGCCGTCATTGCCGCTTCCAACGCCAGCAAATGCACGAACTTCAACTAGCACAACGCTCACTCAAATCTCAATTAAATGAACTGAAGTATCATCGTATTGGCGAGCGTGTGCGTAGCTTAGAAATTGAACAGCATCGCATGGCCGATGCAAATTTCAATTTGAGTCGACAAATTGCCTCACTCGATAAATTGCACACTTCAATGTTAGAGCTGCTCGAAGATGTCGAGAGTTTGCAAACGAAAATCGACAAAAACATACCAGAATTGAGGCATGAAATATCCAAATTAGAATTCTCTAGTGCACAGCTTACCGCCGAACAAAGTTTGTTGCGTGAAGAGGGCAAGAATGTTGCACGTTCAGTGCAAGCTATGGCTGTGAGTATAAGCACACTGCAGGATGAACGAGATGGTAACAAACAGTTGCAGGTGGCAGTGGCACAGCTGCGAGGCAAATTGGATCGCCTCGAGAGTGTTTCACAGGATATTCAGCGTGCGGTAATGCAACAACAGCAACATCGTAGCGAGGAGCACAAGGTGAGTTCATGTGGTTGCGTTGGGGCGTGTGCTTTGTTGTTTTCGAAAATTGGTGTTTACTTCATAGAAAGCCAGTAGCGGGCAAACGTGAAGAAAATGATGCATGGAAGCTTTCCAATTCAAATTTAACAAGTAGAGATATTTTTTAGAATCAGAATTTTTCGAGATAAAGGCATCTCATTAGCGGCCTTTTAAATAACTTAGTTGCGTATTTATATAATATATCAATAAAATTTGTATGGATGTCCTTACTATTTAAACGGATTTTGAAATCATCACATCAACTAAAGAGAAATTGAGCTGCGGGATCAGTAGAAAAGGGAATTGATAAAGCTAACTTTTCTCTTGAGAGATATGCTTTGCTGTTATAAGCCAATTTAATCCCCATTGTTCATGGATTATGCTATTTAGAATTGTGAAAGGCAGGAGTAGAACATTTGGTAGACCCCTAACTGCTTCAAACTTGTTCAGAAATGTAAGTCACCTGTAAACTATGGTAGTAACTATGACGTACCATGACTGCCAGGTCATATATGTGCATATAGTATGTGAAAATAATACTTCTACTCATTTGGCCAGATTGGACTCAGGCAAGGTTTTCGTATGCCTAAAAGTGTCACATCCTTCGCTCAGTTATAATAAGCAGACATTGAAGTTCTGTAGATGACATCATCAATGTCAGATAATCTAGCTACTCTAGGTGCACTCACTGAACAGATGACACTGCAGGCATTGTGTCAGATTACTAACTGGCTATCTTTTAATTGTTCAAACAGATGAATGAGTATGACTTGCCTTGTCTATTTTTTTAAGCGTCACCAAAAAAAAATTAATGCAACAAATTCCTATACAAAATTAATTACCCTTGCTTTATTTACAAAAAAAGAAAAACCAATAATATTTATAAATTAAATATAAATAACTACTTCTTACCAGAACCCTGAAAAAACTTCAACTTTCTATGTAAGATGAAACAATGTATACATATCAGCAATAAGTTATTTAAATAATTTAAAAGCAACGTAATAATAGCACAGAAATACAAAATAACGAGATGAATGTTTTTTTTATTTTTACCGTTTTTTTTTTAATTTTTGGAGTTAAAAAAATATTTGTTTTGAGCGAATCTATTTATATATTTTGACTATAAAGTTGGTTTTTCTGGATATTTCGACTCCAATCCTCCTATCGGATTTACCATTCAAATATATTCGAGAGCTGTGCTGAAAATTTTTAGCATCTAGCTCAATGGGAAGTTAGTTTCACATTAAAATCTGATGACTGGTTATATCATATGACTGATGCACATTCAAACACTAATAATAGGCGCGATTTTTTGCGCGCGATATAGTACCTACTATTTTTAAACCAGATTTATTCGTGAAAGTAGTAGGTACTACTATTTTCTATTTTCTGGATACATTTTTTTCTTGTTCTTGATTAGAATTAAGAAAAACATTTTTCTAATAGCAGTCGCCCCTCGGCAGGCAATGGCAGACCTCCGAGTATATTTCTGCCATAAAAAAGCTCCTCATAAAAATATCTGCCGTTCCGAGTCGGCCTGAAACTGTAGGTCCCTCCATTTGTGGCACAACATCAAGACGCACACCACAAAGAGGAGGAGGAGCTCGGCCAAACACCCAAAAAGGGGGTAAGCGCCAATTATATATATATATATATTTATTTTGAACACTTAAATGCTATGGAATGCAAACATTTCACTGTAATAGCTAAGGAAAAACATTACAAAATCATTATTTCCAAGCACGAAGCAATCAGTCCGTGTCAACATATGCAAGGCTATCAATTTAATGGCCGGAAACACTTTACTACACTCATTTCCGGTAAAACTGTTTTCTTGTTTTTTTGTTATTTCACTCATTTTTAAGCAATTTGCTATTTTATTTTTCACAAAGTGCTAAAATAATAAAGCGAATTTAAAATTGTGAAAAAAGAGGATGGAATAGAAAAGTTGGGGTCAAAAAGAAAATTACATAACGAGCACAAATCTCCAGCATGCGATCTTAAATGGTAGCAATTTAGTACAGCCAACGACGCGTGACTGTTTCATACTGTTGGCTCAGAGACCCTCCGTGTACCAGCACATACATACCTACCTACCGCTTTGTCGCTTTCTTGCTAAGCTAACGACTAACAGCCAACAGCCAACAGTTACCAGCTAACGCCAAACCACACCAGCACAGCAACTAGCTTGCCCGCAAATCTCGTCGCACCACTCTATGCGAAATACCTATCGTGTCACATACATATCAAACACTATTTGTTCACTTGCTTTTCAGACCACATTACGCATTCACAGGCGTGCAAACGTGTCCTGTTACCGAACCACTTTTTCTTCATTATTGTGAGCGTCCTTTCCTTTGCTGGCCACGCGCTTAGCCACGCCAACATCCGTGCGTTCTAAGCTGACATCCGTTTCCGTTAGCGTACAGTAATTTCTGTTTTTTTGTTTTTCGTTTCCATTTTTATTTTTCTATTGTGCTCTTGCTACTGTAACATCCGTTTGGTGTTGCTTCTCATTCGCTATATTTACTACTTGTATTCTGCATTCCCTTTGGCTAGTATTATAGTTATTTCAGTTTTATTCTTTCTTAAATTTTTACATTCCGGTGTCTTATGTGCGAAATCGTTCAATTTTGTTCGCTTGTTGACATACTCATAGCGTACACTCAGTCAGTCTGCTATCTGACTCCATCATTAGATATCGCACTGACTTACACACCCACTGACCAACCCAGTCGATTTCTACTGTGCCACTCTGATATGCCACTCGTTAAATTCACGCACACTAACTAAACAATGATCACTCTTCTACGTCTCTTACAAAATCAATTCTAAGTTAGCTGCCAATATATTTTCTCCACTATTTCATGCCCTTTCATCTTTCGTGGTCAACCTCCAACTACCCACAACTCAGGCGCTCTTAAAATACGCTTTGCCGACACGTTCTTCTCAAGCGGACCACACTTAAATTGTGTTTCCGGCATAAAGACGACACAAATGATTTCCGACGTGCTCCTGACATTCTTCATCACTTCCTTTTTCCACTCACTTGTCTACTAATTTTTTGAATGAAAACGTGAAGGGCAGAGTGCGCGTGATTTCAGGATGTTGAAAGATGTTGCAGTTGACTATTGGGTGCAAAAAAAATTAAGACCATATTTTAAGTGGTCAGGTTTTGGAAAATGAAAAAGTCAACTGACCGAACCGAGTGGAGAAGAATGAAACTAACGACGTAGTAAACAGGGTCATAAAAATTAAAAGCTGGAAACCGCTAGTGTTAAGCAAATGAATTGAGTACGTAGATATTTTATGGAAAGATATTGAAAAAAGGTATATTATAAAGTAACAACTATCATTTCGGGAATTATGTCGAAATAGCAGGAAAATATCATGAGCGGTCAATTAGCCCATTAAGCACCTTTAACATGTATATACGTTAGGCCGAATGATTTTTGAAATGCTCTTGCTCTATCCTGTGAAAAAATGCATAACGGTTAATGCATCTCCTTAGAAGAAATTGGGTTTTTACTTTTCTGAAGGAGAAATAATAGATTGAAATTTTAAAAGCCGGTTTGCTCGGCATTTTAGGTTTTTTTACAACAGGAAATTTTTCCAGTAAGCACAAGAAACGATAATGGATGGCTGTTGATACCTAGTATGGTACAAATATTTTGGAAATAATTATTTAAGCCAATTACCTATTACGACTGTGCAAAAATGAAGGACTGAAGTTACGTTTTATTACTTCTATTTCTTGATTAAATAAATTTATATTTAAATATTTTATTTATTTATTTATTTGTATATTTGTTTACTTTTCCCCATTTATTTGATTACAAATAGAATATAATTATATTTACTAGTACTGCAACAAAAAAGGCGTCTTTAAGGGTGACAGTTGCTCTTCATTGGAAACAGTACCAGTCAAAGGCACTTGAATTTTGTTGATTCCAAATGTTGGATTGATTTGAAATTGTTTCTCTCTGTAATTTATTATTAAAAATTCGAATTCCTTTTCCCTCTTTAAAATAAATAATTTATTCATTTTTGTTTAGTTACAAATACGCAAATTTATTTTTCTTTATGTAATTAATTATTCTTAACCCAAACATAGGAATTTAATAGTTGAAATAAGTTTACAAAGAAAACGGAATAATTTGGCTAACTCTCCAACACTCAAAAATTTTCTTATACATTTTTTTTTTTTTTTGTCGGGACAACTAGCAAGTGCAGCACTCAGACATTAATTGAGTCCATTGTACTACACTTGGATTCCGTTTTAATTTTCTTTAAATCTGCCCGATCTCCGAAGAAATCTGAGTAGATCTTGTGGTGCCAAGGAGCCAAGATGGTCGCTTCTTAACACATCAGTGCCAAAGACCTCAAACCTGATTCGAGCGAAGGCGGGGCAGACACACAGGAAGTGGTCCGCCGTCTCATCCTCCTCTTCACAAGCTGGGCAGAGTACACTCTCTGAGATGCCCAACCTTTCCATGTGCTTTGCCCACAGAAAGTGGCCCGTCATCGGTCCAACCAGCCGTCTGCACTCCCCTCTGCTTAATGACAGAAGAGTTTGCGACAGTCGATCGGACAGACAGACACTTTGCCCACAGAAAGTGGCCCGTCGGTCCAACCAGCCGTCTGCACTCCCCTCTGCTTAATGACAGAAGAGTTTGCGACAGTCGATCGGACATGACAGGTGACATCAGTTTTGTCCATCTGCAGCCTCTCTCAGCCTGCCAAGCTCGCTTTCTTATACATACTTTCAACATCTGTTACAACTGAAATTTGTCATTTGAAACAACAGTTCGTTGCTTTACCATCTGCTGGTAATGGGAGTATCCTTCTCTACTTACTTTGCAGCACTTAAAACTTCCCACGATCATGCTTCTGCTTTTCCAGTATTGCTTCAGTCTTGCTCTTTGTCTTCATAGTCTCAGCACCACTTATATAGTGATTCAAACAAAATTGAACATCTTCTCTAACTTCTGATATACGAGTATGTCTTTAGGTCGCATAATTAAGAGTTTAGTATTGGATCAATTAAAGCTTGCGTCATATCAAGTATCTTCTATGATCTATAGGTCACGTTCTGCATTTTTAGCTGCGATAGAACACTTGCCCGAGCTAACATTCGCTTCAAGATTCGGTCCAAGATTACAATTTACAGTAAGTACCCCAGAAGTACCACCATATAGGTATAAGTAGATATATCTGAACAATCACTTGGAACTTTCTTTAACTTTTCTTGCTATCTAAGCGCCAAACCAAGTGACGTTTAAGGTTTTTACAACAAATCTATGATAATTCATACACGCGCTCTATATTTACGACAAATATTCACATACTAAAATCAAAACTGTAGGTCGTAGCCCCTTCGTAGCTAAATATGTGGGCAGGTTTAACACCCCTCTCTTAAATCAACGCTTGCCTGCGATGCTTCTGTGATATACTACTAATAGCTACAGACAAAATTATAAATTCGATATCCCACCACAATAAAAAAGGCAGTACATCTATTGCGAAGCACTTTGAATTTTAATGATTAAGTTGCAAGACCGGCTGAAAAACTGCTTAACTTTTTTTCAATTTTAGGAATGTAGAAAAAAATCTGGAATGTGTTTTTAGTCAGTCTTCGAAATCGTGTTTATGACACGAAACAAAAAACAATGCTAAAAGCACGTTTAAAGTTGTACACCACCAAGGAGCAATAGCGAAGTAGAAAATTACATCTTTAAATAATTACTCCACTACAGGAACAATTGGGTGTTGTTTCCAAAAGAACTAAAATTTTTAAAACAAATAATTAAAAAATTGAAAATTTATTGAAAAAATTAAAAATTAAAAATTAATTAAAAATTTATTAAAAAATTAAAAATTTATTAAAAAATTAAAAATTTATTAAAAAATTAAAAATTTATTAAAAAATTAAAAATTTATTAAAAAATTAAAAATTTATATTAAAAAAGTAAAAATTTATTAATTATTGTGTAGTTTTTTTTTTTTTTTTTTTGTTGACAAATTTGTGTTAAGAGTTTGACTGAATGTAGCACAGCTACAGTTCTAAAATATTTATTTTTATAAAATTCTTTTTCATTTTTGGAAGTGCCACACACCAGTTAGAGTATAATAAAGTTCGCAAAGGTATGTTAAATGTAAGGCAGTACTGGCTGTTCAAGCAAAAATATTACTATAACTAAAAAATAGCACTTGAAGTAAAAAGCAATAGTCACTTAAGTCGAATGCTATTCTACGAATACGAGTATGAATAGTATATATTTCTGAAAATCTATATGGAACACATGCGTCCTGCTCCTCTGCACGTAACGCTCAAACTGTTATAGATGAAAATGTGCACTAAAAATAATAAAACTTGACTATAAATATTTTCGCTGCCTCAAGTAAAGATTTTTTTTGTCCATACATTTTAGTAAAATTTGTTGTTCAAAATGATTTGATCCCTTTGTAGAATGGTCCACTCGGTTAGCTATAAATAAAACAGCTATTATATATTTATCAGCTTTTTTTTCAAAAACATTGTTTGTAATACGTAAATATAAAAATTATGTTTTATTGTTGAATATACCTAGTATAACAAAATTTTCTTCTCAGTTAATTTATTCGATTATTGCCCACAAATGGTCTACATTCTCCTATGCACTTACCTTCCCACACTTTTTTAGAACTCTTTCAAGAGTAAGCCGAAAATACGAGTAACGCGTCCAACTTGAATATGTGATTTAAGTAAGTGGTTGGCTAGCACTCTGTAATGCTCGCAAGCTGTGAAGCATAATGTGAGCCATTCAAGCTTTAGTTGTCACGTGGCATTTCATTTTCTGCTGCTCAGACATCTGTCAGATTTATTACATATAAAAGACAAGCCATTAAAGCACACATAAATACTCGAGCTAACTCTGTGCGGATAACATAGCGGATTTGTATGTATGAAACTTTTAGCCGAAACTCACAAAATGGCAAATATATAGTACTATATTATTATCCCCACATATACGCATATATATGTATAAATATATATTCATTTATGAATACATGTGTAAGAGTCATTCAACTTTGGCCCATATCTCTTAATATTATTACTTTTTCTTTATATCAAATATTTCTATTTTTCTTTTACATTCTTGCAGTTACACCACTCATACCACCAAAAACACGTGCATCACAATCACCAGCATCGTGGAAGTAACAGTAACAATAATCCCAGCAGCAACGCTTTAAATACTGCAGCAGCCACACGCGACACCGAGTCGCTTGTCGCAAAACTGGAAAACGTCGAGGAGCAATATGAGTCCATTATACAAAATCTCCCACAGGATTGCACTGAAGTGCCGAGCGGAAGTGAAGCCGGTCTCTTTATGATTTCACCAGCCGGCCAGCAGCGACCGCGCACGGTACATTGCACCGCAGACGGTTGGACCACTGTACAGCGACGTTATGATGGCAGCGCCGACTTTAATCGTTCTTGGGCTGATTACGCAGCCGGCTTTGGACAACCTGCCGGAGAATATTGGATTGGCAATGAACAACTACATCATTTGACGCGGAACAATTGCACTCAGCTACGTGTACTCATGCAGGACATCTATGATAATGTTTGGCTTGCTCAATATGATCATTTTTATGTTTCTTCTCGCGCCGATGGTTATCGTTTGAATACCGCCGGCTACAACGGCAATGCCTCCGATGCGCTTGACTATCAGCAAGGCATGCAGTTCTCGGCGATCGATGTGGATCGTGACATCTCACAGACGCACTGTGCCGCAAACTATGAGGGTGGCTGGTGGTTCTCGCATTGTCAGCACGCCAATCTAAATGGACGCTACAATTTGGGCTTGACTTGGTTCGATGCAGCGCGCAATGAATGGATTGCAGTCAAATCCAGTCAAATGCTAATCAAACGTCAAGCGGCGGATCAGTGTAGCGCGCAAATGGCAGCTGCGGAAGTGGCGACGACATATTTACCTGCATCTTCGTCAACGCCACCGTTGCCGGCGGCGCCCGCAATTGGCCATCTGATGGACGTAACGCGCACGGGGGCAATGCCTGTAGCGGCGACAGCCAAAGTGACAGCAACGAAGCGGCCAGGGTACTCGCCGGCAACGATAGCGACTAACGCTTCCGCGGCGCGCCTTTAAAGCAACATTTAACTTAACAATAGAGAAAAATAAAAACAAACTCGAAAAAACTGGATAATGTGCGTGCCACCACAGTCATTTCTGCGGCAGTTTGCGTGTGCAGTGCGTTTGTTGATGTATAAATATATGTAAATATTTTCGTTCGTGTAGTGCACTCATAGGAGCATGCATGGGCAAATGTATGCCGAGAACTGATATGAATTTTTGAGCACTGAGCAAAAATAGTCCGTGCTCTAGAACATAGTCCATAGTCCAAAGTTACTAATGTAATTAAGTGTGTGTATGTTTGTATGTGTGTAAGTGTAAGTGGTTAGAATCAATGGTACATAGAGTTGGTTATTAGTTTTTTTGTAAATAACTACTCAGTAATGGCCTCTGAACAGTCCACTAAGCTATAGACGAATTGAATGAAGCTCATTAGGTTAGGAAAGGTAATAGGTATATGAGTACGTTTGTATTTGAAATGAGGTGAGCTTATTCAAACATTATTGAAACGCAGATAAGATATTACCATAGAACTCAAGCATTTTTCCACTCTTTGTTTTTCTCTGATGAAATGCTAATATAATAATTAAACATAAAATCAATTACTACTTGCGCCAGCTGTGAAGGAAGGAGATACAATGGTAGCAGCAAACAGGACTCTCTTATACACACATCTTCAAAAAATTATTAGTTATTATAACTTTTTTAATAACTTAATCATGTTAGAGATAAATCACTGGAAGCAGCTAAACAATTTTTTCTTCCTAACTTTATGAGACTTACAGCATAATATTGTATTTTCACCTAGTCTTAAACGCAGTTTACGCTTTACTACAGTTAAACATACCATTTTAATATCCAGATTCTTGTACATCTTTCGCTAATCCAGCTCGAAAACTTACTTTGCTAGCCTAACAGAGAATTACTAAGTTTATGCTTCATTTTACTCGCTTGTATTCAACAAAATGGAGCTAATAAACCTAAACGGTTGATATTTAACTCGAGTTAAAAACTGACTACAGCTAATGTCATAGTCACATATTTTTTTTTTTACATATGACATATTTTATTTTATTTCACAATCCGCTTTTACTTGATTTTACTTCCTTTTAGTTCAGAAAAGTTTATTGGCGGTTCAATTTTAAAATCGCTAGCCCGAGTTAAAATTTCAATCAATGTAGAAAAAATGTGTAAATGTGTCGATTAGACGTTTTAACTCGGTGAGTTTAAAAAGTGTTTATCCATATAAGGGGAATTTACCCGTGGTGATTATATTCATAAACATTAGGATGGCCAAAAAAAAAATGTTTGATACTATCAAAAAAATTATGCAAATTAACTACAACTCCCTACTTTAGATAAAAAATAAATAAATAGCAACAGAAATTATTTATAAAGTTAAAAAAACATTTTAAAGCAGCATAGTAATGAAATATTTTGTTACTAAAATTTTCTTAGGACAAAAAATAAAATTATAAAAATATTTTGTATACTGTGTATTTGGTGGGACTTGAAAGAAATAATTTATTATGAGTTGCTTCCGTATAGTCAAACACTAAATTCCGATCTCTACTGTCAACCATAGGACCACTTTAAGCTAGCTGAGGCCACACACGTCTGTAGTGTCGGTTCTACGTCACCGAAACGGCCCGGATTTATATCCGGCCAAGGACTGTCAACCCAGCAGCATTCCCCGTATGTAAATATGGGGAATGTTTATGCTGCTACAACAACAACAACAACAACGTCTGTAGTGATTCGCTAAACACTACAAGAGCTTGGTTGAGAAGTTTTAATGCATCCACCGGAGCTGGCACTTTTTTCTCTTATTGTAAAACATCCTGAGTGATAAGAAATTTGTTTCAAGAGAAGATTGTGAAAATCGATTTCTAGAGTTTTTCGTCAATAAAGACCAAGACTTCTTTCAGATAACGCAAGAAGTAAAATCACTACAAATTATACAACATATTTGACCCAAATCGGGCAATCCGAAACATCTTTATTTAAGTTTTGAATTTTACGCATAATTAATGGACTTCTTTTTCATACTACTAAATCTAATATATATTTTATTGCTTTACCAAAATATAGAAGTTTCTAAAAATTTCAAGCAAAAATTAATTCGTTTACGTAAGTTGTTCAAAAGATATGCACAAAGCAAAATGACAGTATAAAACACATCGTTTGTAATTTTTCTAGGAAAAAAATAAGTATTTTTGCTAGAAGTAAATTAAAGGTGCGGATATATTGGTTTTTATTTATGTTAAAAATTCACTCGCTATCATCGAATTTTGGTAAAGAAAATCTGGTCCAAATATGGAAATTGGAAGTTAGAAAAAATCCTGAAGCGTAATTATTGAGATTTCCTTTGGCACATAGTGAATAGAGTGAGGAGCTTACTAAATGACGTCTAACTATTCAAATATAATATTAACTTTTACAAAAGCAAAAAATTAGAAGAAATCGATTATATGGCACGTGAACAGATTTTGAAACTGGATGATGCAGTTAAAGAAATGATAGTTGCTGAATAAAATATTTACACATTTTTTACGCTTTTCGTTTATTCGTAAATAAAAATATTTAGAAATCTCTGCTATTAAAACAGAGGAGGTACTTTAGAGACTGATCTATTCCAATCATATTACTAATTTCTAAATATATGAAACTTTTCCATACTTCGGTGCCAAGCCCCTTTTTCAAAACTTGAGTCCCGTCTTATAGGGACCTCAGAAGTCTATCCAAATATTTAATACATAAGCGCCAGTATTTGTAAACAGGATAGCGTTTATTTTGTGCATATAATACATAAGCGCCAGTATTTGTAAGCAGAATTGCGTTTATTTTGTGCATAACCATAAAGGTAAATATTTCCCACTTCTACAGTACGTATGTACGTCCGGCAAATTCACTCAAAACGAAACCAGACATTTCATTCAAATAATTCAGTATTCGACAGAATCTGCGTAGAAAGCATAACTGCAGCCATGGCACTCAGCAGTATTCGCATTCTCTGCATGTTTGCTGTTCTAACTCGTCGCTGACCCACTTCTAGCCGTTGTGCTGTATTCTCCCGCCTACAATTCACACGCGGCTTACAAACTGAAACTGGCATCATGGCAACCGCATTCACACGCAATTCGAGGCGAGCAAACAGCTACTAGTAAACTCGATAGCCAACAATCCAATCTAAAACAATTGCTGCACAAGCATTTTCAGATGGCAAACAAAGGCATGCATTTTCATATAAATACTTACTTACAGCATACATGCACGCATAGAAACAAGCATAAAATATACCTACATACATTCAATTTCAATTCGAGGTCTGTAATATTTTTCACACAAAACTAATTCATTTCCACTTAGGTATATAGCACAGCTTGCATGGCAATGCGTCTAGCGCGGATTTGGAAGCACTGGCCAAACTATATATTATTATTCTTTTTTGCACTAGTTTCATACATATCTACTTGTATACTATTACTTCAACGAAATTAAATTTTTATCGGATGTTTTTGTTTTTTTTGGAAGTGGGGTGGGGGGTTTGCTTTTTTAGTTTCCCCGGTTGCGAAAACTATATAAAAGATGCAGCGGAGATAAAATGAATTACTTCTACTGCAACAAAAAAAACAATTTTTTTAACTACTCTTTTATTTATTTAGCATTACCAGTACTTCCATTAACTTCGGGCTTCGGTTTAGTAGATGGTATTTTATGCCTTTATTTTTTTTCTGTTGTTTTTTTTTGTGCTTTTTTAACCGCCCCAATGCCTTTTTTGAGATTTTTATATTGCTCTCATTTTATTTTCATTCATTTTTTCTATGTTACATATTTCTATCCATTTCCTAGGAGTTCTTGTATGAAATATACATTATACAGCTGAAGGGGTTTTACAAATGTCTGGTTTACCAATCGTTTTCGGTTAGATTAGCTTTATATTAACCGCCTGATTTGCATTTTGTTTGGTGCTGAAAGTTCAACTCGTATTATATTATATATATTTAATATTATTTTGCATTGGTAATCTGCAACTACAAAGTACTGAAGACTTTTATAGCTTGATTAAAAATATATAGCAACTACTACTTATTTACGATCATGAATTATTTCGAACATGAAAGAAGGTAGTTTTGGCTGATAAGAAAAAACAAACAAAAAATATTACGAAGTACTTAAGGCACCTAAAAATAATGATGACAGCAAGGAATTTTTTCACATGAACTACAACCCTCGTTGGGCGTTGATTCCAGTTTCTATATTCAGTCTATAAAAAACGCATGAAAGCATTATTTCGTTAAAAGGCGAAGGGCTCTCTCTCTATCTATTTACAAAAAAAAACAACAAAACAAGTGCCGCAAACCATACTTTTAATAGTCATATTGGGTTCAAGAAAGGTGTAGATTTTTTATAGCGTCAATAAACATATAAATATTAATAATTCAATTTCCGTTTATAGTTTACAATAGTCGCCTTCGATTCACCACTTATCTGCGCGCTATGTGCGGGATCTGCTCGCTTGACCAACAATGCTGCCAAATGTATTTTCTGATATTTGGCAAGCTTCATTAGATCGCGTTCAAATAGGGAAATCTTTGTTGCTTCAACTTAGAGAATGCTCTTTTGATGTTCCCGTCGTGGTCTCATACCTTGCAATTGTCTAAAGTCTACAGTCAACAACAATATTGAGAAGAACGAGCACACAATGGGTATTGACAAGTACTAGCATTACTAGTAACGAGATAAAGGAACAAAAGTTGCCCTGTATGAACACGGTCTTACTAATACTCATTAAGTGCTTCCAAACATATGTAATTTTTGGCAGCTTCTTTCAGTGTTGCCAACATATGTTTAGTTATGAGTGTTGCTTCATCTATTCGCCGCTCGCTAACGCTTTCCGAATCGAAGACGACCAATATAAATTAGGTCAGTTAGCTACAAAGACATCAAAATCTTATATAGAGTAGCACATACCGAATTCCTATTTTTTAAATATTTTTTGAAAAATCATACACATGAGAACTTACAATTACTTCATGGCGAAAGACAGAAACCTATTGCTAGCTCGTGGTCATGCTGTGAACTTGATCTCAAAGGTTAAATTTGAGCGAAAGATAAATGTTTTAGAACAAGCTAAGCAATATTTTGCATTAAAAAAGCACTTTTTGCGAGTTCAAGTCCATTTTTTTTAAATTTTTGAACATGAAGCACTTCTTACCCAACAAGTTTAGTTTGGGTTAAAACTCGTTTTTTCTCGATTGTCAATTGTTTTCGTTTTTTTGAGGGTGTGCCGCCAATTTATTTCAGAAAAATGTTACTCATACGACGAGGAAATGCTTCACACCAATTGCACAGCGATTGCGAACCGCGGCCCACATACGTTGAAATTTCATATTGTTACGATTTTCCGCTTTAGGGAGATTTCCACTGGCAGTCAAAAATGTTTGTCTAACTTTTTGGTTATGGGGAGGGCATCAAAAAAATTGCATGAGTTTGATATTTTAATTTTGAAAAAAAGAAAAACCTTTTAATTATATTTTTTGTTAGTTCACAGGCTATTGTATAATAATAATTATCAAACCATTATTTCTTGGCATACCCTGATATAGATATTTAATAAAATAAATAACGAATTCTTTGGACCCTGCCCTTCAGTATTTTGAAATAAGTAAATTAACATAAAATTTAATTTTAACTTTTAAAACACTCATTATGTTACTGCCTAGCTTTTTTTCAAAGCGAAAAGTATTAGAATGCGTTTCAACAAGATTTTCTGCTTTACACTACAATATTTTTTGAGTCAAATCACTTCACAAACACATGACGAGACCTCATTCCAGGTAAAATATATACATATGGTTATATAAACATACTCACACAAAAAAAGGAGCATATAAAGTCTTAGAAACCATATACGAAATAATAAGACAAAAAAAAAAAAATAAGATTAAGGAAATATTTATAAAAATAGTTTGTATACAGCTAGAAGTTTAAAGTTTATAGATTATAAGAAATGGAGACAAATAATAAATACATAGCAACAAAAACATACATTAAATAAGTCATTATATAGTAGAATATATTTAAAAAATTAATATCTAGAAACAATAAATATATTAAGTGGCCACATGACTCACCCTTGCTATATTTTTTTTTTTTCAATGAAAAAACAGCTGAGAAAGAAAGTATCAATAAGTTGGTGAAGAATACAAAAATATGTATCATTTTCTGAGTGAATAGAGTTGTAAGCAGAGCATAATGGCACATATCGTCGGCGCCAAAATAAAGTGTACATCACATATTGATAAGTTTTGACTATTTATTTATTTATTTTGTAATTTCAATAATTTTTTTATAAAAATATAGTTCATACTACAACAAGAGACATATAAATCAAACACATACTATAAGTATTCATACTGTAATTATTTGTAAAAATTCGGCCAATTTCTATAATAATTTCAAACAATTAACTCAGAATTTCTAAAAAAGAACTCGGGTATGTAGTTTTACAAATTATTGAGAATTTTCTTCACACACGATCTTGTTGCTGTTTTCTATTTAACGCCTACTCTACATTTTTATATGGAAGAAAAAAGCCAAAAATCAGCAGACAAAATAACCAAAAATCAGCGTAATTCTTGAATCACTTGAAACTTGCACTTTGTTAATTTTTGCCGGAGTTTTACAATCTTTATACAAAGTTCGAAACTTTGCTTTATATGGTTCTTGTTATGATATAGTAGTTTAAAAAAAAAATAATTGAAAATACAAAATAAAAAAATTTGTGGTCGAGACTTATCATTATGTAGCGTGCACTTTATTTTGACACAGGCTGTACATATCTATTTGCGAATGAGTAGGGTACGAGTATGTAGTTGAATTTGCTAAGAAACGGTCAGAAATGGGCTGATATGAAAATAACTATCGTTGTTAAGTTGATTAAAAGCAGAAAAGATTCCATAACTTATTGGTATAAAAATATTTAACAATTTAATATAAAGAAAATTCGCGCAAATATATAATCATGCACTAAGCATACTGAAAAAGAAAAAAATCAGTAAATTAAAAATGCATTTTTCATCGAACCCCACCCTCTTATAGGTATATGGAAGCATGGATTTTTGTACAAAAGAACGGAAAAGAAAATATGAACTAGTAATTATAAAGAACTCTAGTAAAAATGCCAAAGAGTAAAAAAACCACAAACAAAGCAAATATTAGTTTGCCATTTTCAATAAGTGAAATGAATGAAAACAGAAACAAAACAACAACAATTAAGCATAAGAATTAAATAAAACTTTAAAAGGCAAAGGATATCTACCAAAAATTATTTGTATGAATCAAAAGCAAAAGAAATAGCAAATAAAAATTAAATATGTGTAAATAGTGTTATAAATGTGTACAAATGAAACAAAAACAAATTATATGTAACAAAATGTGAGCGAGTTGGTAGGCGGATTTTTGAATGCATGCAAGTTACTTTGGGTTCAAATAAAAACAAAAAAACAAACCTTAACTCTGGCTGGAACACGGCAACGCATCGCCACAGCAGAAACCACACCCACTACTCAGCTAGCTCTGTGTATAAATATATTTGTATGTATGTGTATTGCGCTAACCTGCTTGAATTACCACATTTATTGTAATTGGAATTGTAATTGTAATTGTTACTATGCCTAACTGTAATTGTAAACGTATATTTGGTAAGCCGACATTTTCAGTACATGGACAAAATAGATTTAAGTACTTATATTGGAAATTAATAAATATATATAATAAAATGTATGAGTAAGTCCTGAACTTGCAGCTGGCTTTTTATTCAATATCGCTTTTTTTTTAATTTTCCTTTTAATTCTTTTTTCTCTGCTTTGCTCCACCGATTGCATCGTTTCAATAGCTGACGCTGCCTGTATATTTTGCACAATTATGTAAATATGGTATGCAGGCAAGTACAGAAAATTAAAACAGCGTCATACTATAATACTATATCTTGTGCTCGTATGTGTGACGTAATCCTTCTAGGAATATAAACCCTTCGAAATATAATCGGTTCGTTCCACTTGCCATGCGTCGTATCCCCGTAGGTCGGCACGTAGGCGGGCACAGTGGTTAAAATGGTTTTTGAGTCGTAGTATGCGCTGAATTCGGTTTACACTTTGGTCTGAGGTTTGAGTCGTGGAATACTTTTTGATTGTCAGTATACTTTCAGCTCTTTCCTGCACCTAATATTCTACGTTGAATTTGTCCGAGAAATCACATCTTCTGAGGAAGTGCATTTTCCGCTTTCTGAAGATGTAAGTCGCCCCATTTTAGATTAAGATGTCTGTGAACCTAATGGGCTGCATAAAGTGGTATTATATTTTGTATTGGTGACATTCCTGAAAATCTTTTTAAGATTTTCTCTTTTTATGTATTTGTAAATGATGCTCTAACCACCGATTTAATTTGCACAAACGTGTTAATGAACTTAATGAACTTTTAGAACATAACATTGTAGAAAACAACTGTAGCACAAGATACCTCTCTCATGCTGAACTACGATTTCTGTTCAAAAAATAAGGTGAACTTTCTATTTTAGACTTTTGATTATTATTATTTTTTATGTTGGTACACTCGTCTCGAAGATATATTGACGGTTGCAGTAATATAGCATGTTTAGTTTGCTTGTGAGAGGCATAAATAAGACAAGTGTTTGCATGTTCTGCGTAGCCCGCGAAATTTTAAAATTCAATTTATTTTTTTAACAAACCTCGTATGTTTCTAAGTGACCAGGTCATGCGAGCCAAAACCATCAACAATGTGCCGGAAATTTTTGTTTACTACTGAGAAGCCAACCAGAGGCAACCACGTAAATAAAATAGAATTCAGTAAACCACAACGTCATTCCATTACAGAAATTTCGATAACGGAAACTACCTTTCAAGGTGAGTTTTTCATATTTTATTTAAAAAAATCTCTACCAAAAATAATCAAAAGTAATGTTGAAGAATAATCTAAAACTGTGTTCAAACAGTCCATTGAGATGAGGAATTAAGCTTTAAATTGCTTCCATGAAATTGGTGATCATGCACACACACACAATTAATATTTCACTATTGAAACGGTTTTGGTTTTGTTTTTTAAAAATAAGGTGCACTTTACAATGAATTTTATTACTTAGTAATAGAAATATTAAAATTTCACAGTCAATTTTGTGGAAAATACGTTTTATTACAATGAATAACGTTGCCTTTGTTATCGAAGTCTTTCTCTATCTGAATTTAATGTAATCTTTCTTTCTTGCACAAACTTCACGGGGTTCCTAATATGACATAAATTGCCAATTATTTATTAATTAGATTGCAATTAAGGCTTAAATTGTTGAAATGTTCTTAATTGCCAATTAAATGCCTGTTTGAACATTCACCAAGCAGCAGTTGGTGAACGGTTTGCATTTTGGAAAATGGCATCTTCAGTTTTTTCTTCAGGAAAATTTTAACTTTAAAAAAGCTAAAGCCAATCAATGCATGAGAAGAGCTTAACTTCATCGAGAGCCAAAACTGATCCAATGAGCAATCCAAATTCAAGCTATTTAGGTCAAACTATTAGTTAATGTAACTGCCCTGGAGTTTGTTAAAGAATAAGGGCAACATATGTAGGCCAAGTCAAATATAGCCAACTGGTTGCCCACTTCCGAGTAACAAAAAAAGATTTCCAGCACTATTTACAGCAATGCAACATTCACATGCACTCCTCAATGTGAGTGAAAGTCTAAGAAGTAAAAATGTATGAAACTAAGATTAAATATTTTCGCAAACAAAATAGTCACTGGAGACTGACTTGCTTTGGTTTAACTAAAAGGGATTTTGGACAATAAATCTAGCTCTCCAACTGAGGATATTCTTACAGGGTATTTACGTACGACTGCACGCATGCAAGCATTCGTATTACAATTTACGCTGCATAATTGCATTACAAATGAAATAAATAATGCAATACTGTTCATTAACCAGCCTCATTCAGTTATATTTTTAATTACATTTTCATGTGTGGGTTGTTTAATTCAATTGGAAATATATAATCAAAATTTAGTATAAAAAGTAGAAAAATAAAGCTAAACGAATACAGACATATTTACAGTTTGCGAAGAGTCTTTTTCACAACAGAAAAAATTGTATTTTAAATTGCTTATAAAAATAAATAATTGGGGCGTACACTTCTGTTAGATGCTTGGCCGAGCTCCTCCTCTTATTTGTGGTGTGCGTTTTGATGTTGTTCCACAAATGGAGGGGCCTACAGTTTCAAGCCGACTCCGAACGTAAGATATTTTTATGAGGAGCTTTCTTGACGGCAGAAATACACTCGGAGGTTTGCCATTGCCTGCCGAGGGGCGACCGCTATTAGAAAAATGTTTTTCTTAATTTTAGTGTTTAGCCGAGATTCGAACCGACGTTCTCTCTGTGAATTGCGAATGGTAGTCACGCACCAACCCATTCGGCTACGGCGGCCGCCATTGCTTAGTTTTGCTAATATAATATCTATATACTTTTTTTCTAATTCTTATTAACTAGACATTTATTGCAAAAAAGGTAGAGCGTGATGAGGAGAACTATGCATGTACAATACTTATATAAATAAAGTAAAAATTTTATATAAAACAAAATTTACTGAATTTTATTTTTGAAAATACCTGCATACATACATATATGCATTTGTATTTTCTAAAAGCGGTCACCCCTCGGCAGGCAATAGCAATCGTCCGAGTGTATTTCTGCCATGAAAAAGCTCTTCATAAAAAATATCTGCTAAACACCCAAAAAGGGTGCAAGCGCCAATTATACAATATATATGTAAATTACAAATGAACTGATTTTAAAACTAATCAAAGTTAACCAAATGACCATTTAATACAAAAACATAATATTCACAAAAAGAAACTTCTCCGCGTATAAGTATACTTATAGATACATATTGTCAGCGTCAAATAAAAACCTACCCACATATTGACTAGGTTTAATTTTTTTTACATAAATGTAGTTCATACTAAAACAATAACCATATAACGCAAAGTTACCAACTTTGTACAAAATTTATAAATTTTCAGTCAGAGCTGGTAAATATAAAAAATGTGTGCATTCGTTCTGTATGCGTAACACCATCAGGGGATTAATCAGAAAAAATTAACGAGAACTTGTCATAAATTGTAGGGTATGTTCAACAATGCATTATAATGCGCAACATACCATTTCAGAGTGAGCAGTGCGTTCAAAAATGCAAATATGGCAGTACTGCAAATGCAACGCGTTCTTAAACGTCATTTTTGTATCAAAAGTCGTGCATTATTTGCAGCAAAAATTTTCACACTGCCAATAAATACGCTAGTACAATGTCTGATGAAAAGTGGGTATTTAATTATTTATTTTAGCTTTTAATACAAAAATTGATGAAAAATACGATATTTAAACTTTATTTTATTATACTTTTCTTGGTTTTAGTGATTACTTTAGTACATCGGAGATAAAATTACTGCTCAGAGTCCGACTGAGCATGGAGAACGAGTTCACGTCGGGAAGGAGGAAAAAGAGCGTGCTCTGGGCTAAGGTCGTAGATGAAGTAAAAAAAGTTAATAAAGATTTAAAAATATATAGAAACATCGCCCAGCGAAAATTTTCTAATTTACTCATCACATATATTTACTATCACATTCAACAGATGGCCATTTTATTTCACTTTTCAATTTGCATATAGCCTTAATTGTTTTGTTGAAAAGATAATGCGCAGCTCCCTTAGCAATATCGAAGCGATCCGAAAGCTGTCGGAAAGTGACCCTGCTATTACATAACTTCCATAATGTTATGTATAAACATTTTTCTAATGGTTTCCCACAACGACCAGTCCTTGCAGTTAACCAAACTGGAGTTAAAGCTGCTTTCAAATACTTCATAAAACATTTGATTAAAAATACTGATGCAACTGGATATCAAAAACTGACCTCAAAAGTGGACCAATTCATTCGAAAATGAGAATAAAATATATCCTCGGGAAACGTTTTTATTGTTTATTTATTTTTGGGTATTTTCCGTTTTGATATTAAACTTTTGACAAGATATGTCCTTCTTTTAAGCTTTACACGGTTTTTTTTTCTTAAATTTAATAAAAGACTATCGGTTTTTTCCTCACATACATCGTCCATGACCAAACTTAGTAACAATTCCATTTTACTGCACAGCGCGTTCATAAATGCAACAAATCTATTTGCAATTTTTCAACAAATCTATCAGTTGCATGAATTGTCACATTGACAGTGCTGCCAGCGCTGCAAGTACTGCGCATCATAATGCGTTTCTGAACATAGCCTTACCTTGGACTTCATCATACTAAAATTGAATGGGCTACAAAGCTGCGTACCTAATTTTTTTTAATTCTGAGCAGAAGGCACATAAGCGGACTTCTGACGCATACAAATTCGACGATTCCTCATCGTCCTGCTTCCTGCTAAAGGAAAATTCAATGAGAAGAGACTTAAACGAAAACCAACAACAGACCTCTTGTAATGTAATAATAAGAAATATATGTACTTATCTAAAATATCATAGTACATATATTACAAATGAATTACATACTCCTAAATGATCCTAAAGAGGAAGGGCCTTAAAGTATCACTTAACTATCCAAATATCTTAAAAACAAATTATTTATTGTCAACATAGACAGGTGTAATAATTTTTGGAAGTAATAAAAAAAAATAAAAATAAAAACTCTGATTAAAAGGTTTCAAATTTATTAATTTTAATTTAATTTAATTTTACAAAGTAAATGTAAAGCAAACAGTCAAAACCTTTCAATGTGGTGTATGCTTTTCCTTGGCGCTGACAGTAGATATGGGCATGATAGCTCATCACACTTTCGGATTGCTATAAATATTTATTTACATGGCTACTTCTTCCTAAAAAATTATTTCTACCTTGGTTTCTTCAATATGGGCCTCGTTTGTATTCAGCATAAGAAATCGTTCATATGGTTTTAATTTCGAATATGGTTGCCACTTTTAAATGGCGCAGAAGGCTGGAGGAGGACAAGTAAAGATAAGAAGATTGCATTACGACACAATTCGCTGAGCGAACCGAAGAAAATGAAATAATGAAATTAAAAAAACTAAAATAGATTTCAGCAAAGTGTATTTATATTATTCAAACTAGAAGCATATACTCGTAAATGACTTATTCAATTCGGTTTTGAAAATCTTGTTCAGGATGGCAATAGTCGACCTTTTAATATATTCAGTGTATGCGTAACCCTTTCTCTTCTCAACGAAAAAATTCAAATGTAGAGTAATCAAACCAGATTCAAGATTCCCATTTGTAATGATTACATGCTATAAAACCAAAACAATATTTGTTTTAAGTTAAGTTGCAAAATTATTCACAATTTTGCATTTTTAATCTCTTCATGAATTTGGCTTTGGCCTGAAAACAGTTCTTTGGAATCAACTTAAAAGAGTGTAAAAAACCAATCAAGAGATGCCTCTTTTAAATTTTTTAGGCGCAATTTTTTGTGATACGGATCATCTGAATACTTCCACACAGCTCTTAGATGCTTGGTTTCAGTATTATATTGAAAACAGCACGTCTCTTAACCGTGGTGATATTTTTACTGTTGCTTGGATCTTCTATGTTGTTTTTTTTTTGGTTAATAAATTGGAACACCCAAACCATCCGAAGAATCGAACCATGGAATATATTCAGTTCTAGTTCCATGTAGCTTAATGAAGATTTGAATAGAGAAGTATAGGTGAGAGATAAGCATTCATCGCCATAAGCTCATCACTTTCTTTATTCAAAATTTATTTTTCGACACTAAATTTGGCACTAAAACGATGAAAGATGTAAAATATGATGCCCCTGGTTGCTGAGATGTGAAGACAGTCCAACAACTCTTGAAAAAGACCTTGTACCATAAAGTAAGAATTGGCGTGGGCATTACAACGATTATGCTGGCTTGATGCATTCAATCTCATTTGAAATGTTTATAAAGTCACATAAGAAAACTCAGAATATTTCCTGAAATATTTTTTTTTTTTTTTGCTTGAAGGTATTCTATAGAAGCAAAATAAAAAATAAAACGAAATGCAACATAAATATCAAACTTTTCATTTAACAACGTCAAAGAAAAAAATAAGTACTTATACCGTTGAAGTTCATAAGCTCTGTTCAAACGGACATTAATCTGGTAATTAAAAGGTTTATTCATATTAACGATTTTGCTGATTTTAAGCAATTTGACGTTTATATTCACTTGGTTATAAAAATTAAATGGTTGTTGCTACTCACACTTTCGAGCATAATTTAAAAATAAAATCCGCAGTTTAAGCGTTCTCGTTGGCGGTTCTCCTGAAAAATTCCAATTTAAATCACGACACAATACAGCGCGTGTGAGTGACAAGAAAGTATATGGATGTCAAATAAAAATTCAGAAATATAAGTGAGAAATTGTCACTTACGTTAACAATGAATTACTTAAATGTCATGCTGTCGCTGAAGTGCTGACGCTGTTAGTTTTTCTTGCTAGCAAATATGTACGTATATGAGCATATTTTTTAAACTGAATAAATTCATCAACACTCAACGAAAACAGCTTATCAACATTCAATCATGTATACTCTTTGAAAAACGGATATCAATAGTCATGTATATTCAGCATTTAAAACATTCAAGCATACGAAGCCATGAATCCATACCTGCAGGAAAATCGTGAAATGGTGCACCACAGTTAGCACCGGTTGAGAAACACTTCCCCGTCTCGTAATGACTATAGTAGCTGCCTGCAGAGGGCGTCAGTGTGAAAAAAGAAAAAGTAAAAGCTATAAATGCCCTTACACACTAGAATTAGCGCATAATGAAGTGATAATACCTTCTGATGCAATTGCTGGTTCGAGATGGGTTGTATACATTATGGGTTATTTATTTATCTCTGACCGATTTTAGAACATGCATATATACTTAGTGATGCCATAAAAAATTTAACAATGCACTACATCGCTGAAAAAAGTTCGCTTACTTTTGCTTTTGTTCGTATGCGTTGTCTACTTATAAATTATACTCAATTTCGCTTGTTAACAATGGAGTGGGGAGCTAAAGAAAAACACATTGTAGTGATTGTATTACATACAAGTGTGGTAAAAGTGCAAGTGAGATTTACGAATTGCTGAAAAATCGCAATCAATCGTTTTTCCCAAACGTCTGAAGTGACAGACAGACGTGTTGTTCTGTCGTCCTCGTGTGGTTCGAACCAGTGCAGCCAAAAAGTTGTTCGAGAAAGAATTTGCAGAAATTCCCATAGAATGCAGAAAATCATGTCCAGAGAAATAAATATATCGGCCAGATCCTAATTAGAGATGCTCTCCATAAGGGTTTGGTGGGGAGTGTCTTGTCAAAGTGTTGCATCTCTTCATTTCTGCAAAAAAAGAGTTAAGACCGGAAGACGAAGAGTTAAGAGCGTTGAATCTTCCAGCAAGATTCTGTTCCAGCTTTTAAGGCAAAAACCATCCAGCAGTGGATAAAATACAATATTCCTGAGTTCATAGCCGTCTGAATCCATTGGCTGTTTGGTTAGAATTGGAAAACATGGCCTGTCGAAGACCTCACAGAAATTTGAAGTTTTTTTGGTTCGAGCAGCTACGTCAATATCCACGGAAATCGCTGAATGACCTAATTGTTTGAAGGCTTGTATAAAAGCAGGTTTGTGTAAATTTTACATGATTAAATAAAGCGGACTTCATTAAAAAAGTAAAGGGTGGTTAAATTTCAAGGACCGATGTTGAATGTGAACCACACCTAAACGTCAACGACACCGTTGCACTTCTTTCTTTAGGGTTATTTGAATGAAAAGGTGTACCTCTATAAGCCAACAACAATTCAAAAACTAAAAGATGAGACAATTCGGCACATTAACGGCATAGATCCTCAATTATGCCTCAGCGTCATCGAAAATTTGGACCATCGGATGGAGGTGTGCCGCCGAGGCCACGGCGGCTATTTGGCCAATATTTTGTTTCATATATAATTGAGCCGTATCAATATTATCATAATAAAGAGAAATGACAATAATTTCCTAAAAAAAATTGTATTTTATTCAAAATCAACACCGGCCCTGAAAACTTAACCACCCTTTATTATAATTTCATATCTGTAACGCACTTAACTTGTAACAAAACTTACGACAGGACCAAGGATATATGTAGATATATTTGGCGATACAGTTTTTTAGCCAATTTTAGAATATGCAACATATAATTATACATGTGGGAAGCAATGCGTATTTTGATTTGAGCCGCACAACTCAATAGCTGCCTTGAATTATGCTGCTGGTGATGCAAACGCCTATCAATTTAGGAACAGCGATTTTTTATATTTTTATATTTCGCTTTATTGCAAGCCATGTGCTGCTACAAAACTTTGGCTGGTTAATATTTTGCAGCATAAATTTGCTCATCGACTTTAATTGGGGTAATGGCGTGAAGTTTCCAAACCATCTGCTCTTTAATTTTCAATTTCAGCGTTAGGATTTTTAATTTTAAAAAATCTAAAATGTTTATCGTTAAACGCTTTGTGCATTTAATGGCCTCTTTATAGAATTTTATTGAACGTTTTTAATGACTCCTCCAGTTATTATTGAAAAAAATGTCACCCCGATACGATTAAAGCTTCTTTACATATATTTTGTTCGATACTAATTTTTAATAACCGTTTCAGCAATTAAACTTGAAATATATTTATTGAAAAAGTATCAATCCTATTCAAAAAATATCGAGATGTAAGTTTTCCTAACCCGTTTGGCTAATTCTCGCCTTAAATTAATATCTCAAATATTTTATAATTATTTTAGCTATATGGCGGCAGGCTAGTCTTGCACAAAAAATATTTCAGGAATAAAGTGCTTATAAATACTGCACCGCCACATAATATTATAATAGCTGATGCTTTCCATTTCAATTCAACCGGGCTATTCGGGTCATGTTCTTCGATTTCGATGTAACTGAAATATGTTGCTCTCTGGTCAAAATAATGAGACACGTATTTTTTTGTTCGCCCGAAAAAAATTTTTTTCAAGAGTTATCGGCAATTTTGTTTTTCGGCTCAAACTCGATTTTTTTTGATTATATAAGAAAAAAAATTTTTTAAATGCCCATAACTTAGTCAAAAATGAACCGATTTTAATAATTCTGGGTTCAAAATGATCGTAATTACTTACACGATCGACTTCATGTACAAACAATTGCAAAAAAGTAGTTGAAATTTTTTTATTTAGCAAAAAAGAAAAAAAATTGAAATTTTTTCGAAATTCAATATTTCAAAAAGTGTATTTTTTTTTTTTTTATAACTTTTTCCAAATCAAGAGGATGCCTCAAACTTCAATTAAGCTGAATGCCCAGTAGCTAAAATGAGTTGTTTTTGAGTAATGAATTTTTGAGTAAAAAACCTGTTTCGCACTTTTGGTTTTTTGCAAAATAAAAAATTTGCAACTACCTTTTTGCAATTGTTTCTACATGAAATCGCTTGTGTAAGTAATGACGATCCTTTTGAACCCAAAATTATTAAAATCGGTTCATTTTTGACTAAGTTATGAGCATTTAAAAACAAAATTTTCTTATATTATTAAAAAAAAATCGATTTTGAGCCGAAAAACAAAATTGCCGATAAAGCTTAAAAAAAATTTTTTCGGGCGAAAAAAAAACTACGTGTCTCATTATTTTGACCAGAGAGCAACATAGTTGAGTTACATCGAAATCGAAGAACATGACCCGAATAGCCCGGTTGAATTGAAATGGAAAGCATCACAGACTTTATATATTTACATTTATACATTACATTTATATATTTTGTTATTGTTTTAGAAAGGTGATAATCCTATTCAAGGTTCAAGTTCTTTGAATACCTTTCGTTCGATATACACATGGCAATATTGTAATTCGCTGACATACATGCAAAGCATCGCAGACGTATTAGATGGGTCGCTCTTATGAAGATGGTTGGTGTGTCCACTCTTTCGCGAAAATGCCAACTGGATGTGGGATTTTTTATTTAAATAAGGCACTGATTTAAATGCACACAACGGACAGTTCTTAATTTTGCTTGAATACAACTTATTCGAAACTTTCGTAACGTACCAGGAGGTTTATTAAGCTGAAATCACCATTAATTTCGGAGAAGCTTAAGGCACCGGAAGTTTCAGATATGGGAAGAATGAAGCAATAGTCATGGCTCCGAAGTCCTTAGAATTCCACAAATTCGCTATTAGGGAACTATACCCTACAGATATTGTGAATATGTCTCCTGTCATAAATCCGTTTTGAGCTTATTCGCTGCCCAAAAAACTTATTTCTTTTTATCTTCGCTTCTTATTTATTGCTGAGTCATTATTAATTTCATAAAATCAACACGCAATAAAAAGTATTGATCATTCACGTTGCGGGTAAAGCTTTGAGATATATCTTGACATTTATGCTGATATTCATAAGAGATAAAATCTCTCGTATACAAGCATTCGCCTGCAATCGAATGTATGTATGTATATATAGATGTATTGTAAATGTGGAGTAAGCAGAATTTGTAGATAAGTTGCTGTATAATTGTACGTGAATATACAGAATGTAAAGAATGTTTATTTAACTTTCTCAACACCAACAAATTAGCAAATTTTCAACATTAATTTACACACAAATGCACAAAATAAAAGGATAAGAAAAAGCAAAGGGAGTCATCAGCAAGAATTTGCATTAAAAGCGAGTGCTACTTGTATACTAAATAAGCAAGCAACAACAAATTGCAAGCAACTATAAAGCATCCTACAACAATTGTCAAACATCTTCCTGTTCAGTTCGGTAAACTCAACCAGTACAACAGCAGCAAAAATAATATGACAAAAAGCCGCACTATAAGAACTATGAAGGAACATTAACGGTCTGATGACATCATTAATAATTTCCGTCACGTCAAAGTACCAAATTCATGATATTCGGCTTGACGACATTCCTTATTCGCGTTGTATTTGTTTTAGTTGTTAACTTTTTGCGAATTTTGTTTTCGAATATTTTCCTGCTTTTTAGACTTTCCACATTCATGCTGCTCTTCCTCCAACTTAAATATACCTACTCTTATATAATATAAGATGTCTTCTTTTCGTCAAGTGTTAGCTAGAAGCAATTGGTATAAATAAACATATATTGGCAGCGCTGCAATAGAGCTGCCAAAGATTACATTTCCTTGTAAAATAGTGAGTTATACCAATTTTATTAGGTATAATCATTCTCGTTAACAACGAATAGAAAAGCGTCTACATAGATATGTACTTATGTATACTATATGTATGTATATAGTAATATGTTTATAAGTTGTAGCTGTGTAGTTGGCTGTATGTGGGCTTGAGAGAATAACCTGCGCGCTGTTGCCTATTTCGGGTAGGCCATTCATTTAATTTCATTGCGTTTCACCGCAATTTAATTTCCATTTCATATCACTTTTTTATTCATATATGTACTCGTATTTAAATATTATGATGTGCATAGCTTTGATGAATTCAGGACGCGTTTCTGTGATGCTCCTTATGTAATGGCACATTTCATGCCGCGAAGTGGCAAACCTACGAATTGAGACGTCACTCAACTAAGAAGGAAGCAAAATTAGCTATTTGACAGAGGGTTAGCTTTCCAAAAGCGAGGAGGACATTTCCATACCATTTAACTCACTCGCTATAGTGCTCTGCGGTTCATTTCCTTTCGTACGACAAACCCTATGAACCAAACAGGTTGCATTTCTACTCGTCTGAAAAAAATACTTTTTTCCATGCAATACAAATTCCAATGTGTTTTAAGCATTTTTCTAATGTACCAACGTCTCGCTGGTCTATGCCCACTAGACCAGTATTAAATCTTTTTTCAGGCAATGCTCCTTCAAGTTTGCATTTCTGATGCGTTCCGATACTCTTTTAAAAATGACCGACGATGGGCTTTCAAATAATAATTTGTAATTATTTTCTTTGGATAAAAAAATTAATTTTATCACTCTCAAAGCATAAAATATTCCACAAAAGTCATTTGGGAATGCTGAAATTTTTGCAGTGAAACTTCTTAGGCGTCGATGGACGAGCGAGAATGGAGAGTAAAATTTCAAGATCATGCAACGTTTTGGGCATTTTCGTTCCGCGAGGGAGAAAAAAGATATAACGTAGAGGAAAAGGAGAGAGAGAGCTGTACCCTATATATATCTTAGATACACTTTAGGCTATTCACGTCTCCCTTTTTTTGTTTTTGTACCATATAATATTCTAAATTGTTCAGCGCCATCGCGACTAAAAGAATCATGGCCGCTGCAACTGCGTCTACGAATGTGTTTATGCGTGGTGCCAAAGCGGCCTTCGCGTTGAGCTTGCTGCTACTTTTACGTCAATCAAGGTTTTTTTTGTTATGTGTGAGTGCAATATTCGGAATATCGACTGGTAGAAACAAAAGTGCACAGAAGCAAGAAGGCAGCGCTGTTCCGTCGCATATATGTATATATGTTTGAAGGTGCATGATATAAATACAATTATTTTGTAAGAAGTTTAGAATGCACGTAGGTATGTGTGTATGTAAGCATGCTAGGACTTAAAGTGGGTACATATACATACACACCTACATAGGCTTTAGAGCAGAATTGTTTTTGCACTTGTCAGGAAGAAACTGGTTCTTTAGTGCGTATGTGTATCTCAAACAGGTTGCACGACCTCTGACCAGTCTCAGACCATTGGGTTGATCACCAAGATTGAGTGATATCACCCTTTGGGAGTATGTAAAGTCTAAATGCTTTGTGGATAAACCAGCTTCGATTAAGGCATTGGAAGCCAACTTTGCTAAAGTTTCACGAGATACCGGCCGAAGTCCTCAAAATTGGTGTTTACGGCTGGCCGAATTAGGGCACAGTTGCGGCCAGCATTTGAGAGGGATAATCTTTAAATAAATAAATGTGATGAATGGTTCTACACAAAAATAATAAAGATTGTTCAATGAGTTCGAATTTTCGTTGTTTTATTTTAATTTAAAACCCGAGCCCCCTAAATTGATCACCTTTATATCATATACATATATAAATGCGAATTATATCCTTTGTTGGTAGCTGGGTCGAGTCCCTCTTCCGAAGTGTAGAGTGCGTCTTTATATTATTCCAACACCGGTTTCGAACAGCAGAGGGTTTTTTATGAAAAGCTTTTTCAGTGCAGAAACACGCTGAATGATCTTAGAGAACACATTTTCTATTATATTAGATGGATAGTCACGCACTAACCCATTCATCAATTTCAGGCAGTTAGTAGATGAAAAAAAGGTTTAATTCACTTTAAGTGAACTTACTTTAAGGAATAATTTATTGACTAGTTTATTAATTTGATGGCCTTTAGCTCCAATAACTCTTTCAGTAAAAGCTTACTCCATATAACTTTTTTCAATTAATTAATTTAGTCTTTAATTTGGCAACATTACTTCTTCTTATTGATGTGCGCGATAGTTTTAACAATTGTTGCCAAAAGATTATTGTGCTTCTTGCGAAAGCTATCAAACAATATTTGCAAATATTATATTTTCGAATTAGTATTTTTTAAAGATGCTAAAGGCTCCGAATGAATCGACAATGCAATGCAAATCAAAAAGATTTTTTTTGTTTTTGTAAATTAACAATTTCTTATCGCACCTCAAATATTACACTTTTAAATTGATGTTATCTGCGTACTTTACCGAAATTGCCATTGGATTACTAGAAAAATTGTATTATTGTTTGATTATTGATAACTTGAATTACTAGTCAAATAAGACGTTTACTGATTACTGAACAAGTAGGGTATGATGTGTCACAACTCGTTCTAATTGTAACAAAGAACTACTCAAATGTGGAGGGTATAACAAATATTTTGCACTACCTTTAATACCTATGTCGTATGATTCTCTCTGCTTTTTTAATGCACTTTCTCTATGAGTAGGAATAAAATATGAGGTTATGCTTGACAGTTCTGAGATAATGATTTTGTAATATTTTTATAACAGGTCAAGTCATACCTTTCGATTTAAAATATTTAATATGTCTTTCAACAACTCATCTCCTATGGTAAGGGTGAATTGTATTTTTAGCACAAGAACTATTCAAATACAAGTTACTTAAATTTTTTTAGTAATCAGTAGCTATATCTATATACACATGTACAAGAATTCTAAAAACTTCCTAAATTTACCCCACCATGAATGACTGGAAATTTTAGATGGTATTTACGCACAAATGTAAATACCCTTTATTAAAATATTAATTACTTACTTCTGTGCTTCTGAATTCACTGCAACCATTTCCAAAATCAAGGCAAAAGAACGCGAAAAATTCAGCTTTCGCTTCTTGTAAATAAACTTTCTCTTTGAAAAGAAATAAGAAGGGCGAAGGTGGGACTCCGTTCAGATGCAGTTGATATATTGTCGCTGGCACATTGTTCGAAATAAATATCAGTAGTAAATTATATACTCGTATATATGCGTTTCTAGCATATTGTAAAAGGTAATTTTGCACGTTTCAATCATATGAGTATCAAGTGAAAGAAAAAAGTCGTAATAGTTGAAAAAAAGCCCCATATTAAAATTACAGAAAATTATATTTTAAAATTTTTTCATGAATATTTGTGAAAATGAACTAAATACTTTCGCGAACGAAAAATGAATTTTAATAGCCCTAATTTTTCTCTCACACGCAAGCATTTTATTTTTGTCCAATTACTAATTCTGTGTAATACACAATTTAAAGATTCAATTTCAAAGATTCCAAAATACAGACAAGTAAATTGGAGCTAAGGTCAGCGAAAAGTGAATAAAATTGTTTGCCCTATACCGGTGATTTGGCCCGGGAGGATTTAAGCAACTTTCGAAGGTGAAAAAGCTGAGGAATGGTATTAAAATACAATACTTAAAGAAACCATTTTACCAAAAAAAAAATTTTTATTCATTAAAAAATAACGCTAAAGATGATCCCTTAAATGAAATGTAAAATAATAACAACTCTAAATCTATATAACAGTCACAAAGGTAGGTAAAATCAAAAGAACTAGAAACGGTATTAGAACGACAAGTTTTCATTAGTTTTTTACGTAAAAAAGAATAATAAACTCATGGGAAGGTCTTATTAAATAAATTAAAAAAAGACGAACTAATTTTTAATATTTTAAAACAATTAAAAAAATTAACTCCAGATTTATTAAATAAAAGAAAACGAGTTTACTGAAGAAAATATAAAAAAGCTGGTTTATTAAAATAATTAAAAAAGTGTTTATTAATTATTTCCTGAAAAGCTAAATGTATTAAGAAAAATTAAAAACAAAAATGAGTGTACTGAAATTACTTGAGTTTATAGAATTTGTTTAAACTAAGTTTTTCAGCCCCAGCCAAAACAATACATATATTAAAATTTCAAGGTAGAATTAGCAGCAGAAAGTAGTTTGAGGTAAATTATTTTATACGAGGGGTGCCTTTTATGTGTCAGGATTTGGCAACCCTGGTGTTGCAATCTGGCAACTGACAGCTGTATCGCAAAGTTTGACATTTTTTGGCTTTAACGTACTCAGAACGTTTTGAAATACCAGCGCTATTTGTGTTGTTTACAGTAACTTAAAAGATTCATCTCGGTCCAAAAATGGAATTAAATCGTGAACATTTTCGTGCGATTAATTTTTACAACTTTCGACGTGGATTAACGCAGCAAAATTGCATGGATGAACTTAATTCATTTTTTGGCGATGAAGCTCCATCAAGGACCATTCGTAGCTCCCTCCAAGACGAATTTCGTGAAGGTCGTCCAAAATCAGTTGTTGTTCCGAAAACCATTGATGCTGTGCGCGAACTGATATTGCAAGATCGTCATGTGACCTATCGTGAGATTGAGACAATCTTAGGCATTAGTGGGACCAGCATACGTTCAATATTGCATAAACATTTGACTGTCAAAAAAATTTGTTCGCGTTGGATCCCACACAATTTGTCAATCGCTCAAAAAAGGCTCGTGTCGATTGGTCGAAGGAAATGCTCAAAAAATACGATCGCGGCCCTTCGAAGCACGTCTATGACATCGTGATAGGTGATGAATCATGGATTTATGCGTATGAGCCCGAAAGTAAAAAGCTGTCGACTGTATGGGTGTTTCAAGATGAGCCAAATCCAACAAAAGTTGTTCGCGCACGAAGCACTTCTAAGCAAATGGTCGCCTGTTTTTTTGGAAAAACTGGACATACCACTAGAACTACACAGAACAGTAAATTCTGAGTGGTACACAACCATTTGTTTGCCAGTTGTCTTCCAAGAAATTAGGAAAACCAATCGCCAAACACGGATCACTCTTCACAAGGACAATGCGAGCTCTCACACATCGGCTCGAACAACTGCATTTTTGAGCACCCAAAACATCGAATTAATGGGTAATCCGCCGTATAGTCCTGACTTGGCACCGAATGACTTCTTTTTATTCCCGTACGTAAAAAACAAACTGAGAGGTCAACGTTTTTCAACACCTGAAGAAGCGGTTGCGGCATTCAGAATGCATGTTTTGGAGGTACCTCATTCAGAGTGGCAAAAGTGCTTCGACAATTGGTTCAAACGCATGCAAAAGTGTATAGATCTTCATGGAGAATATTTAGAAAAGCAATAAAGTGATTTTCGATTATTAAAATTTGTTTTTGTTCTCTAATCCCGACATATAAAAGGCACCCGAGTAAAACAAAACGAATTCGTGGGCTGCAAAAACTAAACTACGTTCAATACTATTTCACGAAAAAATAGTGTTAATACACAACAGGAAATCTATAGCTGTTGAAAAGTACTTAACAACGATACCAAGCTCTGTCCATTTGAGACTTTTTTCAATCAAATCACTTAAATGGTTTGCATATTAGGCTTTATTTTATAAATTTAAAATGTTTTTAATCTATATCAGTATCAAATATTTTTACTTCATCCTTTGAGAAAAGCACTTAAGAACGGAGGAAATAATAGTTAAATCACCTAAAGTAAGTATTCATTAATATTTTAGTGAGAATCCTTTTTGCTTTATTACTGCTGCGCTGTGCCTTTGGTTTGACATTATTAAACCTCTACAACGTTCAACCGGAATATATTCCCATGATGCCTTGGCCTTTTGAAATAACTGATCCAAATTTCTGATATTCTGCGTATTGAGTGCATTTTTTACGTCGTTCCAAAGATGTTCTATTGGATTTAAGTCGGCACTCAAAGATGCCCAATCCAGAACAGTGAACAAATTGTCTTCGAAAAACTTTTTCGCCACACCATAAGTGTCCTTCGGATCAATGTCGCTTCCGATTTAGGTATCATTACATTTTAAAGTATCTGAATGCAATTAACCACATTCATATTGCCTTCAATATGATGAATTAGCCCGACACCGTTCCACAAAAAGCATCCCACACCATTGTTGAATCTCCCCCGTGGTTTATGATCTGGATCATCCACCTAGACCAACTCTATTTGCTTTCATTTCATCGCTAAATAAAATATAGCACTACTGATTTTAAGCCCGGGATATACTATCTCGAGCAAACTCAAGTCCGCGTTGTCGTTGCGATACTGTTACCAATGGCATCAACCGATCATGAAGCCCTTCTGCCCATCGAAGTACAATGTTCTTTTCGCTTTTTCAGGTGAACAAACATTTCTTGATGGATATCAGCAGTACTCTTCCTGTTTTGACAATCTAATGATAATTCTATCAATCAGGCTAGTAGTATTTTGGGTTTTTTTTTCTGGGAATGCTTTCTGCAGTTTTAAACTCAGAAAATTATTTCAAAGCATTAAAAACTATGGTCTTTGAAACGTTTAATTGTGCTGAAATAGCACTGCAGTACTCGTATAAGCCGGTCGGTTGCAACTCTATGATTGTTTTACAATGCTGGCGCAATTTTTTCCTTTCGACTTTATTGAATCGTTTCAATAAAGTGCTGTTGGTATACTGCAGATATTTACTTTTTTACCAGTTACAATATAAAACAGAAAAGAATTCACAAAATTTTGGAACAAGACGGAATCGTTCTTAAGTATATTTCTCCCGAAAATATCAGTGTTCATGCTAAAACGCAAAAACCCCATGCGAACCCTTCAAGAGAAATAGATAAATAAACGCATTTCTATAAATTTGATCACAGCAAATATATTGAAATGCAAAAGTGCCGTTACAGCACCGTACTCGATAAAACATGGTTGCCAAGGCATCGTTCTTTAGTATTTTTCAACGGCTATATACTTCCAATATTTGTGAAAAATCGCTGTTCTAAAAATTCTGAATCACCATCGGGTCCTTTAAAAATTTGGGACCCAAAAACTTCTGTATATTTACATTCATTGTACATCACTCTGAAATATTCGGATATGTAAATAAAATAAATTTTTTACATATATGCATACAAAATTCAATTTATCGTTGTCTGTTACTAAAACTAATCTTAGAGTAACCTCTTGGGCACCCAATTTTACATTTATCTTTTCGGCATACGTAATTAGAATTTTGTTTGTCCTAGACTATTTATGGTTCCTACGTATTTATAGGCAGAAACTCAACAGCCAACAAATCACAAAGCTCATTTCCTACAGCTCCACAACTGCTTTCCTTAACAACTGTCTCCTCAATTAAATCAGCTTGCAAACTTAAGTTCCAGCATTTCCGCATAGGTACAATGTATCCCTCCATCTCTGACACAAATACACATACACTCATTTTGCAAGCTCAGAATGTCAAAAACTTGAGCGGCGGAGAAATGGTATTCCACCAGCCTCGCTACCGCCGCCACAGCCACCTGCAGCCACTTAGGAAGTTACATAATTGCGCAACTGATATTTATTTTGGCCTCACCGGTCGCCTCTGCCATGATGGAGACATATTCATGTACATAGGTGAGCTTCGCGCAAAATTACGCGTCTGGTTCCATTTTCACTTCCGAGTTCAACTTCAGCTGAATTTTCGCTGCCGGCAGCAAATGAAAAGAAGAGGAACTACGTTTTCTACGATACTTTTCTGCTTTTTTTACTTTTGCCACAGCCATTGTTATTACAACTCTTGCTATTACCTATTATTGTTATTGTTGGCAGGCATTTCAGATTTTACGAAGGACTCCAGTGGCTGGCCAATTCATTACGGAAGGTACTCAATGCCATGGCTATGGGCACTCTGGCGTATTGTTATTGTACACAATAACTTCTACTTGTTGGTGGTTCCGTTGAGAGAAAACTTTTCGACCTTTTTATTTATGTTTCATTTCATACCAAAGATAGGTACTTGCAATGGCGCCAGGCACAGGGGCGAAATGGCTGGTGGGGGTATTTCTTTGACTTAATTCTTCGCTGGCTCCACATCTTCGTTGACCCTTGCCTACTCATTTTTATCGACTTTTTCTTTATTGCTTACGTTTTTTTCTTTGCTCACATTTTCTATTTTTGCCTCCAAATTGCTTCAGTGCTATCACTGAACAAAAAGCTAGGTGCACCACAGTAAATTTTCTTGCACTCGCCGCCGCTTACGTCTCGCGCGGTATGTCGGGCAAACTCACTCATTTGCCGCCACTGAGTACGTGTCTAGCAATTCTTATGCGTGTAGATGCAAATATGTACGAATGAATGTAAATGCCTACAGGGTGGGCCAACGGCAACTATCGGGGTTTTTTTAGCCTCATGAGAACTATCGATAACCACAGTTAAATAGCTGAGAATGGCAAACTGTGTTGAAGTTTCTGTTCAATAAGGTTTGGCAAGTCCGTATGAATCCTTTAACGTCAGAACAACGCTTCTAAATTGTAGAAATTTGGCTATGAAAAAATTAAATAGGCATAGAGCACTAGCGACATTATCAACCTTTACTGTTTTTGAAATGAGGAAGGAGTTGCCGTTATCGAATTTGTGTTTCCAAACCTTAATTAGCTAAACATCGTTGACATTTGGTTCCAGCGAGATAGCGCAACTTTCCATACAACGCACTTAACAATAGATTTATTCGATATTCAAGCCACTATTGATGCCATGGGACCAGATTTATTAGAAAAATTAGTCAAAAGTTGTACGAATCGAATGGTCCATATAACTCGTAACCGTCGGAAATATGCGAATGCCATGAAACTATGCACCAGATTATAATAAAAAAAAACATTCCAAGAATACTATTAATTAAAAATTACTTAAATTGAGGTTAACTCAGAACGGAAATTCTAATTTTGTCTCGGTTTCCAATACAACCCCAAGAAACTATCTAAGGCGTTCAATTTATAGCTTCGCCAATTGAAATTGCTAAGACTGTTTATTATGCGTTCGCCGATCTTATCGCGAAAAAATATGTACTTTTGCTTGATCGGCTGTGTGCGTCAACCTGTACAAGCCAAAAATTGTCACCTTCAACTCGTCAATTCCAGCACACAAAAGTTCGTTAGTTACGGCTCCATAACTGAAATGATAGCACTTTCAAGCGTCATATCAAACGACGATAAAACAAATTTCAGACTGAAATTTCAGTTTGGATTTGGCAGCTATTCGAGTAAGATATGTTTCGTGATTTTCGCTAAGATGGGAAAAGACCAGTATCGTTCTGTAATTCGCTTTTTGTTTTTGTTTGGGAAAAAATGGGACGAGATAAAAGCAAAGTCAGATGCTCTCTATTGAGAGGCTTCGCCATCTATGGCCACAGTTAGATATTGGTTCAACGAATTTAAACGTGAGCGAATATTCGTTTTTTTATGAGGAGCGACTAGCATGCCCGAGGAAATAATTCAAAAAGTCCACGACATGATTCTCGCTGATCGACGAACGAAAGTTCGCGAAGCATTTGGCGAAAAAGAAGGCGCAGTTTTACCACGATAACGCACGAGCACATTCATCCGGAGTTGTCGCCGCCAAACTGCATGGATTGCGTTATGAATTGCTGCCGCACCCCCCGATCTGGCTCCTTGCGACTATTTCTTGTTCCCTAACATGAAGAAATGACTCGCGAGAAAAAAATTTAGTTCAAACGAGGAAGTCATCGTCGAAACAGAGACGTATTTTGGAGAGTTCAACACCCCTATTTTTTGGAGGGGCTAAAGAAATGGCCGGAACGTTGTATCTTTCTAAAAGGGGACTATGTTGAAAAATAAAAAACCAAATTTTTGAAAAAAAAATTAATGTATTAAGTTAGCTGTCGTAATGAAAATACGCCTGTGCCAAACTACTTCTTGATAAAACAATATTTACCAATGGTAAATTTACTAATTTCGTTACGCGAAGAATAATACCATAACTTACTGACAGTCACAATTTTAAATGTTAAAACGTATCAGTGTTGAAGTGACACATAATTCAAAACTTTACTTACAATTGGAGCACCCTATATATACTTATATGTTTGCTTCGCCAGGCTGATGATATTACTGTTTCTGGTCAAAGTAAATACTTTCGAGCTTAAATTTTCTTGCGCACTCTAAAATTTGTTGAAAATTTGTTTTTAACGCACTTTGTACCCAATTAAGTGTGTGGGATGTTGGCGTCGATAGCATCAAAAGTCATAAAAAATGCAAAGCAATGAACTTTATTTATAACTTGGCAGGGAATGAAAGAACAAAGGCAAGTGAAATATCAGTTTCTGTAAATTAGTTTAAGAATCATGTGGAGGGCATAGAGAAAAATGGCTAGTAAATATCTTTTTACAATTCATATAAGATCGGCCCTCTTCCTCTCTTACTTTGTTGAGGTATAAGTTCAAGGTAGTAAATCACTTGATTAAGTATTAGTTTGGAAATGAAGTAGTTTCGACAAGACTGAAGCCGTCAGCAAGTGTTTAGAAGGTGCTTGTAATCATGTTATATCAGTGACAAAATTCAGCCGATTACAACTTCGGAGTATCTCAGCTGCATCCCACAGCCGGCTGCGAAATAATGATTTTAAGCACAAAACCAGCTCTAGCCTGCACGTTCTGGTAAGCGTATGACAGTTGCCTGAGAAACTCCCTTTGTCTGTATATGGCCTTGTGCATAGTCTTCGAGTTTACCCATCCAGTCGAACAAATTCTTGGGTATTTTATCAGATGAATACTATACCTCCTGTTTCCCAGGGAATGATTTAAGAACCAAAGCTGGAGCCTATTCGAGACTCGTCCCTGAACATAATAATAGCATTGGAAGCGAATCAGTCTCATCCATCAGAGCGCGAGTCTGTATGTGAGAGAGGACAAATCAAAACCTTGGCTCCACAGATGAACTATCGACACCGTCTCACTTTCCTGAGGTATTAAATATAGCTAAGCGGGGATAATATTATACGAGTAGAAGATTTGAATAAAATATCAAACTTAAACAGAGATTGACCACTTATTGGAAATATTGCTTTAGAGAGAGATGAGATTTTTAGAAATTAGTCAGAAATTATACATGTTATCTATGATAACGATTCCAAAGAGGTAAAAATGTATGTTTTTCACTATGAGGTACTCTGCATTTGTCACTAGGTAATTTAAATAGCTGCACAAAAAGCAGTAGTTTCCAACGTATGACAATTTATTAAATAGTAAAAAACAAATGAAAACCTAAAATTGCAAGGCAGTGCTTTGTGTACTACAGCCTCCAAGTTTCTCCGCATTTGCCGCTGCTGCCAAAAACTTGATTCACACCTAACGACCTCATTTATTGGGATTCATCTAACCATCACCTATAACCCCTACCAACTCAACTAAACATGCTTAACCAACCTATGAAGCAGCATTTATTGACGGCAACTGTCAAAACTTTTACCGAGAAACTATGAATTGGCCTACTTATGAATTATACTTTATTCAAAGTTGCCAAAGCTGTACGCGTACACAAGCTATATATACATATATACTTTGACGTAAGCTTACTCACACGTATCTACATAACACATGGGGTGAAAAGTTCCGGTCTAACATTAGTTTTATTACATTCACCTCTTCTTCAGTTAGTGTCATACTAACTAAAGAGACAGCTGTTCAAATTTCTTGATATTCATGATACCAATGATTCACGACGCAGTGGGCGTCCAAATATGGCGGTAACACGAGAAAACATCAAAAAAAATCCACAAAATTCTTTTGAATAATCGAAAAGTGCAGTAACATGAGTTAGCTGACATCGTAGAGATATCAAAAGAACATGTGAGAAAGCTCTGTTCAATGTGCGTGCCACGTTTGCTTACTGATGACCAAAAACAAGAACGAGTTGATGATTCAAAACAATGAAAACTATATGAATTGAACTTCTAATTGCTCCGACATTCATCGTATTCGCCAGATTTGGCTTCCAGCAATTACTGGCAGTTCACAAAGCTAAGAAAAATGCTGGCCGGTAAGACATTTTACTCGCATGAAGAGGTTATTGCTGAAACTGAGGCCTACTTTGAGGCAAAAGATAAATCGTTCTACAAAAGTGGTATTGAAATGTTAGAGTAGCGCTGGAATGAATGCGTTGTTGTTGATGGAAATTACGTTGATGAATAAAGCTAATTTTGAACAAAGCCCGGGACTTTTCAGCCCAAGTTTATGTAGGTAGATTGAATATGAAACGAAATTGATAGCCCTTTGCAGGGACATATAGAAATAGTTTAACCGATAACGTTTTCAAAAGTATGCCAAACTATTGGAAAAGTAGAATTATTTATTTTAGAGTGCCTATTTATGAGAGTGCATGGGTGTGTATGCGTACGAAGATTACCACACAGCTGAGTCATTTACATAAGAATAATTTTTTATTACAAGGCAGCAGCTGTTGCGATCATTGACGAAAAATTTTGAAAGCGATAAAAATGCAAGAAAAAGATTTTCTGAATAAGTAACGGATAAGTAGCCAAAGTTGAAGAAACATTAAAGGGGGCATTAATTCCAAATGTGACTCGTAATATAAGTTTTAATCAAAAAGTACAAAGTAGTGCTCATAAATATCACAAGTATGTCAAATGTCAAATATTCCATGAAGGTAAGCGAGAAGTTCGTGGAGATCATAGGAAAGAAAATTTACATAAATTTAGAAAATTTATACATACACTTATTAATACTTTCGTCACAGTTACACACCTGCAAAAGGGTACAAAATAGTTTTGATAGACGCTCCTATTCACGGTTTCCGGGAAAGTCGTTCTAGATATTTAGGTACGGTCGGGTGATCATTTATAATGAATAAAATAATTATTATAAATAAACATCGATTCACTTCTCCATGAACTTTGTTTATAAGTTTTTGGATCCTCTTCTCACGGCCCTTTGTATATTGTAGTTTCATACACACAACTAAATAGATAATAATGGTTATTGTCGGCATGCTGATAATTAATTAAAAAAATGTAAAAATTTAGATTCTTTCAAATCTCACTATTTTTATTCAAAATACGGCTCTTAGCAATTATAGGTGAAAAATGGCATCTTTAAATGTCCACCATGAGCACTTCTACAGGTGGCCATACGAGAATTCAAATTATCAAGGATTCACTCACTCATTATCGCATTGAGTTCAACAATCTCAATTCAAGCGTTGTGTTTCAGCTCTGGAATCGTTGTTGGCTTATTCACATAGACATTACTTTTCTAAAACCCCCATTGCGAGAAATGAATCGACTAATGTGGCTCCCTATCTGTAGAAAATAAGATAGAATATGTATATTCGTTCAAGCTCAAGCGATGTCTTTTAATAGTAACATCTCTTTTCACCAGCCCAAAAATCAGAGCAAATAAGATATTACATCACGATTTCTCTGAAATTACCAAAGGACCTCTTTCCCCCAGATGCGGGGAGACAAATAACATAGATTCCATCTGAAATGAGCTTCATCACTAAAGACACTTTGCGGGAAAAGCCAGCATCCCTTCCATAAGATCCCTGCGTTGATAAGATTTGATGGCTTAAATTGTTGCGTTAATTGAATTTTGTATGAATGCAAATGCTAATCCTTATGTAAAACCCACCAAACAGTAATTGTTGAGAATATATGGATGTGAAAGGTTGTTTAGCAAAATTTTACCATAGGGTAGCAATATTCTCAACAGAAGGTTCAGTTATTGGTTTGCTGCTCATTTATATATCCTCGACAGAACCAGTTTTTTGAAATTTTTCATCAACTTTTGAATTGTCTACTCATTCGGAACAATTTCCTAATAAATGTCACGCGCTGTTCCATAGAGCGATGGGTGCGTCCTCTTGCCCGTCCGTTTTGCTTTTGTGTCCGTCAGTTTGTACGTCCTTTTGTCTGTCCGTCTGTGGATGCTATCCGATTTTTTGATTTTTTCTGAGTTCTTTGTTTACTTTTTCGTACGGTCACCTGGCCCGCCAGGGGCTAATCGAAATTTTCAAAGAGTTGTCTTCATACCAAAGATATGAGCAGTCGGGAATGCATGCAGGGAGGTTTGACGGATATTTTCTTTACCGATGGGTCCAAGAATGTAATAGGGTCTGGAGCCGGATGGTACTTAAACGATGGTAATAAGTATCACTATGCTATGGGAGAAACGGCAACTGTTTTCCAAACGGAAGTTTTTGCCATCCTGAAAGTAGCCGAATGGATAATCCAGAGAAGATGGTGCGGGAAACAGATTGGAGTTTTCAGTGACAGTCAGGCTGCACTGAATGCCCTGAAGAACGCGAAGCAAACCTCAAAGATTGTTCAAAAATGTAAGAAGAAGCTTAATTCTGTTGCAAGACAAAACAGGCTTGTACTTATATGGGTTCCACGACACTCCGGTGTTCAAGGAAACGAAATTGCCAATGAATTGGCCAACCGTGGATAAGCGGTTCCCCCACAAGGGCCAGAGCCAATAATCGGAATCATTTCCGCAGGAATCATGAATTGAATCAGCGATTATGTAGGCAATCTACATAAAGAGCGATGGTCCGGTCTGGAACGCTGTAGAACTGCAAAGTGTTTTGTGACAAGTCCGAACAGAAAACTGTCAAACTTTCTACTTAAACTTAGAAGGAGAGATATTCGGTTGATGGTCGCCATCATTACAGGACATAACCCATGGGGTCATCATATGACCACCATTGGAATCATCGAGAACCCGGTATGCCTGTCATGCTTGGAGGAGGCGGATAGCACTGAGCACTTTCTCTGTGAGTGTCCTGCCTTTGCTAGAGCACGGCTACGAGTATTGGGTTCCGATGTCGTGAGAATGAGTAATATTCGTTCTTTAAAATTGGAGGATATTTACAGATTTGCCAAAGAATCTGGAAAATTTTGACAGGACTAACTATCTCTATCTCTGTCTCTATTCTTGCCTATCTCTTTCTCTGATACTTTTCTCCTTCTCTCCTTGAGTATCTACCCTTTTTTCAGAGCTTTAAATACAATGGGCTTTTTAGCCTGAGTGTTTTAGGAGCCACCAAATCTCCTAGTGCTCCTTGGCGGAACCTTTCAAATTTCAATTTCAATTTTCATCTTTAGTGTAAATAATAGTTTAGTGTAAATAAAGTTAGTTAGTGTTTAGAAGTTATAGATTAAGTCCTAGCTTATGTGAACAATTTGGTGATCCTCGTCTTAGGGAATCATGCGAAAGTAATATAGAACCCCATGGAGTAAGCTCTGCGCATCATCCCAGGAGCCGTATGATAATAAAGGAAAAGAAAAGCCTCGTACCATTCTATGATCGAACCATCATTCGGAATGCTCACATAGATGCTGTTAATAATAAGGGCAGAAGGCGCAACATCAAACTTCAGATTGTCCATCAGCCTTAAGTGGACTGCACTCCCACATGATAACATTCAAACTCGTCGTCACTGCCATCAATACTTTGTGAGAAAAGAGCATCCTTTTATTGGGTCTGGTCCTAGCGAAATTAAGCACTTCTTCGAGACTCCGTGGGCCAAAGCCCTTTTGTGGCTTCACATAAAGGAAGATATCAAAGACTGGGTAAACAGAGAATAACTAAGACACTAGATGGAGGGTCCAGAATAGAGCCAGGGTTTTTCTTTCTCTCCCGAAGAGCATCGAATAAGCTCCTGAACCTGGATAGAGAGAGTTTACCAGCACATAGCACACTTAGCACCTTCTTTTAAAATGAATAGCTCTCGCAAAAGGTGATGGGATTATAAATCCATTGGAATATATTCATATTATATGGAAGAAAGAGTCTAAAGAGGTTACTCAACTTTATCAGAAGTTTCCCGTTATAGGCATTGCTTGACAATAATAATTATGATAATGCAGTCAAAGCAATTACTTGAAATAAAATATGTATCCGATAATATTAATTAAGGTATTCAATGGAGGTTTAATATTTTATACCGTCATCAAATCACAGGGGGCAAAAGAAAGGCAAATCGAAATCAAATATTCCCAAACTATAGTTATACACAAAGTTATACACAAACTATAGTTATACATAGGCGAGTTAACGCGCACTCAAACTAGGCTAAGTGCAATGAACAGTTAAATGAAATACAATACTTGCATACTCGTACCTGCCTGGTAACTATAAAATAATATATTGGTTAGTCGAAAAAGTCTTTTCGTATTTTGTCAATAGATGTCGTTGGAGTCATATATCTCCAGTGCTACAAATCACATTGTGTCATATCACATGGTGTTAGAAAGGTGACATTTTAAGCTTCATTTAACCAAAAAAAAATTAAATTCGGAGAAGTTGAAAAAAAGTTATAGCTGTTCAAAAATGAGTGAAAATAATGAAGAAATTCACTATATTTTGAAATTTTTGTATAAAAAAGGGAGTAATGCCACGCGAGCCACCAATGAAATTTGTGAAGTTTACGGAGACGATGCACACTGGGGATTTTTGTACAGAGATGCGGAAAAAAGTATACATCCCAAAAAATATTTACATTTTTACTACTAACGAAGTTGTATATATTTGTGTATGAAAAGAACATGTTTAAAAACTATTTTTAAAAAAAATTTTAAAAAACAATGTTTTTACGCACAGGATACATGTAAGTTCATAATTCTGAATTACCCTCAAAGTGTCAAAACAAAATTAAAAGTGTTTCGTTATCATTATGCACACACTAGAAAGCGTTTAGTTATTATCATTACCAAAAAATAATCAGTGGCGCCTGGTGGCACCTGCAATTGATTAAAACTGAAAGAGACGTTATTAAGCAACACGTTGATACTAGTTTCTGACCGTAGGTAAATGTAGCTCAACTTGCAGATCCAAGAATATGAAGGAATATGATTTTTTTCTTTTTTTTTTCGTAAAATTAATTATAAATAGATAATCAAATGCTTCACAGCCTTTGTTCTTCCGGCTAAAATATATAAAAATATCGTACCCTAAATGAAAAATAAAAAATTGGAAGTCGGCTCAAGCAAAAGGAAGAAAAACCACCTTGGGCTTTGAAGTTTTTTCTTAGTCAGTTCAATACTATAAAAAAATTATACTTTTGACATATCTATAAAAAAAAACTGTAAGTCGGAGTTTAGTAATTCTTTTTGATTTTATTGTTGGTTCTATTCTGGAATTTAGAAATACCATTAAATATTGCGTAGGTGGTATGTTGCAAATTTGACTTTCTTCCGCTAAATCCCCAGTGTGCGATGCTGCATCAGTTCGTGTAGCACAACAATGGTCCGCTCGCTTCCGTTCTGGAAATTTCGATGTGAAAGATGCACCTCGCTCCGGTCGACCTATCGTTGAAAAAGTCGATGAAATTATGGAAAAGATTGATCAGGACCGTCACATAAGCTGCCATGACATCGCCAAGGCACCAAACATTCATCATCAAACGGTTTTGAACCATTTAAAAAAGGCTGGTAACAAAAAGAAGCTCTATGTTTGGGTACCACATGAATTGTCTGGGAAAAATTTAATGGACCGAATTAACATCTGCGATTCTTTGCTGAAACGAAATGAAATCGAACCATTTCTGAAGCGAATGGTAACAGAAGACGAAAAGTGGATCAAATACGACAATAATGTGCGAAAAAGATCATCGTGCAAGGGTGGTGAAGCTCAACAAATGGTCGCAAAGCCAGGATTGACGCCTCGAAAGGTTATGCTGTGTGTTTGGTGGGATTGGAAAGGAATCATCCACTATGAGCTGCTCCAGCCTGCTCGAACGATTGATGATACACTTTACTGTCAACAACTTATGAGATTGAAGAAAGCAATCGAAAAAAACAGCCAGAACTGATCAGCAGAAAGGGTGTCGTCTTCCATCAGGACAACACTAGGCCACACACATCTTTGATGACTCGGCAAAAACTGGGAGAGCTTGGCTGGGAAGTTTTGATGCATCCACCATATAGCCCTGACCTTGCACCGTCGTACTACCATTTGTTTCGGTCAATGCAGAACTCCCTTAATGGAGTAAAGTTGGCTTCAAGAGAAGCCTCTGAAAATTACTTGTCGCAGTTTTTCGCCGAGAAGCCACAAAAGTTTTACACTGATGGAATAATGTCTTTAGAAGAAAAATGGCAAAAGGTGGTCGACCAAAATGGTACATATTTGGTTTAATAAAGTTTATTATAAATACAAAAAAAAAGAGTTAAAGTTTGATTAGAAATACGAAAAGACTTTTTCGACTACCCAATATCTTTAGAAAACAGAACTTGACACATTTAAATATAATATAAGCATGGATATGTACAGTAATCGCATATATTTTTGGAAATTCATCTTCGCCGTCGCTTTTAGATGTACTTGGAAAACTATTACTTATTTATAAATGTATGTATTTATGCTTTCCTATTTGTTTTCGCAAGGCACAATAGAAGCACACAACCCAAGGAGAAATAGACAAATAAACGAGTTCTCATGTATGTATGTGTCAAATGTATATAAACGTCTTTGTGTGTGTAAATCAAATTTTACACAAAATCAAAAGCACACTTACTAATTTTACGCACATCCCAGCAAAGGAAAATATTTAGATATTGATACCTGTGACATAAAATCAGCTCCACACGTAAACAAAAAAGCCTCCCCACACAACTAAACGAGCTGATATGCAAAAATAGAAGCATTTGGGTAAAAGCAGTTGAACTTAGAAAAATAAACCAAATGGCAAGCAACTAAATAGAATAAGTAAGCAAATACCCAGGCACAAGCATTTAGGTCTGCAAGCACATATGTATGTATATACTTACACTGTTGGAAAATATTATAAACACAGTGCATTTAAATTTTTCGAATAGACTGTATCACTTATAGGTATGCAAATTCCGTTTGTTGTCACTGTTTAACGGTTTTTGTTATGTAATAATAATGCATTTCATCTCCTATTTTGCTTATTCCTATTTTAGATACACTTAAGTAAACAGATAAGTTTTTGCTTCGAAAAAGTATAGAAACAGTAAATATTTGGTCAAGTTTTTATTGACCTTTCAACTTCCTTCTAGACCACAACGATGTCACCGAAATTTAAACGTAATACATTTCGCTCAATTGCCCTTAAAGCCAAAATTTATCATCAAAATTTTAAGTACAGGTTTCTTAGTATTGAAAAAAATAAGCAAAATGGGCCGCGTTAAGCATTGAATGGAGGAAGAAGTCAAATTAATTTAGAAAAAACAAGGAACAACGATAAATCAAATAGCACATTTAATTAAGTGTTCAAAGCAAAACGGTTTAAGTAATCCCTAACATACAAAAAGCGGAAACTCGAGGACAAAAATCTAGAGTTATGGGAAGAGAAAGCAAAAACCTCATACGTTATATCAAAATGAAACCTTTTTTGTCAACAAACGATTTAAATTCGCTGAGCTAAATGTGCAAGTTACAAGTTGAACAGATCGATACCGGTTGGTAAAAGCCAGGTTAATAGCAAAAACACCCAGACGAGTACTGGTTTAAGTTTACCGAGTACTACAAAAAGGCTTCAATTTGGAAGAAAACACCTCTTTTGTCGAAGCTGGAATAATGTGCTATGGACGGACTAAGCAAAAATAGATTTGTTTGGATCTGACGGAAAACAGTGTGCTCAAGGAACCACAAGTACAGCATTTGATCCCAGATATACTAAGAAAAAAACAGTAAACAGGCAAATAATCAATAATGGTGTGAGGATGATCTTCAGAGGAAGGAGTAGGTCCAATATTTTGAATGAATGTGAAAATATTGGATACGGTTATGATTTCCTATACATTAGACAGCCATCCCAATCGTTCATTAAAATTAGCAAAGACGTGGAATGTGAATATTTTAGAATGCCCGTCGCAGTCTCCTGACGCAAACCCAATTCAGCATCATTGGGTAGAACTGAAAAATATTGATCAAAGACACAAATAGGGAAGAAATGTGGAGCCAAATTCTAAATTCTCGGCACTCTATTTCTCCGGTTAAATATGCAAATTAAGTAAACTCAACACATCGAAGTTGTGAAGAAGTCATAAAACAAGCAGGAGGTGCTTCGAAATACTAAATTAATGCTCAATATGTGAGCATTTCTTAAAAAACACGAATTTTTTGTGGCAAAACTTTTTGCTTTTACTATTTTCTATTTTTCTTAAACTCGAGAAAATTTTATTATTTTATGTTGTAGAATATTTGGAAATGAGGCTTTTTCGGTTCTTAATCTGCATTATTGTTTAAACTTATAAGGCACAAAATATCCGGAGTTTGTAATAATAAAAAAATTACAAAAAATACATGAAAATTTTTGTTCCCATTATATTTTCCAACAGTGAATATCGTATGCTTTTAAAGCCAAGCAAGCGTATGCCTAGTAGCGCACGCCTTTTTGTGAAATCACACACCTCTGCTCCCACGCTTACCCACACGCATACATACCTATATGTATTTGTACGCAGTTTATAAAATAGAATATCAGCCACAAATAATACAAGAGAAATTGTGTGGCCAACACTTTTACCACAGTGCTTGGGAATTGTTACTATATGAAAGACAGCAACAATGAACATTGAACTAACCGCAATTGTAGTAAGGGCAACTTTACATAGTCGCAAGTACATTACAATAACAATACAAATCACAGTTGCCTGTCTTTAGTCAAGCATATGTGTCTATTGAAAGTATATTTGCAGACCAAATGTGTCGAAAAGGAAGAAGGCAAAACCACTTACAATAAGGTTTGCATACATACATACTTCGATATGTAGATTTTTCACTAGGGCAGCTTATTTATTAAGGAAAAGAAATTATTCAGAAAATTGGTTTTATGGAGGTCTTTCGTGGAAGAAAAATGAGAATGATAAGAAGTTTAAAGGCAATTTTCAAATTCTTAAGAAAATACCCATCTAAACAAAGCATCGGATACTGGCTGTAGAGATTCTTTTGTGTACACAGTCGAAAGCATTTGTAACTATTATACTGTACAAATAAGAAGAGGAAAACCAATTCTTGAACTTCGTGGTCTTGAGGTGCTTATAAGAAAAACTAAACAACATACTACATTTTGAATATTAAAAGGGAAAGTTGGTACTAATTAACGTAGGAGGTTAGAAACTAAAACAATTTTCAAAGAAATTTGTTCTAGCATAACACCGCGTTACACACATTCTGTCCTATGAACCAAATATACTTTTTCGGAAAGGGGATAAAAAATAAAGATACACGTGTATCGGCGATTTTCATGTATACGTCACAATTTTTTTTTTGTATTTTATAACTTTAAACGATCTCAGATTAGCTTAACGGATTTGAATGAAATTGGGCACACAGATAGTGTATCACATTTCTAGACTTTTCACCTAGGTGTTGCCACTGACAATGTTTCACAGGGTTGCCACCTGCTCGAAATTAAAAAAAAAAATTGCATGAGATATGCCGATGTGAGTATCAAAAGAAAGGTATTTCACTCCGCATTACAATAGAGATATAAAACCCCGAATTTTTTTATTAATTTTATTATATTAAAATTAAAAATTGTTACATTAAAAATTTTAATGCTTTTAAAGAAACTTAGGCCTTTTATTTTTGCGTTTGTAAGCATTTGTGTCAGTATCGCGACTTCCGGAGTATACCACAAGTAAGGAACATAAGCAGTCTTGAATATTTTCTGAAACGAATTAACCACTGTTTTCGTAATATTTTTAAAATTTTTACTTGGTGCGAATAAGCCACATACGTAACAAAAGTTATTTCGAGTCGGGCACTGCATTTTTCGTAAGATGAAATATACAGAAAGACGTTTTCGCGCAACAGAACTTAAAACAATTATCAAAGTATACGTCTCCTAGTAGTGCAACTGTCAGATGATAGGAACTTCCGGAACTGGAACAAACACACAAACGGCACAGAGTGTATTGTATGAAACAATAAATTAAAGGTTAATAAGTTGTTTAAATATTTGGAGTCCCTTCAAGTTATGCCGAAAATTTAGAATTTTTAGAAAAAAAAATTTTTTTTTTAGAAAAAAACAATTCAAGAAAATCTGAGAATTGATAAAATTTTTTTTTTTAATTTTACATAATAAAACATTTCCACGAGTCTGCCTGCAGAAACTCAGCGCGATTGGATCACGGAAAAAGGGTTAAAAATTGATCCAAAGTTTTTCACACAGGCCGACTATGAGCTCTATATTTTATACATAAAAAAAAAATTCTGACGTGTACATCAAAATCGCCTACACACGTGTATTTTTATTTTTTCTCCCCTTTCCGAAAAAGTATATTTGGTTCATAGGACAGATAAAAAGTTCGTTTTTGTAACGCAGTGTAATTATTAGATATGGAACTTTTTTTGAAAGCAGTCTTACATCCTTCCAAAGTTTTTCGATTACATTTCTTCATTATTTATGAGAGTGTGCCAAAATTAAGTAAATACTTTGAAATTCATCATCAAATGACGCACAGTTAAGTTCAATATTAGGAATTAGGAAGCACCAAATGCAATGCATCTCTCCCACTTGGTACTCACTACCATTAGTAAAAAAAAACCTATTGAAAAATATATAGTTTTTACATGAAATTTTTCGGATTTTTTTTTTTTTTACTTTTTTTACTCAGAGCATTTTAACGGATATGGTAACATTAAAATTTATCACATCAAGCCGGATTTCAAGAAACTAATAAAGGGCAAGTTGCTGAAAAGTCCCGTTGCGAGAAATTGTCATGCATTCGTTCGAGGAAGGATGTACGCGGTTTTTAGCGGATTTCATATTTGCCGTCAAAGAACTCGCCGTGGCCTAATATTCAAAAATAAGGCATTTATAATTTAATTTTCAAGCAGTGGTTGTTGGTTTTCTGCAACTACCCCTATCAGTGTTTTTGACCCGAACAGCCACCTTGAAACAACGGTTGCCACATTGGTAATTAGTAACCAAAAGTGGTAATTTTTCTCCTAGTTGGTAACTTGGTAACCTTCAAATCGTTTGGTAACTTTTAGAGAAGAAAGTTAGTTTAGTCTTTGCAGACAAAGAATATAAAAATATTTTGAAATAGTGACTGCGAAATTCGAGTAGGTAAAAGAACAACAACAAATTTACCTTTGAAATAGCTCCGTTTGTTTGGTTTTGATACACTTTTGTTTCGACAATCCAATCACAGTCTTCATTTTGGAATTTCTTTTTATATTGTAAAAAGTCTCTTTTGAGGAAGGAAAAAAATTGTATTCCAAAATTTTTAATGAAATTTTGTTTTTGTTCAGAAAAGTAGCCGCTGTAGCCGAATAGGTCTGTGCGTGATTACGTAGATTCAAATCTCCGTGAAACATCAAAATAAAGAAAAAAGTTGTTTCTAATAGCGGTCCCTTAGGCAGGCAATGGCGAACCTCCGAGTGTATTATTGCCATAAAAAAGCTCTCAATAAAAAATATCTGCCGTTCGGAGTCGGCATAAAACTGTAGGTACCTCCATTTTTGGAACAATAACTAAATGCACGCCACAAATAGGAGGAATATATAAAGTTTTAATCAATGCCTAATGAGACAGCTAAATTACCAACTAAATTAAATATTCTTGGTTTTGATTATATTTCCTTTGAGTGGACTAAATATCTTACCCGAAATATGCACCGAACTTTGCTCACCCTAATGCGAACACATAAATAAAGTGCATATGTATGCATAAATAATTACATACATACATATGTACATGAATCTAATCTCATGGTTCACCGTATAGTGATGAGAGCAAACACCGGAAATAAGCTCAGCTTCCGGCAGTTAATGAACACAAAATTGAGAGAAAGAGAGATATTCATACAGCAGAAGTATTCAATTGTGGTTAGACATAAAAAAATCATGACAGTTCAATAATTTTATGAATTTTAATTTTGACTTTTATAACCTAGCTTTACAACTACTAGGATATGTACGTGCATGTTAATGTACATGTTGGCATACCACACTGCCTCAATATAGGTATGTATGTGAGCGCATTGTAATAGAAAACAAGAAAAAAGTATCATCTATTCTCGCAGCCTGCCAGCCAACCAGCATGGTCACCGCAACCAACAAGTGCCAGCCAAGTTTATAAGCGACACCGGAAATTTATTATTATTCATGGCCGCATTTATCGATGAATTTTAGTTAGTTTAGTGCCTGTCTTTTTGTGCCGGCGTAAAAATATAGTGCATGGGAGTATATAAATTTTTGTTGCAGCCACATACACACATACATACATATGTGTTTGTTTTCACGTGCATGGTGACAAAATGCGTCGTAAGCCCGCTGGGCATTATGGTTCACATTTTGAATAATTTATATGGTAAATAGGATGTGGTCAACGGCATTCAGCAGGCAGGCAGGCGACAAACTAGGCGAGCCATAAAAAGCATATGCGCATACCTATAAAAATAAAGGTGATGGTACGGGCTGCCGTTGCCGAGTGACTTTGGGTGGAACCAGGAATCGATTGGTGGCGGTTTTGATACCAATTGCGGACATCAAATAGGAAGTGACAAAAAAAGTGTTTCCAAAAGCGGTCTCCTCATGGTGAGCGAAGTTTATACGAAGTTAATATATTTTTGCCATAGAAAACCTTTCGTAAAACCACAATTTCTAGGACAACATCAATACATCCAACAAATATTCAAGAAGAAGGTTGGCCAAACAGCTATTAAAGCATTTAAAGCACGTATATGTGTGAACAAGGCATTTATGTATGTAAGTCTAAGTACAAGTAGTATAACTCCACGAAGCGTCATTAAAGTGCTGCAAAAGTGAAACTTTTTTTTTACTTTAAAAATTTAGAGTTTGTTTCCTTAATGTTGTGGACAAACCACTTGAACTCAAAGGTTGGAAGGGGGGAAAATTGCTTAGTAATAGTAAAAGCTATTCCTCTTTTTTTGCATCTAATAGTAATTAAACATAACAATTAAAACATAATTATTAGCCATTACAATTAGCCCAAACCCATTTTAGTCATAAATCAGTCAATTTCTCTTCCATAATTTGTTCTGAAAATATTTTTTAAATACCCTCAACATAAGTTGGGACCCTCTGACCTCTTGGCAGTGAGACAGGTGTTGTTTCTATTTATGTGCATTAATTTCTTAGTCTAACCGGTTAGAATTGTTCACTGCTGCTTTTACACGAAAATTTTCAATTATAAAAGTGTACACCCAACCTTTGCTTCGGGAGCGGTACTAAATTCTGGATTGCAATATTCTTTTACGTAAAATTTTTGGAAAAACAAGAGAATTTAATTCTAAACAGACTAACTCCTTTGGTCCATAATTCCGCATTTTTGGAAAATCATGTAAAAGCAAAATAACGAAAAATAAATTTTCTAGGTACTAAAATCCTTTATTCCAATGGGCCATTATTCTCCATTTTTTAAAGCACTGCAAAGAAAAAAAGTGTATGTTGTGTTTTCAATGGAAAAGTTGCGAATCTAATAAATAAAAGCTAATAGAATTCAATATTTTGGTCAATTTTGAAAAAAATTTTTTTTTTTTTTTTAATTTTCAATAAATTTTATAAAAATTAAGCTTCGTTCTACAACATACAACAACGGGTCAAACTTTGTAAAAGATGTATAAAAAATTCGTCAGATTGACATGAAAATCTCAAACTTTTTAATGAGAATTTAAAACATTTCTAAACGCAGTTGTATGGCTTTTTAAATTTTAATGTAACAAAGTGCAAGTTTGATGTGCCGTTTCTTTTTGATAATTTTATTCCCGGTCGATGTTGCGCCTTGTTTCCATGTCTTACAAATTGTATAAATTATCATTACTTATTTTAATAAGATTGCCTTAAAATACCCTTCTGTGTTAAACAATCTGAGAACCGTTTTGAAGTGCGCACTTCCTTTCAATATCTATACGGTTCTGTGTATTCTTGATATAGAATTTTGCAGTACAGAATTGTGAAATACATCATTTCGCAAAATTTACGATACAAAATTTTAAATTCCGCTCCAGAAGACATCCCTGTGCTCGATGCTAACTATCTATCTTCATAAAAGTCGAAATTCTACTCAGCCAACGAGCATACCAAAGAGGAACAATTTTGGAGAGTACGATGGATGATGAAAGACTACCCATTTGAGAGTTTCAAGTATTTCCCTTTTACAGTCTAAGGCCAAAAAATTCGATTTCGAATAGGATAATAAAGTTATTTAAGGTAGTTTAAAGAAATCGTTAACCAGCTGATTTAATCACATGAATTAACCTAATTGTATCTTCAAATTGGTTTCCATTCTCGTACAAATGGGTTTCTGCCCCGAACTATTCACCTCGATTGGTTTCGCACATGCCACAATTCAAAATTAAAGTATTTTGAAGCATTAATTACAGGTATAAGGCCTTCTCTGCAATACAAAGCCAAATAGAGGCGGATTTTACTTCTATTAAACTCTTCTTACAATCTTATATATTTTCACCTGTGCGTGAAAATTTGCACCAAATATATATATTTGTGCTGACGTACCCTTGCTACTCTTGCACCCCAGGTGCTATATGTACGAACATGTTTCCTTTACCTTTCCTTTTTAATTTTGCATTATCGCATTGCTCTACCACTTTTCATCTTATGACGTTTCCATGCTGCTGATAATCAATCGCAGACGCTCATTCGCATGTAACTTAATGACATGAGTTGGTTGAAAAATTGACAGCCTGTTGGATCGATTACGCGTCATTGGTGAGTTGTTCTACTGCGAAGCACAAAGCATAGATTTACGTCCAAACTATTTGGATATTCAGTAATTCCACTGCAAAAAAAATCAAAATACATGACTCGCCTGACACTGATTTTGAGCACCAGTCTACTCGTGCAGCAAAAAAAAATATTTCGCAAAAATTAAACATCTAACGAACTACTGCTAACTAAAGTAAACTTCCCTCTGCATACCCTCCTGTATATATGTACATGTACAAAAACGTTCATTTCCATCATTTACATTAATCCTTCCTTTCCCTTTCCCTCTTTACCACTAGGTGTACGAAAATATCAAACAATCTTCTGTTTAGCATCGCCTTTCAACTCATTACATCCGCCAGGTCAACGTCAATTTCAGTCATTGGCATACCATGAAAATGGACCGCCGTTCCTTGCACTCTTTTATTCTTTCCCTACACTACTGTCAACTTCGTTGTCACGACATTATGCCGTTTACCTCGATAAAGTAAGTAAGTGAGTGACAAGTATTGAAGTGCCCACTCAGCCCGCAGCAGCAGGGACGAAGCAGGAAATCTGCTGTTATGCGCCAAACGATGCAATGATTAAAATAATAGCAGCAGCAAGTGGAAATAGAAAGCGAAGTAGAAGAAGGCTGTGAATTTCATATGCTTGTGAAATATGTCTAGTTTTAAGTACATAGAGGAAAATACTTGAAATTGTAATGCAAAAAACGGAATTGTAGTATTCTGAACGGCTTCACACATCAGTTTTGAGTTTTATTACACCAAGCCTGGATGAGAGTACGCACTTGAAACACGCGCACACCAAATGAGTTGCAAAAATCCATGGTTTTAAGCAATTCTATGACATGTTGTCCAAGTATTTTGCGCCTTGTAAATTTTTCTGAAAATTTGTTGTTCTATGTTAAGATAGATATAACCTGCAAACATTTTGAAAAAAATTTATAATTTTGAGATTTATTCCATATTGAGATTTTGGTACAGAGTTTTTCGAGTGAAACAACATCAGTTATTTTTAGAAAAAAAGTACCTTTTTGTTTCAAACTTTTGGAAATTTCATTTATTTCTTTCATTTTTGTTGGATCTTTTTCTAATTTTTGAGAGCAGTAATTCCTGCGAGTTTCATAATAGGCCACCCATAACTTTGCGACTTATACTCTGATTAGAACAACATATTCTTGCAATAATTCGCTACAAAATCCGCTAAAAAATTATTATGAAAATGTTAAAAAGTACCAAATGTACTTATATTTCAATTTAAAAAGCTCCCTATCAAAATTTTAAATTTTGAATAAATTTTTCCCTCAAATTTTTTATACTTATTGTTTATTACAAATATCATAGCAGCATAAATATATACACTATTCCTCGATAATGTCAGCTGATAAAGTAGGCGCGCCCATCATGTAGAATGATGACACAGTTCTCTTTCCAACCTCAATGCTTCCTTTGCAAGTTTCCTCTTCTTGCATAATATGCTTATATGATATCACTTAACGTGGCCTACTCAAGACCTAATAAGTCAGAAAATTGTAAATGCCCAGTAGGCTATGCCATAGGTTACTTATACGCCCTGTAGGTCTTTATCTGGCAGATACTTTACTAATTTGGATAAAGTACAGTTATTTGGAGACATATCGAATTCTAACCACAGTTAACGCTCGGTAGATTAGTTTTTATGGAAATTTTAATATTGTAATGCAATGTTTCCGAAAGTGAAAATCAAGAACTCAGGTTTCAGTTTTCAGAATCTTTGTAACCTAACTCTTAGATTTTGTAGAGTATTTAATATTTTCTTTTCAAACAAAAGTAAAAACTATTGGTTCTTTAGGTAGAAATACGTTAGGAATCAACTTGGGTTGAGTGAGCTTGGGTTTCTCAACCCATGGTTTAGGTGCAATATTTCGTCTGTCCACGAGTTACCTACTGGGCGCATATGCCTTGGAGCAAGCGGTTCGCTATAAAAATATGTTTTTAAAAATGTTAACCCACTGGATCTGGTTTTCTACTCATCACACTTAATCACGCCCATGGCAAATATTTTATGGGCTATGATTTGAGCGCATACATATGAAGTGTTCGGCACCTTAACGATAAGTGTCTCTGACACAACCGTCATATTTAAGGAATCCGATAAATCGGGCATAGATATTGCAACCACTGCAGTTGCAGTGAAGTACTTACTTACAGTCTATCTAATGGAAGCGTGACCGGCGAAATTCAAACTTAGAGTTCGAAAACGATTTGATGCAGTGTTAAGAAAAAGTATTATTAATGTATCCAAAAATTGGATTCGCGGACATTAACGTGTAGAAGATCTCAAATTCGGAAGCATATTGAAACCCCCGCTGCTCTCATTGCCACACTTTGAAAATAGACTTGCATGGGCTTAGATAAATTCACAACGGAATTGAGCAAACGTAATATTCACGCGGCCACCGTGGCCGACTGGGTTGGTGCGTGACTACCATTCGGAATTCAGAGTGTAAACGTCGGTTCGAATCTCGGCGAAAGATCAAAATATTAAGAAAACGTTTTTTCTAATAGCGGTCGCCCCTCGGCAGGCAATGGCAAACCTGCGAGTGTATTTCTGCCATGAGAAAGCTCCTCAGAAAAAATAGCTGCCGTTGGAGTCGGCTTAAAACTGTAGGTCCCTCCATTTGTGGAACAACATCAAGACGCACACCACAAATAGGAGGAGGAGCTCGGCCAAATACCCAAAAAGGGTGTACACGCCATTTATATATATATATAATATTCCCGGATGAATTTTCCTTTCGGGTGAATAGTTAATGCATCGGCCCTGGTGTGCTACTATTGATCGACAACTTTAACGAATTGTTAAGCATCCAGTTAAGGTTCATTTTTGGGGTTAAGATTCATTTTACGAAAAAAGATTACGTTGTTTATTTCTATTTACCGCCAATTTGAATGCATTTTTAATGCATAAAGTTTACCAAAAACCGTTATTACCGTCAGTTACTAAGATGTTTGGAAGAACTAGCCAACTTTGAGTTTTAAAAGAAGGCAACGATCCCCAGCACCGAAGCCGAAGGTGCATAGAGTTGAAGCAATAAAATGGGATTGAGATGTCGGACATGCCTTCTCAGTCGCCTACTGCCAACACTATTGAATATGTTTTGGCAAAATTAAGCAAAAACTCAAAGGAAAACAAACATAGACCACCAAAAAGTTATCAAGAAAAATCGGTTTATTTGGAGCCGATTATATCCACAACTCGCGCAAAACTTAACATAAAATATGACCTGAAGCCATTATAGCTAATGGTGGAGACTATAGATTTTATTGAACAATTAGATGGTGTTTTTGACCTAGGGAATCCACCAACCCAGATATTCACAATATACTAAGAAAACTGATAAACATACAAATAATAAATAATCTTATGACAACTTTATAATTCCATTATCGACAGGCAAAACCATCTAGACCGTCTAATCTTAAAAGGAAAATCAAGTTAGATTGACTTAGGTTAGGTTAGGTTCACCTGGCTGAAAACCATCACATAGGCATATTGGTCCTTAGTGCTACCAGATGGAGCTAGAGCTTTACGTTTCTTTGTAGCAGACATCTTGTAATATGTTTGCGTCTTTTGCGAATCTAAGTAAACTCTGAAGCTCGAACTCCGAGAGTTATTCAAACTTCTCATATTCTAGAGATCCTAAGCATTTTAATCTGGTTCTAGCTAAGGCAGGGCAAGAGCATAGAAAGTGTTCTAACGTTTCCCTCTCTTCCAGTTCATTGCAAAATCTGCAGCTATTGAAATGGCTTCTCTCGACACATTGTTGAATGCTCCACTAATGTCTAGAAATACTCCTAAAGTATATTCCTTGTACTCTAGAGCTTTCTCTATAACTAACACTAGTGAGTGTAGTGCAGTCTCTGTGGATCTGCCTTTAGTATATGCGTGTTGTGCTTTAGACATAAAGTCTGACATCCTATTTTGTGTGCGCAAGGATTTTCTCAAGCGGTTGGATTGACTTAGTGATTACTTAAAAAACATTAGCAGAAATCTCATCATTACTGAGAAAACTTGTACCGATCTGTGTTCAGATCAATGTACTATATACTCTCCAAAGCTTTGAGCTCAGTCGGTTGCGTGGCTCAAAATTAAAAAAAAAGTTGATTGGGCCATATTATTGTTTTCAGGCGAATGGGAAAATTTATACCCCCAACATTTTTTACTAATTTCTGTAACATCATGTATACAGAGAAATAATTATTAAAAAAGGCACCAAAACAACTTATCGAAGTTATTCATGGTAAAGGTAAAAGCCATTCTAGTAAATAAAAATGTCTGCGTATATGATTTGAACAACATCGTATTAAACGGATCCGAAGTTGAAATAGTGGCATACATCCATTGACTGCGGAATTAAATAGGTGAATGTTTCAGCGATATTTAATTCCCTAAGGTCGCCGTCACATGTTTGTTATTTAAAAGTTGGAGTGCAAATTATATTGAATACTTCGAAGCATCAACCATCTTAAGTTATAATACGATACACGACTAGATTTTAATACCGATGACCACTTTAAAATGGAGGACGTAGAACTTCCCCAAATACCACTCATTGCGGCCGACATGGCGTTCAAATTCAGATGACTTCCATTTCCAATACGTCTATCGTTTTCCATTTCTTTCAGTAAAGCGTGAGGTCAATCTTTGCGAGTATGCGGTTTGAACTTAGAAAACGAGGGCTCCCTCATGGACAATTATACGTCACATGCTCCAGATTCTGCACACCATCTGATCGTTATGTTTATGCTGAAAACGGACAAACAAAAGAATTTAAACCCTTCACTAGTTTTACAATACGTTTTACGTTTTACGTTGCACTACACAAGACCACCGAAATGGAAGGCAAGGTTTAATATTCAGTCCCTGATCGGTGGTTATAATAATTTTAAGTTAGCTTTTCGTTTTAATTTGCCTGTGATAAATATTACTTTGTATATATAAGACAAAAAACACATTACAAAAAAAACGAAGTTATGTACTAGAATTTTTTTATTTACTTTTCCAATGATTTCTAACTCGTTAGTTCTGACTGCAACAAATTGTTTCAGTGTATATTAATAACCACATACATACATCATATTGAATGACGATCTAGACTCGCATTAATGATTGCAATTAGTTTGCTTATTGATGGTATTGCATTTCTGTTGGCCAATAATTTAAAGAAGGCTAACAAATTATGGGAATGACTAAGAAGGCACGAAGGCGATTAAAATAAGTTATATAATTACTAAACTTCTTGATAGGAGTCAGCGAATGGAAATAAATAATAAAGCTTGCTTGTAAATTCATGTGAATATTACGTCAAAATTTATTAAAGGTGTAATTTAATGTCATGTAAAATCTTTTAAATTGTTTTCGAGAAGGCGATTTATAATTCGTCTTTTTATTTCTATTAAGCGCAATGCAATTCTATTTATGATTGTGTCACGTTTGAAAAACCTATATACTTACGAATATATTCATTTAAATATGGCGTATGTATTTAAGCTTCTCAAGTTCAAATGACACGTATTTATCTTGTTAACTCCAATTCTTCTTGCTATCATTAGTTTAGCATTTATATACTTATAACAATAATATCATAAGGAATGCAAGTTAAGTGTCTTTTATACAAATATTTCGTTAGCATGATAAAAGCTATGTATTTACTGTTACTCAACATTTATCAAACTTAAACGCAAATATGCATTATAAGTGCCCCTATACTTTTCTTTCCACTACATATATTACGTGCTTATTAACCTTTTTTCTCTCACTATACGCAAATATAAATGAAACTGGGAAGGAGTGACTAACTAGAAAAATGAAGACAAGGAAAATCATTAGCGAATCTCTTCATTCAAGTGCTCGTCCCCCATCTCTCTTAAGTACTCACTTACGATAATTAAATTTTTCGCAGTCCATTAACTGACATTTTCCAAAGTCACCACTAAACCAGCATGACAAAATGACAGCAAACAAATAAAAATAACACTAGAAACAAGCTAAGAAGCGTAAATGACAAGCAAGTGGATGATGAGTGGGTGATAATGGCATTGATAATAAATAATTGCAGAGGCTTAGTAAAACAAGTCAGAAATGTATATAGATTCATTATGACTTTTATGATTGTTAAAGATGTATCGCATTTAAAAAATTATGAATGAGTGGTTAAAAAGATGACCGATACATATTAAATAATATATGTAGATGATATTTTTTTCATTAGATATCGCTAACACAATGCGTTGACTTTCTATTTTCAAACGAGTTGAAATAAAATAAGAAACATTTCATTGAATAAACGCTTTTTTTTCTTTTGCGACACAATCCAATTTTAGCTCAATACACTTCGTACAGAATTTAATTCTTTAATTTAACGATAATCGCTTTATTCAATTTCATTCACCTTTTAATTGCAAATATTTAACATTTGGAGAAAAAGTTAATTAAATAGACTCAGCAGGTAGTCCAACATAACAACAGGTAGTCCACACACTGGCCGTTCAACAACAACTGAAAAAAATAAAAACAATTTAAGGAAAAGAATGAGAATTTGTATCAGGAATAGAGGTGGCCACGTCGACGATAAATTATAATGTACAAAAAACGTAAAATTGCTAAAATTGTTAAGACTCTTCTTATGAAATTTTAACCACCTACGGGTTACTTCTTTTTTGGATAGCTATGAAGACATACTTGTTTTTAAAATAAGTATAAGCACAAAAATAAAAACATTTTCAAAATAATCTTCAAGATCGAATATTTCGAAAATGGTTAAGCTTTGGAAATCATGTCTTATAATCAGAAAATTACCTAAATAATAATGTCTTAAGTATCTACTGCTCACTCGGGGGACCCTGTTATCCCTAGAGGGCGCGTCCCCGGGTGATGGATAGGTAGATACCTCCCAGATATGGAATTTAGGAGAGTAGGTCTTCTGCGAACCACACAGGCCGAATACGTAAACTTCATTAAAAAGCTCCCTCAACCGAAGGTGTGATGCGACCCGTGCCTATTGGGTGGGTTTGGCAGCCGGGGGACTAAATAAGGCTGTCTTCGAACGGAGCCCTCCTGATATCAGGCCGCCTCAGGTTGTAACGGTGGTCTTCCCATGGTCGACCGGTTATTTCCCCTTATTCCTCTTTGGTCACCGCGCATGGCGTTATGCGCAGCTCCCGGGGCGGGGCAGGTGACCGTACGAACAAGAACTATGAAAACATACAAAAAACAGACGAACGCATTTACAGCACAGGACAAACAATCGGTCATCCATGACAGACTGGGGATCAGATCTTCCTCGGAGGATGAGCTCCTGGCCTCTAGCCAGGAAACAGTTGAGGGTAAAGCTGTGGGCCACAGCACGCCAACAACTATAAATGAACCAACAACATCCGCTAAAGCCATGGAGAAAAAGTGCGTTAATAAAGGCCCATCGAGGTATAGAACGAGACCGAAGGTAAAGCTCATCCCAAAGATGAGGCTGACAAGGCAAAATGTCAAAAGGTGGTGGACGAATACCTGGCATTCCAAACCACACGAAAGACAGAAGCTAAAGAACGTAACCGTTCGCAAGACGAAAACAAAAGGGCAACAAAGAAGCACAAGACCTCAGATCAAACCTGTGCTTGACAAATGGTCGGAGATCGAGGCACGACTCGCATAATCGTCGACCATGTCATGGCGAACCCGGAGGGTCAATCGCCAGGTTTCGACTCGGTGGAAGGGGTTCGCGGTTGCCGGGTAATCAAATGTGATGACCAGTACTCATTGCATTTCCTGACAAACGCGATTGGCGAAATTCAGAGCAGCAGGGAGGGCTTGAGGCTCACACTCATTCCAACCAGCGAGATATCACGAAGGCCGAGGGCTCGCTTCTGGATACCAAACATGGAGTTTGAAGCCAATCAGTTAATTCTCTATCTCAGGCTCATAACCGCTCAGTGTCGATGACCCATTGGTCGATCATCAAAGCGGAGGATCCGCAGAAGCACAGCGTGCGGTTCCTTCTTAAAATCACAAAAGAGTGTCTTGAACCACTGCAAAATTCGTTTCGTTATCAGAATCCGGAGGAGGAGCAGGATGAGGGCGATGGCACCAACGAACTGCTGACTGGCATGCATCTAAATGACGTCGAACCTGAGAAAACAAACCATTAAAAAAATGGCTGCTTCTCAATTTACTCACGGTTTTCGGTGACGTGAAATCAGATATTTCCTAAGTCTACATTTGACGAGAAATGCACCTCCTGAATTTTTTATAATTGAAAAGTTATTTTAAACAAATACCTGAATAATTTAAACGCATTTTTCAGAGTTTACTGTTCCTTCGGCTGACGTTTCTAAAGTAGTATGACAAAAATCGAACTTAGTTGCTTTTAAATTGCCAATAGCATTGAAGGTAGTGTCACTAGACCAAAAACAACATTTTGTACATTAAAAATGTCACAACAAAAGAGACTAGAAAAAAAGAAAAGGGAGCGGCTTTTCGTGATTTTACTTTATACTGGCATCTAGCTGTACACGGCGAAAAAAAACAGATCAGCTGCTCGTCCGATAGTTTTTTAATATATTCGCCTTGGCCAATCCTACGCACTATTTTCCGCCTACTTACCCTTTATTTATTCATAAAATCAACTTACATTTTTCCATTCATCCGCGCATAATAGATCTCCTTCTCTGCTTGCAAACACTCATTCACAATGAATCAGAAAATAAATCATTTACAGTCGCACTTTCTCTACCAATTACCTCGAGTGCTGACGAATCTGCAAAAATTAAAATAGCATTTAATGCACCCGTAATGAAATTGTAAGCCGAAATGATGAAATACGAGCAAATAATTTAAATACAGAAACTGCAATAAGCAAACAACAGATAACAGAAATATTAACAAAATATTGTAGGGGTGTGTGGAAGTGTACTATATGTGAAGTGTTTCATTGATGATGATTAATAAGTGAATACACATGAACGCACACGAATGCATTGAAGTATGCAGTAAGCAGATGAAATGTAAGCTGAATGAATGTAGAGTAATAGCAGAAAAGCAGTATCCATTGTGGAAGCAAAAACGAAGAGTGCATTCTGAAGGCACAAATGCGTGCTTGTGATTAAAAATCTTTGTACTTGTACATATGTAGTTTTGCTTTGATCTGTAATTGAAACTGTACAGATTCGTACTTGTAGATGTGCATGCAAGTAATTTTTGAATTGTGCAGAAAGGAAAACTAGGGTCCACAGAGGATAAAAAGCTTTAAAGAAAGTAAGATACGAACAAATAAAGCGACCAAGTCAGCACATTATGTCCTGGCTTATTTGTTTAATAGCCATAACCGGTGAGCGATAGTAACTAAATTTTTTTGTCTGGTTTGCGATACCTATTTATTTCAAAATGTAATTAAAAATATTTTGGACTATCAGGTAATATTCAAAGCTGAAGCCGAGATTTTTCTTTTACAATAGATGAAAGCTAAATTCATTGGAACAAGCTGCCTTAAAGCAGGTAACTTGAGGAATGATAAGCGCTTTCTCTAATTAATTTTTTTTATTTGTTGGTAGACAGTCAAACTGAATTTCAGTTCTTATTTGGTTACACATTACTGATCCGTCCACCCGCCTAAGTCCTCCAGAGCAAAATGAGCATTTCTTTTTCCAATTTTTTATTACAAGTAAATATAATATTTATCCCTAAGTAAACAAAATCACCAAAATCAAGGTTTGGCTGCTGGTTGCTTTCCAATTCAAAGGGGTAACATTTTTAGTACATTTTATGAAACTGTCACTAGAAAATTTGTGTCTTAAAAGCTTGCCCTTTGCGAATGTACCAAATTTACTTTTTTGTACAAATGGAATAAACCTAAGAGACTACAAAACCCTTATAGTGCATGACACCGCTATTCATTATGCACTCCATTAAATCATATACAGTAGAGTGGGCCGAAAAAAAAATTTTTTTTAGGATCGAATCCTAATAGTGCGGAAAAGTTGCACTGTTAGACTAAGAAAGTGTGTGCCAAATTTCAGCCCAATCGAACGATATCTTCTGCCGCCAGCAGAGGCCTCAAATATTGAAATTTCAGTTGGTATTCTGAAAAATTTTATTTTTTCAGGATATTTGTTTTTTTTCTATGCATACATTCCGGAGCATATTTCATACCAAAAATAAGGACTATAAACTAATTAGACATAAATTTGTCCAAGATTAAGCACCTGTACACTATAAAATAATAATAAAACGTTATTGATTGTGCAGCTTTTTGCTACTTTTTATTGCGAAAATACGAGTACATAAATATTTTTGTAGCCCAGAACCCACCACGTGGAGGTTGCAACAGTTTTTTTTCTTTTTTTTTTTTAATTTTTTATTTTTTTTTTATTTTTTTCATTTTGTATTTATTTTTTATTTTTTTATTATTTATTATTTATTTTTATTAACTGTTTTGTTCTTTTTTTCATGTTTTGTAATATTGATCAAACATTAGGTATAAAATAAAAAGTATTTCAAGAAACTCTGCGTTTTTAAACGTAAAGCAATAGTTCATTTCATATTTATCAAATCAGAGGGAGTATTGTGCTTTGTTGTCTAACTGAGGCATAGTTTGACGGGATGCTAAAGTACACCGAATGAATCCATCCCGAGCGTCTCTTCCGCCTACTTGACGCAATGCTTCAGTAACGAGTTTCACCATTCGCTCCACCGCAAGTGTGTGGCATGGATATTTAGAGAACGCCCAATTCTCATACACATTGTTGGATGATAAAATCTCCATAAGAATTTCATTTGTTACATTCTTTAGAATGGGGGGAGGGATTATATTATATTTACCGAAGGCCAGCTTATCATTTTGCTGTAGTCATCAGCATCAAAATCGAGATTGGGTAGAGTGCGACATGCATGTACCTGTAGTAAACTATTTCGCGCTTGCAAATTTTTTGCGAGAGCATCGAGGCGAATTTCTCGTCTCTCATCAGTCATCATTGTTAAAAGGATGTTTTCCGGAAGAGCAAAATATGCGTTCCGAGAAATAGAAACATTAACAACATCTAAATATTTAGGTGCAAGGTACCGAGTCCGTCTGATAATTTCAAACAGCAGCCTTGGCGCGTTTTCAAGAGAGCTATTATTTCGTATTTTAAACCACATTGGGACACAGACGGTCAGTAAATAGTTTACAAGATCTTTGAGCTTAGCTGAAGGTCGAACTGTTGAAATATACAAGAATTGAATTGTCTTTCTATAAGTTTCTTTGTTTCAGGTATGTCCACTTTTCCGATACAACCTATACGAGCACCTCTTTGGTCTGACAGAAAAGCTTGCTCTTTTTGAGGAACTTTTCTTTCTCTTGGACATGAGCAAGTTGTAAAATCTTGACACTTACAAGCTGTAATATCAAAAAGTCGGGAAGCATTCGCCTTAAAGTCATCAGCACGTTTTTTTAAAACCGGATTTCTATGTGCAGATTGCAAACCCTTTTTAATTTCTCTGTACTTTTTTTGATACTCATTTATCATGTATAGATATTACGCGTGAATGTGAAACTGTGGGAATAGAAGCCTTGTTATAAATAGGTACAAATGTTGTTCTTGGCAACTTGACCGGCTATGATCGACAAGGCCGGCTCTCTGTTTCCTCCTGACTCTACTCCCAGTTCCCGTATTTGAAAAAACAACATCTCATTACATCTTCATAACTTGGTAGTTGATGATCTGCCAAATCTTTAGGACTTCCAAACAATGGGCAATTAAGCGTTTGTCTTAGGGAAAAATTCGGTTAATGCCATTGTCGTCAAATAAACTTTTAATAAAAGAACAAACCGAGGGGAGTGTAGCGAATTAAATTGTTTTGATGGGTCTTCTCATATAAAATTTGTATTTAACATATACCGGTATGATAACAAGTAGTATTTTCAAAAAAGTTGAAATTGCTCTGAATTTAAACTGAAATTTCAAAATTTAAGGTCTCTGCTGGCGACAGAAGATATCGTTCGATTGGGCTGAAATTTGGCGCACACTGTATTAGTCTAACAGTGCAACTTTTTCGCACTATTAGGCTTCGATCCTAAAAAAATTATTTTTCGCCCCACTCTAATATACAGTCAATTCTCGTTAATTCGAAATTCGAGAGACTCTTAAGATATTATCGAATTATCGAGTGTTTGAAATATTAAATGGTTCGAAATTTTTGAGAGAAAATAACAAAACTTCGAATTATCAAGTCTTTTTATTTAACTACTTGTTTTACATATTCATAATGGGGATTAACTAATATTTGAAAAGAACTCATTTATACGGGTTTCCTTCGAAGCTCATTGCTGCTGCTCAGTCTTTTAAATAATTTTTTTAAGGAGAAAAAGTGCCTGCTATGCTGTTTCATCAGTTTCGTGTTGTATACAAAAGCTTTGTATGTTATGGAATGAGGCTCTTGCTACGTTAACCGACACATCTGCCAAAGGTTCTGATGTATCGTCTTCATCTTCGTCGTTGCTTTTTTAATTCGTATCTGTCGCAGATAAAATTTCGCCACTTTCACATTGCTTTTCTTCTCACTTCCTTCTACTTTTTGAATTAATTTCTTCTTTTCAGAAATTGACAAACATTTTTAGGTACTTTTTAGGACTCATATTTAACACAAATTTTCAATCTTCGTGCGGAAGCGTGCGTCAAAACGTGCCTATGTTTTATACGTAACACGCAACCACGCACAGTAAAGGAATTTTCAGGGGAGTCCCAAAATTCAAAGTTCTTACTAACACACCAAGAAGCTTTGCAAATTTGAATTTTCGAGTGTTTGACCATATGAGTTCGAACTACCGCGTCGTAGCAATGATTTTTTGGTTCGAATTACCGAGTGCATGAAAATGTATGTACATAATTCGAAATATACAGAGATTTTCTAGAGGACTCGTGATAACTTTGAATTAATAAGAGTTTCGAAATATCGCAGGTGCCCGTCATATAAAGAGTGCACGACTTTTTGTTTTGGAGAAAATTATAGTGAAAAAATAATAATAATAAAAAGTCAACTGAATGTTGTAGCATTTTCAAAGTTGAGCTTTATTCTTCTAAAATTTAATAAGAAAAAAATTCTTACCAAAAAAGTTTCTCAAAATACCTTAAAATTTAAAAGTTTCACATACATATATGATTTCTGTTAGACAGAGAGCAAATTTTTTACACAAGTCAAAAAATCTTTCTTTTTTATCAACAAATAAAAATCAAAAGTAGTTGTTTTACTACCTTTTTTCACGGGTGTATGTGTATTATGTCACTTGAAATCAGCATGGACATGAACCCCTCAGACATACTCTTATCTCGTTCGCCTCTATTGACAATACCCACAAGATTTTTCAGTGACAGTCTATGATAATACCATCAGCGCATTCATCAGTTTCATCGAATATCTTTGGAGACTCTGTGAAGTAAAGGGTGATTTTTTAGCAATTCTCTTTTTAAATAGTTGGTTTAAACAGCTGACGCACGTTTCGTGTTGTTGTTTCAACGCTTGCAAATCCTTGAATTTTATTATAAAAATGGGTGGTCTGTTAAGAAAGTTTAAAGTCGAAAAATTGTGCTCAGCGACGAAGCTCATTTTTGGATCAATGGGTACGTAAATAAGCAGAATTGTCGGTTTTGGAGTGAAGATCAGCCAGAAGAATTGCAAGAGCTACCAATGTATCCAGAGAAGGTCACAGTTTGGTGCGGTTTATGGGCTGGAGATATCATTGGACCGCACTTCTTCAAAGATGCTGCGAATCGTAACGAGACTGTGACTGGTGAGCGCTACCGTGAAATGATATCCAACTTTTTTTGCCCAAAATGCAAGAGCTTGATCAGCACGCATAACAATGGACTTGTTGGGAGGCGAGTTCGGTGAACATTTTATTTCACGTTCGGGACCTGTCAATTGGCCACCCAGATCGTGCGATATAACACCTTTAGATTATATTTTGTGGGGCTATGTTAAAGCTCATGTCTATTCAGACAAGCCTGCTTCAATTAACGCATTGGAAGACAACATTAAAGCATTTATATGTGAGATAACGGCCGAAATATTGGAAAGAGTGTGCCAAAATTGGACTAAGCGGATGGAGCAGTCGCGGTCAACATTTGCATGAAATAATCTTCAAACATTAAATTATATGGACTGTACTATCGATTTAAATAAAAATTTCATACATTTTTCTGAATTTTACTTGTGTTTTTTTGAAAAACTTTCCAATAGCTCCTAGAAAATCACCCTTTATAGTACTGACAAAATCCTTTAGAAAACATTTTTTTGTTTCGACACAACAAAAAATATAAATTTTGAGTACGTATATCTGGACAACCACTCAATATTTCTGGCCTGCTTTTTTCGCATAATTTATACTACTATTTAGTAAAGCATATTCACCAAATTTCATCAGAATCAAAGCGATTAAGTTTTTAAATAATCATACTTAACTTGGTGTGTTCCATATAGTTGAGATTTAACCACATGTGGATCAGAAATACGAAATTCAACAATTTTGTTAACAGTTTTTGCTTTCCTCTAGCTCATATAATTATATTTTAAATATGAGCCGAATGCGACCTTAAAAAAGATTGTTTTTAATATTTCGACCTAACCTAATAACCTGATAAAAAATTGCCTCTATCCATCAGTAAAAGTCCGGTCTTATATTTGCCATTCTTATGTAAACCAAATTCATATTTTTAAAAATATTTCTAGTGTCAAAGACAAAAGTTCCAATAAAAAATTAACGATTATATCCAATTAATCTATTAAATCTAAAAACATAACAGCAGTTGCTCGCTTTATTTCATTCATTTCAACTAATCTAATTTATAAATCTAATATGCTTGTATATGTATACATAATTTGTATTAGAGAATATTATACTTATAATAGGAGTCTTCTTTCAAAAAACTATTTTAATTTTTTGCCATTCCAAATTTGAATTGAAATTTAGCTTTCCAATTTTAAATATGCTTATTTTTCGTGAATGCACTGAGTTTGCTTTGTGCTCTTGCATATTCAATGACTTTCATAAATTTCTCATCAGGATATGGCAGCAATGTGCACATGTATAAGCATTTATGTATACATTACTCAAATACAAATACGCATAAGTGTGCACGCATTATGCAAACCATCTCTCGTCAGTATCTATGATTTGCTTTGCATTGTCTTTATGTCTAACGAATACATTACTCATACGCCATGCTGGAACCGAAGCTGCTCAACACTACATTAAATTTCACTATCTCAAGATTTGCGCAGTACTAGTCCGTCTAGCAATGATAACAGTGCGTACCCAACAAAACCCTCAACAAAAACTATCAATTTTCTAAGGCACTCATCTATTTTTAAGCTTAGCAGAAACTCACGGTAATTTCACGAATTTACATACATAACGTCACATAAGCTGCAATAATCGAGATATAACTGGCTCAACTGGAATAAGGAAAATAGAACTTTCTTTGCGACTAACCCAAGATTTTTTCCTTGTGCCTTACATGTATGCACACGTACTTATACCTACTAGTATATACAAGAGGCGATGAGTGTGAGTATAAAGCGTTTCTCTATTTCACGCATTCTCACAGTCTGGTGTTTCAATTTCAACTTTACGTGTACGAGTATAATAATCAAGCAGTTATTGTTTTCTGCATAAAAGTTATATGATGGCAAACCGGCATTTGGATAGACGTATATACGGAAAAATATAATGCCACATACATACATAATTGCTTGTATTCTTGTGGACGTTAAATTCTGTTCAGAAACTCACTGTATACAGCATAAACATTAAAAACAGTGCATTTGTGTGAAAACTATTATAAAACAATACAAAAATACCTTTAGCCCAATAATTTAAATTTAGTTTAAATTAAATGATATATTTAATATTGAATAATTCAAATTAAAAATAATTTAAAAGCAAATAAAATAATTATACAAATTTGTAGTAAATATTTATAAAACAGGGTATAAATTTATCTGGCGGCTAAAAGAAACAAGGGCTTCCTCTTAAGGTAATCATCTTCAGCCATATAAGCAGTATAATGATTTTTCTCAATGTTCTAGAGTTTCTGTTTGTAATATTACACTGTGTGAAAATTTAAGGCAACTCAAACCAGCCCGTACTTTGTACGTATTTTCATTAATAAAACACTAGTGGAATTTACAAAAGTTAGCTCGAATTTATTTTTATGTCTCATATCTCGCCCAAATTTGTTTTTAAATAAGTTGAAAAAATAGCTAAAATATATTTCTGAGCGAAATAAAAGGCTAAGACGCATATAGAAACATTTGTCGGAAGGTGGTTTTGTAAAACATTTAACCCCTTAATTTCCACCAAACAAGAAAAAGTCTGAAAAAGATCAAAATACTCCACAAAATAGTTCTTTGGAACATTTTGCTAGAGGTCGTTTCAGGCAAAACATTCATGATACCAAGTAAATAAAAAGTCAATTAAGAAAAAATATCAGTGCCAAGAAGGAAATTGAGCTTGAATGTTATTCCAGAAAGGAGGATGCAACTTTAAATCTATTTATTATATAAGTTATCATATTTGTTTTGTCGATGGCGAGTCGGATATAGGAATATATCCAACCAAGGACTGTCACTTCAGCAGCATCTTAAGCCTGTATGTGAAATATTTTATGTTGTTGCAACAACAAGAAAATAAGACATTGGTCACAATATTATTGATGTCTGCTACGACAAACTTATTTCCGGTTACAAAAGGAATTAAAGCAGCAGATTTATTTCTTTAGTGATTCAAATCACAAAACACAACAGGTATATTATTAGTTACAAAAAAGCTATTGTTTTAATTATGAGCTAATATAATATATCTTATTACTAATATATCTCTGAAGTTTGTGCCTCGTGTTACTTAAAGATACTAAATTTTGGGGAAGAGAATACCAAAGTCAAGTCACACGCACCAAGGACCAAGGTCTTTCTGGCGTCAATGTTTTGTATCTAGATACGAGAAGTTAGTTAGAGTTTCTCACGTTTTCAGTTATTCTGAGAGTCACTGAATAAATAGGATCAACGAATTGAGAAGCGTGGTACTTTGTCTTGATCCCAAATACATAACGATTAATATTATCAAACAGTACATTAAGCTGGAGTTTGCACTCATAGCCACATTTTTTTTTTAAATTTCTCATCCATGTCATAACACATGTTTTAGCGATTAATACTTATGCGAACACGTGGAAGAGTAAAGTGTAGCGTAGTCCAGAGCGCGCGAAGCATTCCGTGCAACTCACCTACGACTAAGTATATATGACTAATACAAGTCAAATTTTGGTTGAAAATGAAATGATGATTACATTTTTTGAAAAGGTTGAAGAGTCGTGAGCTTTTCTAGAGGTAACATGCACATGAGACTTTTTAGAGTAAAGAGTTAAGAGTAAGAGTTAATAAATTTTTTTTTTTTCGTTTTAAGCGATTCCTAATATATTTCAGAATATTCACACAAAGTTACAGAGCCTAATTCTCAATATTTCCGTAGATACAAAGCTAAAGGTAGGCGAGCATTAGGTAGTTACGCTGTGAACGGACAGCTATAGTACAAACTTTATCTTCTTTTCTCGACTTTTCATTTTTATGATTTCTTTGAATTGGCGTACATGAATGAGAAAAACTAATTAACCTTTTGAAATGAATCATAGTTTGTTCCCTTCAGTATTAAATTCTCTTCTATTTGAACTAACACAATAGATAAAAAAAAATGTTCAAGATTTTTATACCAAGTTGAAGTGAATTCTTTTTTTAAAGAAAGGCATTTTTTTTCTTTAAAACCTCCAAAAAGTTGAAATTTTGGAATTTTTTTTTCTTTCAGTTTTCTTAGTTCATCTAGAATAAAAAATCATGATAATTAGAAATCCACTTGAAGATAATAATTTAGATAATAATTACGAGCTGTATCTTGTACGCCAGTTGGAAACTCCAGCGTTGCAGCGCTCTACTAATTTCTATGTTAAACATTTTTTTCAACTTATTTTAACCAGTACAAAAATTTTTTATACTTTTTAAATGTTCATTAAAATATAGAAAAAACTTTGCAGAGCTAAATTAATTTTTTCCTTAAAAAAAAATCGCAAAGAGATGCAATTTTTAGACCTCATAAACCAGGCTCCCCCTTAATGCAATGTCGGGTGCCTATTTCTTAATGCAGCATGTGTTTTGGTTGATTTTAAGAACGCAGTCATTTATTTCGTTGAACTTGCGATAAAATAGATTTAAGGCTCACCGACGGATCTCGAACAGTTTTTCTTGCCATCCATTGGAATTTAGATCACATGTGAGCAGCCTTGGTCTATAAATTACTGAAATATAGCAAGTTTTTTCCAAACCAAATTCTTTTGCATATGAAAATAGGATATGATTGCAAATTGAGTTGGCTAACTTAAATTAATTAATTACTAAATTTAAAAGTCTAACTTTTATATTGTACAGTACAGTACAGTACACTAAATGAAAACAAAAATTTTATATTGAAAATTAAATGAAAACATAAATTGTAATATATTAAAAATTATCTTGTAATCATTATATAATATTATAATCAATACCAAAATACACTATATTTTTATCACCTGTATTTTTCTTTAATATTATCATGCCTTCGACTTATTATGCAAATGCTTGAAAATGTAAAATTAATTGCTAATAAAATCTGCGAATCGAATCTACTTATATAATATATTCACCCCACTGTGGCAATACTTTCTCTCAACTGCAAGTAAGTCTGCTCACTTTGCTGTAAATTGCTGAAGTCATTACATGCGTGACAAGCAAAAGTTTGCATCATTCATTTGCAACAAGTTCATTTCGCATTGCTACTCGTGCTGGATTTTGAACGCTTTCCAAGCTGTTGGCGTACTTGGAGTTGCTGTGAGTGGCTCAATTCTTTCGTAGCTGTCTAAAAGTACGTGGCCTAGTGTTCAACATTTTATTTTATTTTTTTCTCCAAAGTAAGTGAACAAGTTTATATTGTTGAATCCGCATTCATCAAAATAAGCAACACAGATTTTTTTATGTATGTATGTATGTATAATTCTAAAACTTCAAGCAGTGAATATATTTAGTTGCGGGCGTGTAAGTTGAACAAAACAGGACAATAGCTAGCTATTCGTGGTTCGATTTATCCATTTCCAATTCCTTCATAATAACAGCACATTTTTCGTCTGAATATTTTTAAGACGGAATGTAGACGTGCCGCAACTTTTGTTATTGCAAGAAATTGAAGGATAATGAAAAAAACACAAAGAGATTTTGACGGAAGCAAATAGTCATTCATTTTTTATAGCAAATTTTTCAAAAATGTCACATTAGGCTTTCAAAATTCGTTTTAGAGGTATGGTTCCTTCGGCAAAGTTTCTTATTTTGATCCCTAGAATATGATTTTCACAGAGCAATGGGCGATTTTTTTGCCTCCCCACAAATCGGCAAAGTTTCTTATTTTGATTCGTAGAATACGATTTTCATAGAGCAATGAGCGATTTTTAAATCGACCCGCCCTAATACATACATAAATTTTTTTTTCAAATTAAAATAAATTATTTTGTTTTTATAAAGATATTTTGCATTCTACAGCAAAAACCACGTAAATACAAGTAACAACTTCCATAAAAACTTCACATTTTTCATTGAATGAACTAAATATACTAAAATGAATTAAAAACAAGCATAACAACGAATATTAAAAAAATAATAATAATAGTAAAAAAAAGGGCTACATATTATTTTGATCAAGAGTTCATATATTATATAAATTTAGCAACAATGAACCACACGTTCCACTTAAATCTTTTCTGAAGTAGCAATTTTGCTACAAATTCATTTTCACACATACGGAATATGGAGAAATTTAGCGAAAAGTGTGCGCCCTGCTTTGCCTGCCTCTTTCAGTTTATTCAACCGAACCGCGATTTGTCGTTAGGGCAGCAACAATAATGTCGCACTGGCACACAGGCACACGCATACATGAGCATTTGATTTTCTAGCACCACGCTCTATTTGCGAACGTGGCGGCCAATTTGACCCAAGCCCTATTGAATGGGCTGCAAAAAAAGCACGTAGAAATAGAGAAATTCGTGAATTTTGTAGCAAAAGCAATATTCGCAAATTACTTTCAACAGTAACAGCAAGTGCTAGGGTACAATTGCATATACATATGTATAAAGTTACAAACATTCACAAATAGGTACACGCACTCGATCAGCGCGTCAATTGGTGGGGCGTGCAACAACGTGAAGAATTTATAACATTTTTCATCGAACGTGCCAACATCACCCTCCAACGCCCTTAAATGACGGCTGGCAATGACTACGAAATCATTGCTGGTCACTTTTTTCAAATACAATCCTTATTTTTTTGCGATTTATGCAGCTTATACGCTTTTGACAACTATTTTGCTCTTTTCTTTTCTTTTAACGGACTTGCTTTTATGCATGCATTTCTGCAAATTGAGTTCTCTTGTATGGAATGCTTCTTGGGTGTCTTTTTTCATTAATTTAACTTCTCACTTGAACGAAATGAAATACAGAAATTTTTGTGCAACTCCGATCATAAACTTTGCACTGTGTTTGATGGAAATATATGATTGATGGCTTCGGAAAATGTGAAAAGAAAGCGCAAGGAAATTTAGTAACCTCTTGTTGTTTCCGGTGTGTAACGAAAATCACTATTGCTCTGAATTCTCCGCACTTTATTTCAAGAGTTAATGTGTGGTGGAAAATTTAATGAACGATAACAGTACTTAAATTAAAAAGGTTTTTGAAATGTTTGAGGAATTTATCTGAGTTTCCTTGGTTTTTTTTCATGTGTAAGATCAATAAATTGGTTTGGAAAGGAGTGTTTATAAAGCTTAATAGTTTTTTCAGAGGTATCATACCTTATGAAAAAAATTTTTACTACTTTTTTCAGCACAACCGTCACAAACTTTTGACCTGGAAGGCATCAACGCTCGTCCATCAAAAGGAATAGCAGTTGTCAAATTTCATAATTTTCTATTCTTTTTTCTATTTTAGTTTATGTAACATAAATGGCCTAGTGAAATTATTCGAGAAACTATTTTCTTGATTATTGTAACCATCTAGTGAACTTATAAATGCATTCTTTTTCAAACATCTCTAAGCAAGGATCGAAAAACCCACTATTTTGAAGTATCTGGATTAAAATATTAAAAAAAATACTCTTTGTCAAACTCTACTACATATTTATATCAGAGGCATTTCGCTTAATTCACTTTTCCCACTTTTTCGAAAAACGCTCCGATTCATCACTAAAAAATTAAGTAAGCTAAAGCAAAAGAAATTTTAATTGTAAATGCGAAAAGCTTTGGGTTTTTTCGCATTGAGTTAGTACCTTCATCCTGAGCTGGAATCATTGAACCCCCAAAACAACAACTCCACTGTTTAATTCGCATAAATTTTGACTGACTGACCTTAAATTTAAATTGAAAGTATATTCATTATTACATTCTATTATATATAGAATTACGGAAGAACTTTTTTCAATATATATAGTTTTTTTGTATAAATAGTTGGTTCGGCTGCGCGCCCTGCCAATAACAAGTTTGGCCGCAGAAAAGCTATGCCACCTCAGAATTTTAAAATGTTTTTTTCTTTACTGGAAAACATCTAAAAAATATGCTTGCTGCTGCCACGGGGCAGCATATTAATATAAAACTCTAATTTTCCAACGTTTCTCCTAAGAAATATTTATAAAGTGAGCATCAATATAGAGAAATATTTATAAAAATGTAATATATTTCTTTGTATTCAAACTCCACTTAACCTCTAATTTGATTTAGTAAGCACGATTTTTGCTGAACCATCGATGTGCCATTATTTTCGCATTAACACTCCACGCGCCCAAGTGCAGGATGAGAGTGTGTGTGTGTAGATTTTGATATATTGGTACAGCATCTGGTTCCATTCGTCGTTTGAATCTCTTTGTACTATATCTTTTTCTCATCTCAAGCTGGTCAATCTGCGTTTATAGCATCTTGAAAAAAACCCTCGTGATTTATTACAAATATTCCATATTGATTGAGATTAAGAAAATAAAAAGGTAATGAAAATAAAACTTAATTGAATATTATTACTCGTAGGACCTTTCGCGCTCTAAGCTGGCTGCCAGAGAAATCGTTTACTCATAAGTCAACCACGTTTATTAAACATCCGCAAGCTGTGGCAAAAGATGTTGAAATTCTGCGAACAAGTAAACCACCTCTTATTCGCTGCATGTGGATGTATTGACTTGTATACATATACCATACATGCCAAAACACACACAAGCACGCAGCGTACTTTCCTGAAGCGGTGAAAGAGCGGAATTTTCAATTTTCAGCTGCATTATGACACTTTCCTTGGCTTTTGTCACCCATTTATGTATCTACGCATATATACATATTTATTTTTTTGTTGGGAAAAATGGTGCAGAGGCTGCTTACGCGTCATGCATTCTGGCTGAGTTAGAAGCGTGGATTTTGTTTGTTAATATCTTTTTGTTGTCTTACTGTTATTATTTCTGCTGCAATAACTTTTGCTTTTCTGCTGTCAACATTTGAAAAATATTAAATTTATGTCACGCAGTTAGTATGGTTGGTGTAGTGGTTGCTTTTTTTGTTGTTGTTCCCGTTTGTGGCATTTCACAGCTGTCACCAGTGCGCTGCATTTGCACAATATTTCTCATGTTTCAAGACGTGTCTTCTAGCTTCGTTATACACTTGCATTTATCCATTTAATGCCAACCTTTTACTTGCTGTGTACGTTGGCAATGGGACTTTGCCTTAGATTTACCAAATCCGATTTTGTATTATAAAGTTATTCATGCATGGATATAGTAATTTTCCGAGTTCGTCACATATTTCATTCAATAAAAAATTCTTAACTTTCTCAGCTGCTTGAGTTAATGCACAAAGGCAAAACCAGATCTCTCTCTCAGGAGCACACGTATGACTTTCGATTACATAAAATTTCAAAGTGAACGATAAGAGTACGAGTTCTTCCAGAAATTCTAATCCACACAAATTCACTTGTAAGTGCTTAAAGTCACGTTTTCTCTGAACTGATAAACAAGTTTCTTGCTCAGTACCAGTAAGATTTCGCCATTTGTGAACCGCTGATTCGATGCCGTTACTCTCAACGTTAGTGTCAAAGGAAAAGAGATCGTTGTCAGTGCTGAAAATTGGACACACCTGATAGCGCTCAGTCCTCAGTGAATTTGATAGACTAAACCATTCAGTTGACGTATTGTAGATTTTGGTTAAACACATTTTTTCTCAAACAACCATTTTCTTTCTATTCTGTTGTCCTGTTTACTCAATTACTTTTATGAAAGTATAAAATACATTTTTGTTGTATACTGTGGGCAAAAAGTAAGGTGAATTTGGTTGTAAAATGAAAAGTCTTTATTTATTCTTGTAAATCAATTTCATCTCCTACAAAATAATCCCTTCTCGATGAAATACACTTATGCCAACGATTTTTCCAATCCCCGAAACATGCCAAATAGTCCATTTCCGGTATAGCCATCAGCACCTTCTTCGATTCAGCTTTTATCTCCTCAATCGACTCGAAACGCGTTCCCCGGAGTGGTCTCTTGAGTTTTGGGAATATCCAGAAATCACACGGAGCCAAATCAGGCAAATACGGTGGTTGCGGAACGATATGCGTGGAATTTTTGGCGAAATGGTCACGAAGAACGAGTGCAGTGTGAGACGGTGCATTATCGTGATGCAAAAACCAAGAGTTGTTGGCCCATAATTCTGGTCTTTTTAGACGAATTGTTTCACGTAAACGACGCATAACGCTCAAATAATATTCCTTATTAACAGTTTGGCCAGGTGGAAGGAAGTCATAGTGCACCACACCACGAAAATCGAAAAAAACTGTCATCATGACCTTTATTTTTGAAAGGCTTTGACGAGCTCTTTTCGGTCTAGCCTCGCCTTTAGCACGATATTCGCTTGATTGGTCGGTTGTTTCAATCCAAGTCTCATCTCCCGTAATAATGCATTTGAGCTTGTCCTGATAGTCTGAAAGCATTATTTCACACACATCAACGCGACGACTTTTTTCCAAGAAATTGAGAGTTTTCGGTACCAAACGAAATGGCTTTCACAGATCCTTCTGATATTCTGATCATATCAGTAAGGTCTTTAACAGTCAACCGACGATTTTTGAGCACTAACTCCTTCACTTTATTGACGTGTTGGCCATCTGTTGACGTCGATGGTCGTCCGGAGCGCTCCAAGTCATCAACACGTTCTTGACCCTCTTTGAAGTCTTTGTACCACTTATAAACTGTTTTCTGCGACATGGTCGAGTCACCAAATGCCTTCTGCAACATGCTAAACGTTTCCGCAGCCGAAATTTCAGTCCGCAAACAAAATTTGATGGCACTTCTTTGCTTAATCAAATCAGACATTGTAAAAATCAAAAAATGCACTCTTGGTCGTTTGGTAAACACAAGCGTAAATATATTACAGATAATGACATTCACATGAAAGTTGGCCCAGATGTTATTAACAGTGACAAATAAATTCACCTTACTTTTTGCCCACAGTAGTAAATGGACATCACACTTGAGGCATTCGGTTAATGGAGTCCCTGTCTCCTAGAGTCGACAATATCTTTTGTCACTAAGCATAACCCTCTGCCCGTTCTGAACGTAGCATTCAGTACTAGCAGAGGTAAGTGGAAATTTGTACTTTTTGAGCTTATAGAATACCCAAGATATTAGAGATCAACTTTTTGTTGAAATTGAGGGATGCCGGCTTTTTCTGTAGCTGAATTCCGCGAATGGATCAAATTCAACCAACGGCACAATTTTCGATTTTTAGTTGAAATTACTTTGTGTTGAAGCTCACTCAAATATCTGTGTTAAAGAAGCTAGGAATTAAAAGCAAATATCCCAATAGCAGTTTAATATTCTTAAATTTATTATTTTTCTGTTAGCGGTAATCCCCTTTAACAGTGCGTAACCATTTCGAATTTTTCTATATTTCGATCGAAGCGATCTTTTTGTTTATTTGACCTTTGCAAATTCTAATTCCTTAGAAAATAATTTAACACTTTTTATTTGTTCATTCAAAAGTCAAGATATTTGGCAGAATTAAGCACCAAACATCAAGTCAATTTGCTTATATTCCACAAACAATTAGTTTTTTACTTTTCTAAAACAATTTTAAAACGTGCAGCCTAGCACAGCCTACATGTGCATGCATGTTTTACATCGCCATAATTAATAATAGTACTTTCTTTCAGTGACGCAGTTATAACGGACTTACGACTGGCAGGATTGCCTAATATATAAGCTGAAGGCTATATTCACTGAAACCCAACAAAAATATTATTCTTGCAAGTTATTTCTGCCATTCTACTAAGTAATACACGTAGTGATGCACAAACGGAAGTGATTATAAAAAGGATGTTATGGCAGCCCATGGCTGAGTGGGAGTGCATCACAATGAAGCAACGACGCCAAAACAAGGCCGTTAAAAACACGGCTGAAAAGCAAAAACGGGATAAATGGAGCACCAAGCTGAGGCAGCATTCGGCAAATCGACAGCACTACCTCTGAGAATTCAGTAGAACACAAAACACACCGTAAACACCAAAGAGCCCAAAAGATAAAAAGAAGAAGAAGAAACACTGTAAAAAAGACATCGAAAAATGGAAAGGAACTTCTTATGAAAATGACGAAGGTACTGTTTGTCAGCACACATTTGTATGGATTAGTGGATTCTTGTCTCTTTTGCTTTCTTTATTTATTTTTCTTAAAAGGCTGCAAAAGATAAAAAGCAACAAATGTCGCGTATACGGCAAGTAGACTGGGTGAGTAAGCGAATATTCTTGTGTGTTAATGTAGGCAACAACTTACAGCCTCGCGCTGAGTCTATGCCAACACTACACAAGGTGTGTGAATGTGTGTGAAGGTACCTGTGGGAAAGAAGCACATTCATATACTCTCATATATACTTTTTTGCTTGCTACAATGGAGTGATTTGCTGTGACGCGCAAAGAAAGCCAACAGCAATCGTCGACAGTCGACAATCGACAGGCACGCTGTCAGCCGATAGGCAGTGCAGTGCATTCAAGAGCAATGACACATATGTAACATGTTATATAAGTACGTGTAAAAATGCTGTGAGCACATACAAACGCGCGTCTATATTTAAATGCGAAAAGGCAGACACAAAAGCCGGCTGAAAGGGGTTTAACTGGCGCAACAACGATGTGAAAGCCTTTAAAAGAGTATCATGTTTTATTAAGGAATTAAAGTGCTTTGTCAGCTTAATAGATGTGTCGAAAGAGAAACATGTGTATAAGCACAGTATTGAAAATTGTTTTTGTATTATTTTCTTGTGCCTTTTGGCATCCTTTCCAGCACTTGTTCGACTTCGGCTTTTGTTCATTCTTTCGATGCTAACAAGGCATTATTGGCCGGTTAAGCGTATTTGCCATTTTACCGAGATAACGAAGTTTGAAGACAACCAAAAGCAGGCTAAAACAAGAAAAACAATAAAAAGAACAACAAACAAAAATTCGTAAACAATGCTACATAAGAAACACAGCAGAAGCGCGTAATAGACAGAAAAAAGGAAAAAGTAAAAGGAAAAGAAAACGAAAACGAAAACGAAACAAAAAAGACGAATTCTAGACTTCTTAAAAATCGCCCTTCACAAATCTACTTATGCTTATAATGAGCCTTTTTCAAAAAGCATTTGATTATGCAATAAATATTTCAAAGTTATTGACTATAATTTAAATGTATACAATTTCTAATAGTTTTTTTTTTAAATGCTTAACCAACCTAGCAGCCTATAACAGCGAAAACAAATAAAAATGACAGAAAAATTTTAAATACTAAAAAAAGAGACGAACTTATAGTCAATATGAAGTAAAAAAAAGCAAAATTAAACAAAGAAAACTAAAGCACTGCCCGAATTGCAAAGTTTGCTCAAAATGTCGAAAGTGACAAGTGCCGAAGGCACGTCCGAGAACAACCGCCCTGGTCGGCCACAGTAAGAGGCTGAAAACTCGCCGCTGCTTTTGCTTTTTCATTCACTTTTAGCAACTTTTTTTGTGCACATGTGTATGAAGCAATAAATTTTCTGGTCAAAATTTTCCTCCTTTCCCTGTTGAGATTTCCTACAATTTGCTTTCTTTTGCCACCACCAGAGGTTGCTCATAAATAAAAAAAGTTATGTGTAATAAAATTTATAGTTTATGATCCCTTGTGTAGCATCTTTATTTTCAATTCTGATTTTTTTTTTTTTAATATTTGTCTTTGTTTTTGCATCACATATTTTAAAACTGAGTGAAACCTGCATGTGCTATAGAGAGCATCTACAGGGTCCGACACTCGAACTGTGACCAACTAAAAAGGCCATAAATTTAGTTTATTCAATTCAAAGTAAAAAATGGATGATAATATGAGAAAATGAAGAATCAATTTACTTTTGTACGATATGACCATCATTCTGTCTTGACTCTTGAGACCGTCCAGAAACGAATCGCAAGCTGCCCGAATGTGACTTGCAGGTATTTTAGCCTACTCGCAGACAATGGCTTTTTTCAGCGCCTCGAGACTTGTGAATCTTTTAGTTCGGACTTTGCTCTCCAAATCTGGCCAAAGAGAATAATCCATTGGATTCGTGTCTGGTGAATTTTAGAGCCATTGTATGGACGTTATGAAGTTCGAAACATTGTTTTTTAGCCATTCTTGGTTCACTTGAGCTTTGTGAGACGGTGCCGAGTCCTGTTGAAATGTCCATGGTCTGCCACCGAAATATTTATCTGCCCACGACTTCAAAGCAACCTTCAGAATACTTTCCCGATAATATTTCGCATTTACCTTAACCGCAGGCTACGGTTACAGCGTCGCAAACCATTACCTATGGCGGGTGCTGCCTCCTGGTGGCCAATCGATCGCTCAAATTTTCGTATGAACGGTCGATCAAATAAACCTTTTAGTTTTCGGAGTTTACGAATTGCTCAATTTGAAGAAATTTTCTCGTCAGGAAACACAATGTTCGGAAAATTAACGATTTCGGTCAAGCGAAGTATTTCCTTCGCTCTCTCAAGTCTGACTTGTTGCTGCTTCGATGTGAGATCATGCACCTTTGGATCTTGTAATGCTTGTCTTTGAGATCATTTTTCAGTATGCGGCGAATGCTACATTCAGATATTTTCAGTTCCTTCGACTTTGATTGGCACTTTGTCGGGGATTTCGCTCAAGTCGCTTCTTCACCTTATCAACCATTTCACGTGACGTTGACCACCTCCATAACGTTTCGCGTTGCTACCAGTATCATGGTAACGAGTGCGATAAACAAAAGCTTTATTTACTTTAAGGTGCTCGAGCTCACGAACAATCGCTGGTTGTGGTTTCCCAACCAAATATAATGCAATCACATTATTACGATTGAAATCCATTGCTGATTGTCTTTTTTCGCGTTTACTCTCGGCGAAATGCTTCCGCGCGAATAACGACTTGCGAGCGGGTCGATAGTAAAAAATATCAATTTTAATTCGTTTTATTTTAGAAGTTACTTTATTGAACTCTAATTATCGATTGACTACAATTTATTTTTGGTTACTTAAATAACTTATTTTCTATGTTAGTTAAATTGCAAACCTTGCACTTATACAAATAAGAATTGCTGCTATTGCTATTCTTATTTATTTCTTTTTCTTTCTTAAACTTATTTGAATATTTTTGGTTAGAAATTTGTTTTATTGTCTAATAGCAAGCATTGTAATTGTGCTAATAAGAATTGCTGCTATTGCTATTCTTATTTGTTTACTTCTTTTTATTTAATTCCAACACTTATTGCAATATTTTTGGTTTCGAATTTCTTTCCTTATATTTCCCAATTGATTAGACTTGTGGTTGGCGTGTCATGTGACGTAACCCCTTCTTTGATTAAGAACTTTCCTGAGTTTTCAAAGCTATATTTAATGCAATTTTTTTGTTCTTTTTGTGTGGTAAGTGAATAAAAGTACTAAAATGTTTATTATTCTCAGAATGGCAATAAATGTTAGTAAGTTATAAGTATGTTGTACTGATTTTTTTGTGGTATTGTAGTTCTTCTATTTTCTCGATATTTTTTATTTGTTTTAAAATAATTTCATCAGAAGTTCTGAAACCAACTTTTGTATTATTAATATTTATGTTGCTTAGTTCGAAATTGTTAATATATATTTCACAATCGTAAAAGAGTATTAGATAATTTTTCTTTATGTACAATCAACAATATCAAGCCCTTTTTGATGCTCACTGTTTCCTCTTTATTATTTTTTTTTTACTAGAATTTTTATTAAAAATACATAGTTTAGCTTGTTTTAAATTATTTTTGTAAACATCTTTTCCGTGTTTGTAAAATGTATTATTCAGTTCAATAACATCTTCTTGCTCAAAAATTAGTTCTTCGTAGTTATCATTACTTATTGCTTTTATTGCTTTATTAGGAATTTTAATTGCGAGAATTATTTTATTTTCCCCATATCGGGCTGTTCCTAATTTTACATTTTATAACTTATTGATGTCTATGTTATAATTAATTATTTCTTCATTTTTTAATATATTGTCTGACATAATGTTTAATTTTGCGGAAACTATATTGGTTTGTATGTGTTCGACAGTGTCTTCTAACATTTTTATTTTCATTAAAGTATTAAGGTATGTGAGATAAACTGTTTACTCGGATTAGTGTATCCTGTTTCAATTTCGTTAAATTTACTTATTAGCTCTTTTCTGTCGTCTTCTATAGTGGTTTTTAATTTCTTGAAAGTTTTATTGAAATATCTGTAAATTTGTATATTTTTGTTAATGTTGGAGATAGTCATATGAGTGTTCTCGTCTATGATCTTCGATATTATGTCTAACCATTGCAAACCGGTTCCTAATATTTATAAGGCCCCTTTTCTGTCTGTTACAATGTCTGTTTGGTACAATTGTGTGTAATTTCATCCTTTTGGGTCGATGATGTGTAAAACAATGTCGTACTCCGTTATAATATTGACGTCATCTAATTTTATTTGCGCGAATCCATCGTTGCCGATTATTTGTTGTATCATCAGTGTACTATTAGTTGTATGTAACGCCATTATAAGCATTAGTATCCAGTGCACCTGCAAATTTTGTTGATCGTTTAATGTTTCTTGGGTGTATATTTGTTAAATTCAGTTTCTTGTATTTCGGTTCGTTTCTGTGCCTCAGTGCTTTGTAAAGTTTTTATCTGTCTATTCGTCCTTCTACTACGTTGAGTGTATTGATTTGTTTTACAATTCTGTACTTTTAAAAATTTTTTTAGTCATAGAAATTAATGAGTTTCAGCTTCTAAAACACGTATTTTTTCTCCGATTGAACTGTGAAATCTTTCGATATCCGAATTACCTGTATGGTAATTTGGCTAAGTAAAATGAACGTATATTTCTTCCTATCTGAGAAACTCTTTTATGTTGACACAATTAAATTCATTGTCTAATATTTAAAGTTGTGGCTTTTAACCTTTTATGGATAAGAAGATCCTGAATCTTCTACTAGGGTTACACTGTTTCTATCCGTTAAGGGGACCGTCTAGTTTAGCACTTTCAAAAACTCAATTTTTTTTTACATTTTTCGATAGTATATGTGTATAGAAATATTGTGTTTAAATTTCAGAGAGTTCGGAGCAGTGTAAATATATAATTTTCTTACCTGAACATCGCTACCTAGAAGCGCTTGCCCGAGCGCGCAGACAGGTATACGCGCTCTCTCGACCCCTCGGTGGGCTAATCCCTTTTTGACAATAGAGGCAGCTGCTGCTTCTTACGCAAGTAAGCAGTATTATTCACTTTTTGGAGCAAAACGAGCCTTGAATCTCGTCTACTGCTACTTTACAAGGAGTTTACAAAAACTGTTAGACCGATTCTTTTGAAATTTAAACCACATAATCTACACATACTAAACGAGGTAGTCCACCTATGAAATATTAAAATTTCGCATTCTTACTAATTGTTTATTTAAAAACAGCGAATAAAAAGTGCATTTTTTTCAATTTGTTATAGTAGGATTAACTAGTATTTGTTATACTTAATCTAACCCATTTTAATTTTTTTGTTTCAGACTAGCCGTTCCCGAGATCTGCTTGGTACCGTTTTGCACTTCGATTTTAAGGCGTTTACGCGCGGCCACCATTTTGTACATTAAAATGCAATAAAATTAATAAAAAAAATTGTTTACACAATTTAAGACTTTATTTATTATATCTAACAATATCTATATCTGTATCTTTCATAACATACTCAAAAATAATTCCCAAAAATAGGTTTTTTTTTGCGAAAATCTGTCAATACATGTGAAGAAGTGGTGTTTGCTGTTGGTGTATGTGTCGCCATGTACGATCTGATTAATGTCGTTTGGGGCTTCTGTAAGATTGAATTTTTGTCTTAATGGGTTTCTGTCGTATTTCAATTTATTATAAACATCGCAATTATTAATAAAATTTTGTATTACTGTTTGTAGGCTTTTAAAATATATAATGCTTTTTAAGTTGGTATAATTTTCATTTATACCTGGAAGCCTTGTTTCATTTTTATGAAACTTAGTTATGTATTTTAGGGTTTCTTCTTCATTCGCCATGTCTTTAGCATGATATGGGCATTTATAAAACTTCAATTGTGTGTCAAACAGTTCTATAAATATTTGTTGAACAAGATGGTATTGATGTTCGTTGAGTGTTGAATGTATTAAAATTTTACCTATATACCCCAACTTTAAAATCCATCGCTGTAGTCTTGGGTTTATGTCTTTAACGTCCTGTTTACATTGGAGCCAGCTTAGTGGTTGGTGATCTGTTACAAGATCAAATGGCTTACCATAAATGTAAGGTCGAAATAGTTGAGTGTTCTTCTGACTCAACTTATCGGATGTACTTCATTTGTGCTATTGCAAAGTCGCTTGCATCTGTAGCAATTTTAAATTTTTTATTGAAATCTACATAGCTAAAGACAAGACGATTGGTCAGAAGATGTTTAAGTTTTTCGAAGGCATATATGTATTGGGAATCTTTTTTATTTATTTTCGTTCATTTCCTCAAATATTTTGTCAGTTTCTTGTAATATCCTGTTATGCCCAGGAATGATTTAATTTGTTTTGCTGACTCCGGCAATTTCCGCTTCAGTATTTTTTCGATTTTTTCCATATTTGGTTTAATACCGTCCTGCGTCAGGGTATGGCCCTAAAATTCTGTTGTCTTAGCAGAAAAACTACATTTATTTATTTGTATTTTCAAATTATGCTCTTTAGACTTCCATCAACCATTAGCGAGGTCAAGCGTTGTGAAATATTGGGATCTTCCGGGTTTTTCCAGGATTCCTTCAATGTTTGGCATTGGAAATGTATCATTCTCGGTTATCTCGTTTAGCTTTCTAAAATCGATTACTATCCGCCACTTCTTTTCCCCAGAATTGTCCATTTTCTTTGGTACAATCCATAATGGTGAATTGTAGGGTGAATTACTTTCCTTGATTATTCCCTGCTCTAACATTTCGTTTATTTGCGTCTTTATTTCTGCTTCGTGTGCTTGTGGATACTCGTATCTATATATTTTCGCGTAAACTAGTTTACTAATTGTTGTAATAATTTTATGCTGAATTTCGTGTGTGTGTGAGTAAGTTTATCGCCTTCTTTAAAGAATAGATCGGTATTTTTGCATACTATCTTTTCGAGTTGAAATATTTCTTCTTTACTCATTTCATTATGAATAAGTTTTTTATTATTTCATCATTTCGTTGACATTTTTATAATTCACAGATTTGATCTATATCATAAAGACAAGCCTTAATAAATTCAATTTTTGTGTTATGAATTTCTACGACCTCATTTGTAACATTTGTATTTGAGGAAGCCTTCATTTGAGAAGTAAATACGCTTCCACAGTTGGAAAGATATATAAAATTTTCCCTTCAATATATCCTAAGTCCTATTGTGTTAAAAAAGAATGCAAAAATTTTTTAGGTTTTGATGTATGGGCCAAATGAGCAAAAAAGTCAATGACTGATCCTTTGGACGTAATTTCCTTTGGAACCAAGGGTAACAAATATGGTTCCAATGTAACGCTACTCCAACTCATCTTTCGATAGCCAATACGAGGGGTGCCTTGTATATGTCGGGATTTGGCAACCCTGGTGTTGCAATCTGGCAACTGACAGCTGTATCGCAAAGTTTGACATTTTTTGGCTTTTACGTACTCAGAACGTTTTGAAATATCAGCGCTATTTGTGTTGTTTACAGTAACTTAAAAGATTCATCTCGGTCCAAAAATGGAATTAAATCGTGAACATTTTCGTGCGATTATTTTTTACAACTTTTGACATGGATTAACTCAGCAACATTGCATGGATGAACTTAATTCATTTTTTGGCGATGAAGCTCCATCAAGGACCAGTGTTTATCGATGGTATGGTGAATTCAATCGTGGTCGTAGTTCACTCCAAGACGAATTTCGTGAAGGTCGTCCAAAATCAGTTGTTGTTCCGAAAACCATTGATGCTGTGCGCGAACTGATATTGCAAGATCGTCATGTGACCTATCGTGAGATTGAGACAATCTTAGGCATTAGTGGGACCAGCATACATTCAATATTGCATAAACATTTGACTGTCAAAAAAATTTGTTCGCGTTGGATCCCACACAATTTGTCAATCGCTCAATAAAAGGCTCGTGTCGATTGGTCGAAGGAATTGCTCAAAAAATACGATCGCGGGGCTTCGAAACACGTCTATGACATCGTGACAAGTGATGAATCATGGATTTACGCGTATCAGCCCGAAAGTAAAGAGCAGTGGACTGTATGGGTGTTTCAAGATGAGCCAAATCCAACAAAAGTTGTTCGCGCACGAAGCACTTCCAAGCAAATGGTCGCCTGTTTTTTCGGAAAACCTGGACATGTCGCAAACGTACCACTAGAACAACGCAGAACAGTAAATTCTGAGTGGTACACAACCATTTGTTTGCCATTTGTCTTCCAAGAAATTAGGAAAACCAATCGCCAAAGACGGATCACTCTTCACCAGGACAATGCGAGCTCTCACACATCGGTTCAAACAACTGCATTTTTGAGCACCCAAAACATCGAATTAATGGGCCATCCGCCGTATAGTCCTGACTTGGCACCGAATGACTTCTTTTTATTCCCGTACGTAAAAAACAAACTGAGAGGTCAACGCTTTTCGACACCTGAAGAAGCGGTTGCGGCATTCAGAATGCATGTTTTGGAGGTACCTCATTCAGAGTGGCAAAAGTGCTTCGACAATTGGTTCAAACGCATGCAAAAGTGTATAGATCTTCATGGAGAATATTTTGAAAAACAATAAAGTGATTTTCGATGATTAAAATTTGTTTCTGTTCTCTAATCCCCTCGTAGTTAACATTTATACCACATTTTTTTACGGAGATCGGTAGGAAGGTGCGGGATATCCTTGGATGACGTGCCTACTCGGAAATAGAAAGAGGGCACTGATTATACTAAGTAACTTGTTATATATAAAGTACACATTTTAGAGGTGTTTTGCTTTATCGACGTTGAAATTGAAAATAGTTGAGACTATCCAATTAGGAGGGTATTTTTAACTTTATTGACTCACCTTCAGTAAAACTCTCAAATTTGCATGATTTTAACGACACTTTCAACGATTAGTACACCGCAGCGTGACGCAGTTTCCACATTCATATTGCAAGAGTGGAATTATTGGGACCACCGCATTTCCATTGAATGCGATACTGCGTTTTATCGCTTTTTTGCCGCCTTGCTTTAGCCGTAGTGGTACCGAAAAAATACTGAATTTTCTCCTTCCTGTCACAGAACTTTCTTGAAGTGTATAGTACGACAGAATGCAATAAATAAGTACCTTGTAAGATATGGCAAACCAAACGAAATTTTTAGAATATTTTTAATTCCTCTTGCCTATATTTCTAATAAACTTGAAAAGTAGTGGTCGACTGATTTGGGTTAATTGTAGTATATTCAGTGGTTCCCGAGATAAAGAACAAAATGTGGTCAGACAGCACCTAACGATATATTTTCCAGCAAGTAAAAATGAAATAGGAAAAAAGGATGGGATATCGACTTAAAATTTTAGCATTAGGTGGCAACCTGTTTAAAAAACAATAAGTTAGAAGGCAGATAAGTAAAATATTGGAAACAATTGAAAATAATCATTCAGCACTTCACGTAACAAAAAAGTTAATAAAGAATTTTAGCCGGCTAACTCCATACAAGATATGAAAACGGGAGTGCATGTTTACTTCAGCTTTAAAATAGAATTAAAGTGGAATTGAGGCCTTCTGGTCAATACTTAGTGGTGTGGATTTTGATATATGTATGCTTTTAACAAAATGCTGCGACATGCTACACAACCAACGAAGCAATTAATTTATTCCAAACTAAGATCTCAGGGAAAATAATTTTACGTTATTTTTCAAATATTCGCCCTATTTAACTCTTTTGGGATATTTTCTGTAAGAGCATCGCAAAGACTGATTTTATACGAGTAAGCAAGGAACAATTGAGTTACCTAAAAATAATAACAGCGTAAAATCGTCGGCATAGCGCACAAACTATGCCCAATGACTTTCACCCAAAGAGTCTACAACTGCGATCATTCATGCGGGCGACATTTGGAAATAATAAGCTTTTCAAACATTCAATTAAATACTTAAGCTCAAATGTAAATGAATTGCCATGAAAATTAGTCGTGAAAATGTAAATGTCTGGCTCGCTACTCAAAATTCAGGACAAATTTAATTTATAAATAAAATTCACAGCTATGGCAGCTTTTCGTGTTATTATTAACCGAACCACGTGCTTACACTTATTCACCTACCCACTTACTCAGTTATTCACGAACTCCATAAGAAAATGCTGGCAGACATGCCTACGTAGATGCTCGCTGTGAATTGGCTGTCAAAATTTACAAGCGATTTGCAATGCAAATTAAATAATTATAAGTTACTTGTCTTATTTGCCCTGCTGACATTTTGAACTAGAAAATCAAGCAATTAAAAATAATTTCTAATGAAGATCAAATTAATAATAACCAAATGGAAGGGGGAATAGTTGTGTATGTGTATGCATGTATGTATGCGTAGTATGGTTGGGTATATGAAATACGGAAACAAGAATAAATTCAAGTAAATTAAATGCAAATCCTTCTAATAGATGCAAACAAATTCGAAAATGAATATTAACAACAGAGAAGTAGAATGAAAGTGAGCTGCGAGCCCTGCGGCAGGAAATGCAAATTACAAATATGATGCTGCTGAAAGTTTTAGCGCTTTCCTTAAACAATTTAAAATTGTACGAAAATAGCTGCAAAAATATTTTTACCTATTTAAAAAGAATCGATTCAAAACAAAAAAAAATAGTACCGCGAAATGGGTCATAATAAAATGTCAGTGGCTTGCCTTTACCCTTAAAAGTCCAAATGTACCCTATACGACGTAACGCGAGTGGGAGTATTTTGTTAGCTACTGTGAACGCTGCTGGTAAAAATTTCCTTAGGTAAGTAACTAAACAGACATCACTTGTTCTAACCTTTCATGCTGATGAAGCCTTGATGACGATGAGTGTCATCGCGAGACGCCGAGAATTGACGTCACAATTCTTCCTCTTGAAGAAACTTTCACAGCCCAAGCTTCAGCACTATAGACAGATATTAGAGAGACTTATAAAGTGCTAGACTACGCACGATTGAAAAAACATTTTTTCTGCAAGAGAAGCATTCTGTTATGTTATAAGTAACCAAAATGTTACATGACCGTAATTTAGAAGCAAAAACTACAATACTAAAATCACCTTCACCCTTTCTCTCTTTTCGAATGCGATCTCAGTTGCCGGTTGTAGTCTTAAAAAGCATAAAAGCATGATGAGATCCATCAAACACATGTTCTCAATTATATTCTCAATTATTTATGATATCCAAATCTGATAAGGCGTGCCTACTGTGTGCGAGTATGATTGCAATCCAGTTTTTCAACTGGGATGATAAAAATTCTGAGTCCCAGAAAATCACATGCTTCTGTTACTACCATTTTAGTACCCCAAATTCCCGAAACTTTCAAAGAGCGCCGATATTGAATGTCTTAGTCGGTACTTTGATAAAAGGCAAAAATAACTAATTTCAAATTGCATTTCCTCGCACTTGCTATACTATCACATTTCCCCTAATTTTGCGTACTTAGATTTCTATGTATGTTGGTAATCGGATCAAATGGGCAACCCGCTTATTAAAAGTTTTCCGCGCATATTTTACTAATTTATGAACTCCAATTTTCAGTTCCATGAATTTTGACACATCCGCTAATTGATGTCTCCTACTAATTAGCAACATGCACGTGTGTTAATATTACAAGCACAAAACACACAAACAACGAAAGACTCAAATAAAATTGTGGGCAAAATAACTGCAATTAGAACCAAACAATTTTGCATAATTAAATGTTAATTAAAATAAACAAATGAATGGTATCAGTCATTCACCGCGCAGCACAGTCGACATCAAACTACTGCCATCTAACCAAGTCATTTTGTGAGGCGAGTTTACAACGTGTATTTCCAAAAAATATTTGCCACCATTTTAATGTTCAAAAGCAAAGAAAAAACAAAACTTGCTATATTAGCGCTGCGGTGGAAACCACGTTTGCCTGGTTGCCCCGCAATTTACAATTTATTGAAGCACAATTTTCGCAAAAACAGTGACAACCAAACAATTCTAAATAAGCATTTAATTGGCAATGAACTGTGAAATCATTAACACATATATGCGTAAACAAATAAAATGCAATCTAAAATCAACCAGCCGTTTAGCTGTCAACTGTCAATTGAAATTGCGAAAAATTTTAATGACGCTGTCCATCAGTGGCTGATAAGTACCATTGAAAATATACATTTAAAATGGAATTCAAAAATACGCCATGCATATGCAGCTTCCCTTTGGTGGGCTAATTTTCACTTAGCATTTAAATTATAGTTGGATACCTGCATACATACTGCCCTGAACGGGGTATGATATGGGTACTATTAGGTTTTACGAGGAATATCACGGCTGAAGCAGGTATCATTTCAAAGTACTGGTGTTTGTTATTACAATGGGTTAATATGCGTCCAGTGGCTTTGATAAACTGCCTTACCCTTTTCTTCAAGCCGCCGTCAAGATAGCCATTGACCAAAGCTTTTTCCCTTTTTAGGCCAACATTTTTTCAAAGTAAAACATTTTTGGCAAAATCAGGCACAAAGAAAATTCTAAACAAGTAACTAAGCACAAACAAACTCTTTTCTAAGTCGCTAGTATCGGGTTTTTATTATCTGCATGAGAACTATCGATATCGATAACTATGGTTTGACAGCTGCGAATGGCAAACTGTGAATATGAGCCATTCTTGCTGAATTTTTGTTTTCAAAAATGTATCAGCAACTTTTCACACAGCGCTACTACTATTCTAAAAATATTTTTGTTTTATTTTATTACTGCCGCTAGTATGTTTAAGTGCAAACAGCAGTGTGTAGGATTTGCATGTGTCAGGAAACTTCTTTTAATTTGCTTGTACTTACAGTGCAATACAGTTACAAATTAATGGAATCGTTTTTTATATTTATTAAAACCAGAGTTAATTTAAAAGTATAAAACTAATATGTGCTCGTATATAAATATATATTATATCTAGTGCTTGCGACCGTCTCTGTTTACGTTCTGTGCGACTCTCCTCGCTTTGTCAGGAGATACCTTCATCGACAGACGCTGCAATTCGGGTATGGCGATGCCACATTGCTCGTAACACTATCTAGTTGCAGGGCTAGTAGCTCGCTGACACATGCATTTTAATATTCAGTGGTGGCAATAGTGTTCAACTACATGATTTTCCCCCTTTTGTTACTGTATTAAATCGTTTAGTGCTTTGCAGCTTGTCTGTATTGAGTCACTTTAATTGGCTACTTGTGTCTAAAATTTAGATATATTAAATACAAATAAAGATACAAAAGAAGGAAAAAAGTTCAAAAACCGATTACTGCGTAAACAAAATGTCCACCAAACCCGCATTGGAAACAGTTGACAATTGTCGAAAATGCAAAATCTGACCCAGGATTTGTCTTTGGAACGCCATTACTGCGTATGAAGAAAAGATTTAAAAAGTATTGTGAAGGTGTGAGTCGCTGATATTTTAATTTCTGTAGACGTTTACTTTCATTTCCTAGAACACTTATACGCTCTAACGACTTTTCACATGCACTGGTTTTTAAACTTTACCGAAGTTCTATTGTATATTTCCAAACTAAGTATCTCGCCAAGATATGTATTTTAACCGTTTTCTCTCAAATATTTATACAGAAAGACCGATCAAAGCTATGAATAGGCGGATTACAATTAAATATATGGGTGGGGTTATTTACCTGTAAAACTGTGAATATCTTTAACGAAAACAGCGAAGCATGAAATAACGCCCGTCCCATCTAATCAGTGGAAATATGCCTGAAAAATGGGAGTAACCAACTACAGCATACGTAGGAAGTGTGGTGAGCGAAGAGCAAGATAAACCTTTTATCAATTCTTGCGCTATGCACTGCGCTGCAAAAACAGCGTTGATACCTTAACTACTTCAACTACCTAACAATTAACTCGAGGGCTTAATAAATCACCCATGAATAAAAACAAATTGTTATGTTTTTTTTTAATTTTTTTATTTTAGTTAAAAAAAGTTTTTACTGAATACTACCAATACAACTGATTCAAATCAATAAGTAAAAGGAAAACAGCTTGCCTTATAAAGGGTGTTTTTTTAGAGGTTAGGTTTTCAAGATGGAATAAAACTTATATAATTTAATGTTATGGCCAAGAATTAAGCTTTATTATAAAGATAAGGGTTTGCCATTATGTTTTAAAAATGATTTCGGGCAAGTGGCCGCCGCGGCTGGCTTGAATAAATTCCAGCCGAAATTATAACTGTCTACAGTGACGTGGGTGCCGATACGCGAGTGCGCCGACTGTTTGTTTGAAGACAGGAGGTACTTCGTTTTGTCCTCGTTCACCACCAGACCCATTCGCTTTGCTTCTTTATCCAGTTTGGAGAAGGCAGAACTAACAGCGCGGTTGTTAAGGCCGATGATGTCAATATCATCGGCATACGCCAGCAATTTTACGCTCTTATAAAAAATTGTGCCTGAGCGACTAAGTTCTGCGGTTCGTACGATGCTCTCCAACATCAGGTTAAAGAAGTCGCACGACAGCGAGTCACCCTGTCTGAAACCTCGTTTGGTATCAAACGGCTCAGAGAGGTCCTTCCCAATTCTGACGGCGCTGCTGGTGTTGAGCAACGTCATCTTACATAGCCGTATTAGTTTTGCGGGGATACCAAATTCAGACATCGCGGCATACAGGTAACTCCTTTCCGTACTGTCGAATGCAGCTTTGAAGTCGACGAAAAGATGGTGTGTGTCGATTCTCCTTTCATGGGTCTTTTCCAAGATTTGGCGTATTGAGAATATTTGATCGATGGTAGACTTTCCAGGCAGGCATGCTTTCATCCGACCATATTTTGCATAGAAGCTGATGCATGCACCTTACCAGCTCCTCGCCGCCATGTTTGAATAGCTCAGCCGGCAGTCCGTCGGCGCCCGCGGCTTTGTTGTTCTTTAGCCGCGTTATCGCTATTCTCACCTCGTCATGATCGGGTAGCGGAACGACAATTCCGTCGTCAACGATTGGGGTATCGGGATCTTCACTTTCTCGGTGACATGCGCAGCTGTCACTGTTTAATAGGTTCGAGAAGTGTTTGTTCTTATTCAGCAAAATCACAGAGAGAAACGCATTTCATTTGCAGCATCTACGAAAACGAATGGGCATAAGGAAAGTAATTGCATTAAAAACAACCGGAGTAAGAAGAAAATCTCTTCAAAATATTGAAAATTATACCTTAGCTGATATTCCACTCAGATAAATTCGTAAATCAAAAACTGCTGCAAATTTGCTTTTTGGCACAACCAATTTACAATATTTCATAAATGTCGCTCATACGCCTTGACGAACAGTGACTCAAAATGTCTAAATTTCCTGGAAATTTAATGATAAAAAGATTGAACGACAATTGCTTTTTTTTGGAACTTTGGCGGCCGCCGTATCCGAATGGGTTGGTGCGTGACTACCCTTCGGAATTCACAGAGAGAACGTAGTTTCGAATCTCGGTGAAACACCAAAATTAAGAAAAACATTTGTCCATTTTTCTAATAGCGGTCGCCCTTCGTCAGGTAATGGCAAACCTCTGAGTGTATTTCTGCCATGAAAAAGCTCCTTACAAAGGAGGCTTGAAACTGTAGGCCCCTCTATTTGTGGAACAACATCAAGACGCACACTACAAATAGGAGGAGAAGCTCGGCCTCACCAAAGCCACATAAAGTAATTTATCAAAAATTGAAGTTATGAAACTCAGGCAACTCTGAATGGGGAGTCGAGGATAGATGCAGGTTAGGCAATTTATCTTTCCCTCCAGCAAAGCATCAACAACCGGAATAGATGGGGATTATAAACTCTCATTGGATCCTACATAGGGAATTGTAGTTTCACTATCATTTCAAGTAAGTAAAATTAGTATAGGCAGTATTTGTGAACTGGGCTGTGCGACTCTACTTGGATTTATGAGTTTTGAGGCGGCACTCAAACTCATCAGAAGCCGCTATTTAGGCTTACGGTCAAGCACAATATACCACATTAGAGATCGCGAGAGAAAGTGCATTATGAGAAAGTAATAATAATACAAAAAATCGTGCGGTATCCAAAACCTACAGAAGAATAGTTTCAGTACAAAAATGAAGGTTAGCTCGTTCAAAATAATTAAGTCTTTCATGACCATAAACTCAAACAAAACATTTTTACTTTATAAATAAATCGGCTATAAGTATAAAAAGAACTTTGAATTAATAATCCCTTGTGCGAAGTTTGAAACAGGTATCGGGTCAAAACTAAAGGGTGATTCTAATTCAGTTCAGCCTTTTTAAGGTTATGTTTTATACGAAGTGTGCCGCTCTCTTAGCGCATTTCTTCAATTTGAGTGGATCTCTAACTAAATCTTCCAAATCCTCCATAACAGAGCAATTTTTCAAGGAGAGAATCCTATAAATAGGTGCATGTTCAAATACGCTTCAGAAGAGGCCAAGTCGGCCTAAACCTTTCTCATTTGCAGTTACTAACGCAGCTGGCTGTACTAAACAATTAGTTTAGTATTATTTAGAGGGCTAGCAACCCCTTAAGTGCACCTTGACTTTTACTATATGCACCTAAACTCTTGACTGAGCTTAGCTTAAATCGATTGGAATCAAAACTTCCTCTACAAATAAAACAATTCGTTTTCTCTAAACTGCTGTTCTGTCAACCTAAGAAAAGGAAATAGGTATTCCTTATATCTAAGAATGCATGTCTTCAATGTAATTAAGCAGGTAAGTGTCGCGCATTTAAGACACAACTTCTTACTTAATATCCAACATTCCATACATACGCATATTCGACTAACTACAATGGGCGTGGTGATTAATCAACAACAGCTGTAGCTTCACTTTGACACTCTTGGAAATCCCTTAACAGGCATCACATGAAGTCACGTCCACAAATAATGGCCACATTTTCTGCTGCCACAAAAATTAAACAAACTTTTCAGTAAAAAGTTTAAATTAATGTTTAATATGCATAAAATGTATAGTATCCACATAAATTATGGGTTGAAAAAGTAGCAGTCAAAAGAAGAATTCAAAAGGAAAAATAAATACAAATATCAATAAAAAAGGACGGACAAATTAATTAAATACGTTAATTCATGGAAATGTTGAAAAATAAAACAAAAGAAACAAATTAAAAAACTCAAATAATTTTATTGTGATAACAGGCCTTGTACATGTAGGTGCAATACGTACACATACATAGGGTGGCGCAATTACAAGCTTTAATTCAAAAATTAAGAGAAATGAAAAAAATCCAATTTATTTTGTATATTTGGATCGACCTTTAATGACAACTCCGAGGAGGCCAATTAACAGCGCAAGCGCGGTTATGAAACTTAGAGCGCAAAGTCTCAATTCAGTTTGGTGGTACAGTGCGCCAACTTGCTAGAACGAAAAATCGAAATCGAAAAATCTTTTCAATTTCAACTCGGAAGGTTCATAAATCGCAGTAGTCATAATGTCACATTTAATCAAAAATTTTGCAAAAAGTGATGTCATCACTTCACGATTACATTTGAGTACAACAGTGACAATTAAGGATTATGGATGGGAAAACGATGCGTGCCAAAAAGAACATTTCGCAGGCGATAAAAGCACACCTATAGCAAAGATACCAGAATATTAGCTTTGCGAAAGCAATGCAGCTGAGTAATAGATGGTACAATGATTTCAATCCATTATCTTTTATACAGAACTTGAAGTTAAGGGTCTATTCGAATGATTTCAAAACAGACACCTACCACTGACAAGAGAGTTGGTTTTGTTAGCTTTAGAATCTTCCCTGTGCGCTCTCAATTCACGTGTAGCCAAAAGGACACCTCACCGATTCTTTCCTTGAGAGGAAGTGAATGCAGCGCGCTAGCGACATCGATAGATATTGGCGGTTAGCCTCAATTTTAACTCTGACAAAATACTTAGTGTAAAAATAAAATTAGTTAAAAAAAATACATTTATTTGTACCGCCCTGTATTGTACATCTTTTGTAGGTGGGCGCGCAATTAACGTGATGGTGAAATACTGTAATTGTTGTCATTGCAAACGTTTTATGTATACTTATATAGTATATTTTGTGTACGAAAAACGTCCCTGCCGACGCTACAGGTACTTCGTTTCGTTTATTATATTTATTTCAGCCGCATCGTTGTTTTTGTTGTTGCCATTATGGTTGTTATAACATTATTAATACGCTTGACAGCACTTACAATGCCGCCAAGTGTGCCCATAATTTATGCAAAACGTGTGAAAAATTCAAAAATTTAAAAAGGATAAAAAATCATGAGCACTGATGTATGTGAGCGATTGGGTACAACGTTGAGGTGGCAATATTAAAAACTCTTAGGGCAAAGAACGGGCATATGGTGATGCAAATTCATTAAAATTTCTATAATTGGAAGCGTCTGTATTGAACGTGTGAATTTCTGCCAACGGTCGCAAATGAAATTTAATTTAATTAAAAATGATTTTCAGAATTAAAGTACATTGAAGACAAAGGAAAAGAAATATTTTTCTGAAAACAGTCTATATGTGGTCTTCAAGTAAAAGATATTCTAGAAAATAGGGTGAAATAAATGTAAACATGTTTGGGTATGAGTAAGAGGTTCTCAAATAGGGTATTCCAACAGTTTTCTTCAAATTAGGTGATCACTCTGTGTGGAATACTTATAAGTCCGATGTCAACTGGCAGAATTAATTTTGAATGTGGCCTTAAACTATATAATTTTATCGTGGCAATAGAGGATGTACAGTAGACCAAATGTACCGTTCGAAAAGGATGTAGTTGACTATAATCCGCGATGATGGAATTTGGTACCAAATACTTTTTATAAGACCGAAGACATGTTTGTCCTATTAAAAGCCATCATGGATTATGGGCGAAAAGCTCATTTTCCGTTAACCAAAGTGAATAGTGCAGACGTTGAAATAATTAACTATATAGACGGTGGCCGCCGTAGCCGATTAGGTTTGTACGGAAACACATCGTGGCCATAAAAATGATAGAAAAAGTTTTTTCTACTACCGGTCGCCGCTCAGCAGGCCATGGCAAACTTCCATGTGTTATTCTGTCATGAACAACTCCTAAAAAAACGTAACTAAACTGTCATTTGTGGAACAACATTAAGACATACATCACAAATTGGAGAAATACTAAACACACAGCAAAGGATGTACGTGAATGAAATTGACAATCCAGCTTAGAACAATCATCGAGCAACGTGTTGAGTATAAGTCTAAACTGCATTAGCTTTTTATTGACTTTAAAAATGGCTTCGGCAGAATCAATCGTGAAGCCATTTGGTGTGCTCTACGAAGAAGAGGTATCCCAGATATGGTGATTACTCTGAGAACTACAAAGACGCTAGCTGCTACATCCTTCACACAGGTTTGCTTTCTGAGCCTTTCCAGTGGCTGAGCAATGTACGTTAAGGATGCATATTATACCCAATGTTGTTTCTTCTTGTGCTCGAGGACGTCATGTGAGCTGCAATAAAAACCAGCATAAAGACCTTCAGTGGCAGATAAACAACCAATATACTGGCTTATAAACTTTGACACCTGTAACTGTTAACTCAAGCTATGTAGGAAAGCTTCAAGGTACTGACCTCAAGAACTATGCTATAAAAACAAAGCGCTGAATCTCAATGAGGTCACATCAAGCCCCGTTTCAGTGGGCGCACAATGGCTTGAAAGTATAGACAAACTTTGCTACCTTGGCTACATGGTCACTCCCGAAGGCAGACCTGCCTCAGAGCTTGAGCGTAGGATTAGCAAAGCTATTTAACCATTTGCCACCCTCGCACTACATGGAAAGTAACCGCGCCGTATTTTGCAAATTTATTGACCCCATACAAAATCCCACTCGAACCTGCTAAAAACAGCTAACCAGCTTGATGTGGCGACTGTGATTGAAAAAATCAAGTGGTGAGGGATAGGACATACGCTTAGAAAAAGCAATAAAAAAGTTGCTAGGCAGGCTCTGTGTTGGTACCCCTTCCAACACGCTAGCTGAGAAGTGGGTAGGTCACGTACCACCTGGAGACGGAAAGAAGCTGAAATGAACTCTTTTGGTCTTACGTGAAACGAACTGGGTTAGATAGCTCAAAACGTGTCCGTTGGCGAAGAGGCTTCGCTGATGCCCTATGGCTCAGTCGTGTTCGACACGAATAAGTTCAAATCCTTAATAACATACTGGTGTGGCAATGAAAGGGGAAGTTCTCCACCATGTTGGAAATAGATTTACTCTAAAAGTGTCTACACAAATTCATTCCCATATATTTAAGCGCTTAAGTGAGGTACTTGTGAGCAAATTTGGATAATGGTGATATACAATTTTCTCGAATTAGCATATCCTTGAATAAACGTCTAATTGGGCGTTTCCTACAAACCATATCATTCATAGATTTATCATTTTTGTTACAAGTATTGGAAAAAATTGCATATTTAAGGCATCTAGGTGGATTCTAAAAAACATTGTCGTCAACACTGCTGCAGCTCTTTTTTAAGTTACACTTTAGGTGAGACACATTCCTACCATTAACATTAACGAAATTGCTCTCAATAAACTTTTTGGTCAAATAAGTTAATTAATTAAGTTTAACAAGTTGGTAAGACACAATCGATTTTTGTGACGTTATTAGTTGGTTTTCGTGTAACAAATTATTTAGGGTAATAAATCTGAATTATAAAACTACCTATCAATTGATAATAATATATTAACACAATTTGTTCAAGGACAGCAATAATGCAGAACAGCATTGCCAGGCAATGGCAAGCCTCCGAGTGTAATTCTGCCAAGGAAACACTCTTCAATGCAGATTCCTCCATTTGTGGATTAACATTAAAACCCACACCACAAACAGTAGGAAGAACTAGCCCAACCACCCAATAAGGGTGTAGGAGCCAATTAAGGCGTGATATGCGCTTATCTAATGATATAAAAAAGGAAAACGAACGTCTGGTAGACTTAGCATCTTAAATGATGCAGCTGAACATATTTGCAGACTTATATCTAAAAAAACCATAACTTTTTCGTAAAATAAAAAAATACCACCAGAAAATCTGAACGCAAACGAGAACAGCAATAAAGGACAGAATATCAAAAAACAGCAACAAGAAAAAAACGTCAACCACACCGATGGATGCAATTTATAACCATAAGGACCATAGCATTCCCTGCAGCCACCACACTCAACCACTCTTGTTGCAGCCGTTATTCACACCATTGTTGTTGCGTTCGGTGTCACTGTGCTTTCTAGGCGGCGCTGCGCATTTTATGACATGACATTGTGACAAAAATCGCCAACACGTCGGAACAATGCAGTGCTACAAGAAAAATAACAACAAAAAATATAAACATCACTCAGGGTCATAACAACAGCAATCTCTGCAAAATATAACAAAAGCAAGCAGCAATTATGGCACAATAAAAGCTTGAACAGCAAAACAAAAAATACCGCAAAGTTGGAAGCAATGTAAGCAAGCTAAAACAGTGCAGCAGAGCAAACTAGTGCAGAGAATACCCACAGCAAAAGCAGTAGCCAGGTTTTGCTCACAAACAACAGGACACAACACATTGGGGCAACATATGTCGCAATACTGGTATCACCGAGCGCGACGTACACCCAGCATCTGTGGTAAGCTATTTAAATGGCTGCATTGGCTGACAGCCTGGATGACTTAATTATGTCTTTTACGAATATATTTTACATACACACTCATACATATGCAGATGGCACTCGTATAAAAGTTGGAGCGTTCGTTGAACGCTGTACCTTAGCTTTAATGGAGAAGTGCGTGTAGATGTGTGTAAGTTCATCTGCACTTTGTTTGCGCAAACGTCAGCACTATAAATAATTATGCGCACGAAATAAAGTCAACTGACCACATGCTTGGCCAGACAACACTTAAAATAAATAGAAAAGTATGTATGTGTGTGTGTGAGTATGCATCCAATACTTTGGAAACTCAATTGTGTTTGATGAGTACCTACCTAGAAAATGTTCGTACGAGAGTATTGTGTGGACAAGTGCAGCAAAGGCCATGTGCAGCACTAGTTGCAGCAAAAACATAAGGAAAACATATGCAGTACCGCCACACATACTAAATGTACCCCACAAACATATTCGGAGCACTAAGAATTTATTAGTTTGAAAAGAGTCCAAGTAAAATGAGTATAAAAAAATGTCATGTAACACGTGTATATATTTGTGGAAAAGCGGCAAGACGCCCACCACAAATTGGAGGAAGCCAAAACACCAACAAAATATTTAAGCACCTATTATATATTTTTGAATAGAACACATATTGATCCAAAATATGAGCAGCCAATTTATAAACGTAAAACATTATAACTTCGCAATTTGTAATGAAAATATTTTGATAAATTTTTTGTCGACATGGGCATAAGAGCGACGCTTTACTCAATCTCCAACTCTTCGCGAAGCAATTAACAAATTGATAATTTCTAGTGTGGCACAAGAGTGGCAATTTAGTAACTGAATTCAGACACATATAAGTATAAATGTTTTCTCCGTTTTCTCTGAAATAGATTTCGACTATTATTATTCTTAATTTTTTGTTATAAGTCCCCAATCAACTTTTTTACTTATGTTATATTCTTTTGCAATGCGTTCATATATATATCGAACATAGTTTTCGGTTACGAAAAACTCATTTCGGATATTTACTGTGATCAAAGCCCTCCCCAGTTGCAACCTTCAGTTTCTCACATTAATTATACTGAGAAGCCAAAGTGCCAGTTGAAGTCTGTGCCCACATGTTTTAATATATACCTTCTGCTCAAATATGAACGAGACGTTATCAATAAAACGGTCCGCGGATGACATATGGCAAAAATAAATTTTTTGTTTTTTGGTAGGACTGTTATAAGCTTACATGGCAAATTTGGTGGTATGTCACATAGTTTCTTTTCTGTGCTACTGTAAACAAGTCAAGCTCGAGTGTGTTCTTCGAATTCTCATTTATGACTTCAATTATCTCAAAATGTTTTCCACGGAGCGGCAACTTGAGCTTGAGAAACAGGAAAAAGTCACATGGAGCCATATCAGGCGAATACGGTGCTTGCGGAACGATATTAACATTATTTTTGTTCAAATAATCACGAACAAGACGTGATGTATGAGCTGGTGCATTATTGTGATGCAAGAACCATGACTTGTTGTCCCACAATTCCTTCCTTTTAAGACGAATTTTCGCGCGCTTTAAAACGTCTAAATAATATTCAGCGTTAACCGATTTTGCGATTCGTGCGATTTTCAAGCACAATTTCCTTTACTTTTCCGACGTTTTTGTCCTTTACTGATGTTGCTGGACGACGTTCATGAGGCAAGTTTTCAACCGATGTACGGCCCTCTTTGAACGATTTGTACCACTGGAAAACACGTGCACGCGATAGAGCAGAGTCCCCATAGGTTGTCTGCAACATTTTTAAGGCGTCTGAAGCCGAAATTTTGTTGGAATAACAAAATTTCAAACAAATTCTTTGTTCAACTTGAATTTCCATCATTAAATTCGAAGAACAACCTCAAGCTTGACTTGTTTACAGTAGCCCAGAAAACAAACTATGTGGCATATCACGCTGAAATTTGCCATGTAAGCTTATAACAGTCCTACCAAAAAACAAAAAATTTATTTTTGCCATATGTCATCCGCGGACCGTTTTATTGATAACGTCTCGTTCATATTTGAGCAGAAGGTATGTCAAAAAAGCTGCTCATTAAACTGTAAAAGGCAGAACAACAAATGTAATGGTATCCATAACTCGTCTAATTACACTGCAAAACATGGTTCTGACAATGGGTTCTGGTAGAGGAGACAACATATAAAGAGTAAAAAAGGGTGTTGAGCAAGAATTCGAAATAAGCCAAATATGATGGCTCAGACATGGCTTACTAGCGACATCAATATCCATAGAAACCGTGCGTGCTGCAATATGCTGAATGGCTTAATCGTTTGAGGGCTTATGGAAAAGCAAATAGTGACCATTTCAAATAAAAATTTAAAATTTTTCTTTTTAATATTTACATGATTAAATAAAACTAACTTCAATAAAAAAAGTATTATAATTTCATATCTATAACGGGCTTAACTTGTAACAGAACTTATGGAAACTTATGGAAAGGTTAAGTATATTGAACCTGGTTTAATGAATGCATTTAAGCTCATATATGTGGAACCACCTTTGCAGGAATGGAGAGACTTTCATCTCGAACTCTTAAATCAGCTCATTGTGAGCGTAAGGGCTCTGAAAATAAAATGAATTTAATGACTCCAAATGTTTGCTGGGTACACATTCGGGCACGTATACAGACACATATGCACAACTAGCTGTCAAATTCGGTATAAACAAATTTGCCCATAACACGTAAATATTTAGATGCGCGCCTGGTAAATATTTCAAATAGTTACTTTGCAATAACCACATTTACAAGTTGCAGGACCCAACGCTTCCCATTGGCGATTTTCCTAACTCCACCATTTTCTTATCTAGCACGTTAAACCCCTCTTCGCTTCGCTCCATCTTCTCGAGCTTCGTGTAGCTCTCGATTTGTTAGTGGTTGTCATGTAAGAATTTATGTGCTTATGCAGCTTTGTGGCACGTTGTAAATTCAGAAATAACTTTGTATTTTCCTCTACAATAAATTTTCTTTCACTTCATGCAAACATATCTATGAAGGCATACATATAAATATGTATGTATGTGCACATGTACACTTTAAGTGCTGTAGTTTTTGCTTAGTTAGCAAATGGCACTGAGAAAGTGACTGCCCACACGTAAGTTTATGTGACCATACACTCACAAGAGTTTCAAGTTGAAAATCTATTTAGAAATTTACGCAAAAGAAACATTAAACTACGGTAATTGTGAGCTGCACCGCAAGTTGCATGTGACATGCAACACGGCAATCGGGTTTTTGGACAATCTGATCGTTTTTGGACGAATGCTAGGACTATACCTATTCTCGCTCAACTGGAAAAATCTGTCTGCTGCATTGCGTCTACATGGATAAGTGCACATTCCGCGCCTCAGACTATTCCTGAAGCATAGAGCGATCCACAAATTCATCTAGGAGATTTATTTATTGAGGACTTGGATTTCAGATAGTTTGTATCTTTTAAAGAGTGACTCAACAGTGATCCGAAAGAGGCAAAAAAAAAAAGGTCGTCAACAGTAAGAAAACTGCTCTATTTGGGGTACGAAAATCCACATGTAATTGATTAAAAAAGTACGAACCCACAACGAAGCACTTCTTGCTGTGTGAATTAGATGACATGGACTTTGATAACATGTGGATTCAACAGCTGTTGCCACTTAGACTTATTTCTCGTAGGCAACGAGAAAAGTGTGACCTACGCCAATAGGCCCGAGAGAATTCCAGAGCTAAAGAACTTATAATTTGCGGTATAAATGATGTGCAGCCCGAACTGTACCAAAAAGCCATGGAACATTTTCAGTTGCGTATCCCAGTTGTCAAAGGAGTCGTGATGGGTATTAAATGGATGTGTCTTGTCATAGATTTGAAATTATGATGAAATAAAAACAAAACATTTCGACACATTCGAAAGTCTGCGATCGAGTTAAACCTTAACTTCATATATCCTTATACTTATATATATACATATAATTGGTGTGTACAATATTTTTTCTCTGCCTGGTCAAGCTCCTCTTCTACTTCATGGTGCGCGTCTTGATGTTGTCCTACAAATGGTCCTACCTACAATGATGTGGCAAAAGTACTGTTTCCAAATACTTCTGAACAAAACAAATAAATTTAGTATGCTCAGTATGCTTCTCCAACTTCTCTGCTTCCCATAACACTTCTCAAAGCCTTCTTCAAAGCCACTTCGCAAAACCTGTTATGACATGCTGTAAAATACTTTTTTCTAATAGGATCTATTTTGAAGCATTGTACGAGAGGCAATGCTTAACGGCCGGGATGTGCTTTAGGTCGTTGTCCTGGTAGAACTAAAACGTTCTTAATAAGCCAAGTTTTTCGGGACTCTGTTTCTAATTAATTTTTAGTTCATCGTCGATTCAATAAATTCTAACTGACCCACACCCCTTGCAGCTATACAATCCCCCTTTATAGTATAACTCCACCACAAGATGGTAATCGGTCGGTGCAAGGTCCGGAGAATACGGCAGATGATGAAGGAAATCCCATTCGAACTTTTGGAGTACGGCTTTTACAACTTGTGCAACATGGCTTTGTCGCGAAGGAGTATGGTTTGACCATGTCGATCAGGTCTCTTCAGTCGAATAGTCTCATTTACGTGATGTAGCTGGGCAATATAGAGCTCCTAGTTGGCCGTGGCATTCTTTTCGAAGGCCTTCTGCTGCGGGACGTTTATCGTCGTTAAAGTCGTCATTTTTTAACTTTACCATATCCGTGCTGTAGATTCACCTATAACAACTTCCCCATACACGTCGCAAATGTCCCGGGCTGCTTCAGCAGCTTTTTGACCTTGATGAAAAGCAGGTGTCGAAAATGTTGATTTTTGCCTCCTGGGTATTGCATTTCTAAACCTCAATAATAAAAAAAATTAAATAACTCAATAGTACAATTATCTAAAGCAACAGCAGCCTTTGAAACCACCGTACAATACATATACTGATAAAATTCATAACCGAGCAGCGTTTAAAAATCATAAAACTGCATTCCTAAAAAATATGTTCAACAAAAAATATTCAAAGAGCGCATCGCCCAGTTTACGACATACTCATTTCTGCCCAGTAGGTTTGCCACATTTAAAGCGACCCAGTCTCACCCACAATCCGTGCAGACTAAAGAATGGACCATTTGATTAGTTTTGTTTTATTTATTTTATTTACATATTTATGAATCTGAAGTATAAATGCCTCACAGACTAGACCAAAATTTAACAAAAAAGCAAAATGGGGGAGCTAAATATTAACAATTAAATTTATAATTTTTACAAACTTTGATCTTTATAAAGCAAACTCAGTAAGCTTCGAAATAGACAAGGCATTAAGTTCCCGAAGAGCATGAGCGATAGGTACCAGAAAAAGAGTAACAGTTGTCTAGACTTATCTTTGAAGCATTAAAGCCTATCGGCACAAGTAAAACTTGTCAATAAAGGTACTATTATTAACGTTGAAATTACCTTCTCTTTTCTATCCTTCCTTAGCATTAGGCGAGAATAGGAGGATAGTACAGTAGCCTCAGATGGTAGGGTAGGTAATGCATGTTTAAAAAGCATTTTTTAATGCGGTGGGTTCTACTTATCGAAAGTTGGTACTCCGTACTCCAACTGAAATCGAACATGGGGCCTATACATGAAATGGATATACAACGACGAATGAAGCTTAGACGGAATAATTTTTGTAAAAATAAAATTAATATGACTACTGAACAAAAAATTGGTGTCGAATATAAATTCAAGACCTGAAACTCAGTTACAGTATTAGCCTAATATTTTGCTTACACTACCAAATCTCGTCAAACATGGCTATAATGAAGATAAATTATTTTAACCTTCCTACAGCTTAACCAAACTTTGAATTCGCAATTGGCTATATAAGTAAGAATATTAATAATACCGAGGAAATCGTCCTTGGTTCGAGATATTAGATTTAAAGAAAAATTAAAAAAAAAATGTTACTCTACACCCACATTCAATCCCTGGCAGATAAAAATGGCTGCTTGATCAAGTTTTGAATTTCGGATTTTTCATTAAGTGTTTCGTATTTCACTTCATTAAAAAAGAACATTGTTTGGAAACTGTTCGGCAAATTATTTTAGGAGCAAGTATGTCTTTTGAGCTATTCAGAAAGCTATAACATTCTAAGAATAATGTAATTGAAGCACAGCAGGTAGGTCAATTAACGAAACATCGTGATAAACACCATCTATTTAATAGCTGGCATACTTTAAACAATCCAAAACTCTCTATGCGTGCATCACTCGCTGTTTTTACGTGTAATCGTTTTTAGTCTGCTTATATAAGACGACCGTCCCGGTAACTCAGTATAATAGAATATTATATATAATGTAGTATACAGCCTTAACCATGTTTAGGCAGTGCTCGACCTTCAATTTGCGGTCCGAGTATGCATAAATGCATATATGTATATTTATATATGTATGTATGGATTTGTGTGTCTTAATTATGTGCTCACAGGAACATTAACACAAGTGAATGGCATAACTTTACCAACCACAAAATCCCTTTCTACACTCTCCTGAATTATTACATTAAATTTGCCCAAGTCTAAGACCGCAAAATGATACACTCACATTAATTCAACTTCAAGAAAGCACGGACACTAATATCCTCTTTATAAATGTGGCAAACTACGTACTATAAATTTAGGTTAAATAAACCCACCATCAATATATCTTAAAATCATCACCATCACTACCATCATCATCGTCATAATAATCATGATCCTTATGAATAACAAACCAATTTCTATGCACCTCTCGATTTGCTTTGCAAGTAATTACAAATTCACATTTTGATTTTGAATTTAAAATGCGGTTTTGCGGCTGCCAGTTCAGCTTGCATTGTCATGCCATTACATAGTCGTACATGAGCCGACAGTCTATACACCAGCACTTCATCCTTTCTACACTCATTACCAAATCTGCTTCCCATTTTGCATATTAAGTAAGATTAAAGTTATCTTTGTAGCTCGAATGAATTTCGCCAGCTAAACAATGAAAGCATAGAAATATTGCAGTGAAGTGAGTCGATACATAATTGAGTAGCATAAAGTGAAATGTGCATTTTATTGTTGGCCCTGAATGGCATTGACAAGTGAGCCAATGCACTAGCCGGCTCAGCTGAGAGCCTCACCACAGCTCATCAACTGCGTATCCGACTAACTTTTGTGCGAATGACCGATTATCAGACTACACTCCATATTCCATTATGATATTATGCTAACTTTGGTTTATTTAAATTATCTAACTTAATATTGCCTTTGTGTACATAAAATCCTTCCATTCACTTTGGAAATTCGTTTACTTTTGGTTTGACTCTATCAGATTTTCTAGCGACTTGTTTCATATGTTGATTATTTTTCTATTCCCCTGGGCTATTCATTGACTCATTGCAAGCATTGCAGACTTCACCACAATGAAATAATCAACTCAACTGGAACTTGCTTCCGTTTGATTTTTTTCTTTTGTTTTGCGGCCAAATCATTTCCTCGGCCTCGTTTTTGTCTCAGTATATTTAAAAATTTTATAGCTGAAGAATTCCAATTTGCATTTCAATTTTAATTTGCAACTTTTTGCCGGGATTGGGTTTTCATATGCTTGGATATTTTAGTTTTTAATGTTTGTTTCTTAATTTGAAGAGTCAATAATGCCTGTGAACTTATTAAAATGAAATATGGTATTTTATAACTCCGAGACTAGCAGGAAAATTTAAAAAAAATATAGTTAGGTTAAAATTTGTTGTTTATTCATTTAATCTACGCTTTTGGCAGTTTTTTAAAGAAAACAAAAACGATTAACGTCGTGCGGCCGATTCCCGAAAAGCTGGCCAAAACTCTAAAAATTAAGTAATTGATTCAAAATTTCTTACTCGGGGGTTGTCGGAGTCGCTGATTACGAATTTGATCTTAAAATTTTGAAAATCCACCCCCTTCCACCCCTATTGGCCACCCCCTCACGTGAAATAGCGTATATTCTAGAACATAATCAAGATGCATGTAAATTTATATGTTTTCGGGGTCGCAAGGTAGCAAGTGGTAGCAGCTGAATCTTGTTTTATTCAGTAACCATTACTTTTTTGAGTAACCTTTAATAAGTTTCAAAGCAGCATTGTATTACTATACAGTTTGAAAACTCAAATTTTATAAAAAAAATTGCAAAAAATGTATCTACGTATTGCTGCAGCTAAAAATTTTGTGTCGAGGTATTGATATGTACTAAAGATTTCTCGTATTTAACTAACCTTCCGAAGATGATTCCACTTGGTTTTGTTCAATTTACTCCATTACAAAATCTTTCAAATGTGTACAACTTTCACTATTCATCGACAGTAATACGATGCTCAAACGAAGGCCACGTTGCGACTGAAAATACAGAGGATACTTAGGGTACAGGACGTTGCTATGAACGGTTTTCACTACTCAAGGCATTACTGTAGCCAACCCAAAGACAAAAAAACTCTATCTAGAAACTTTTTTTTCGACTTTTGGCCAGCTTTTTGGGAATCGGCCGCACTGTGCGCCGCTTTACTTCATTTTAATAGCGCTGAAATTTTATAATATTATAAAGAGTGACTAGATAACAGTTTTTCTATCAACTTTTTACTTTATTATTATTAACTAATTATTATAATTCACTTTTGTAATTGTTCTATGAAAGAGTCAAAAATAAAAACTAACTCACAGAAATTTCTGCTGGCATTAATAAAATTCGATACTACAAAAAACAATGAGCCATCTGTACATAATATAATATACATATATAAAACATTATGTACATCTTGATTCTCCTGCTAACCGGCATCAGTTGGGCACACCAAGACCTGCTTCACCTCATCAAATACTTTCAGAGCCGGAACGTTTGTTTCCATTCGTGCGACATAATCTAGCCAACGTAAAGCTCATACAGCTCATACAACGTGGAAAGATCCAAAAACTTTCGCAGAATCTTGATGATCTCGGACGTTGTCATCATTCAAGCTTCTGCGCCATATGATAGGACAGGCATGATGAGATCCTTATAAAGTGTTAGTTTTGTTCCTCGAGAGAGGACTTTACCACTCAGTTGCCTACTTAGTCCAAAGCACCACTTGTTGGCAAGAGAAATTCTACGTTGGATTTCAGGGCTGGCATTCTTATCATTCTTTATCATCGTTAATGCTGGTTCCTAGATAAACGAAGTCTCTCAAAACCTCGAAATCATAACTGTCAACAGTGACGTGGATAGCGATACGGGAGCGCGCCTACTGTTTGTTTGATAACAGATAGAACTTCGTGACGTTGGTCCCTGGTTGATGGTGATATTCAGCCTTACATATAATACGCTCGCTAGAACCTTATAGGCGATATTTAAAAATCTAATCCTGCGAAAATTAGAGCAGATTGCACTATCACCCTTCTTGTGAATTGAGCAGAGCACACTTAAATTCCAATCGGCAGGCGTGCTGATTCATTCATCCGACCACATTTTACATAGGAACTGATGAATGCACCTTACCAGCTCCTCACCGGCAGTCCATCGGTTCCCGCGGCTTTGTTGGTCTTTAGCCGTGTTGCCGCTATTCTCACCTCGCCATGGTCGGGTAGCGGGACGACACTCCCGTCGTCAACGATTGGGGTATCGGGATCTTCACATTATCAGAGACATGCACAGTTGTCACTATTTAACAAATTCGAGAAGTTAAGTTAAGCAGGTTCTGGATGTCAGTCGCCAGATCCCCGTCTTTGTTCTTACAGAAAACATTATGTACATAAGTGTACTTATTATGTATTATTATGTATGCTAACAATTTGGTTTTATGTTACCTATAGATACCAAAACCACTTAGCTAACTTTTTTCATATTTAGATACGACAATTACTGTTAAGAACTGTTAGAGCTATGCTTCATTTGCGCATAACTACCGGTCAAAATAAAAATTAAAACTAATAAATTCAACTAAATTGAAATTATATTAAATAGTATAAAATGGGTCCCCGAAAGAGATATCCCTGTGTTGTTCAAGTTCCGAAGGCTTGTATTAATTCCCGATATACTGTAAAAACATGCCAAAATCCTGCGATACCGGTACTTTTTAGGTTACGAAAATCACGCAGTTCTCTGCAATTAATCCAGAAAACCCGGGATAAAAATTTGAACCTAATATTGGTTCCAATTAAAGTGTTTGGAAAGCGTTAGCAGACAATAGACTCCATACAGCCCCCCGTTAGTTATAAATTAGTAGCGTTTGGCTGCAATAAAATTAAGGTAATGGGAGAATTACGAATTGAATGCATATAGAATGATGACAAATTTTAACCTTGCTAGTCGTAAAAGGTTTTTGACCCATAAGATTGTGAACCCATATTGGAAAAAAAACGACTGCGTTATGACGACGTGAACGAATAAATATTTGCCACAGTAGGCCTCGGTAAAGGCCTCGGTAAAGAAAAAATTTTTTTTATACGATGCTGATATAGTCAAAAATCCAGCATTTGAACATTACGCACCAAAGAAAATTCCGCACCGAAGAAAATTCCGCACACAATAAAGCATCAAGTAAGAAAGGATTAAATAGCATGATTAAGCTGGCCGTCTCAAAGGTACATTAAGACACTGTATTGCTCCGACAGAAATTAACAAAAATATATACCGACGATATCATCCTCGACAGACGATTGCAGCAATTGTCGCCTAAACGCCTAAATATTTCACTTTACTAGACTAAAAAAAAAGGTTTTTGATAAATTGAAGTTTCCGACAGGACAAATAAATATCTGACAATGGCCGCTCCCTGGGGTAGGTATTCCTTCAAAAGATTACCACTTGATCTGATGCTATCCACCGGTTTAGCAAAATATGATGTCACAGTTGTTAGACTTTTGTACTAACACGAAAATATCGATAGATCACGTTTTAATTCACGCCGAAACAAAAGAGCAGCTTGAGCGACAAACAAACAATGTGCTCAAAACACTTGCAGATGCAGGCCTTAAACTAAGTAAAGAAAAGTATGTATTCTCCACTAACAAAATAAAATTTCTAGGACTTACGCTCTCATCGGACGGGATTTGAGCAGATCCCAAAAAAACCGTAGCAATAAACGAATTAAAACGTCCAAAAAATAAAAACGAGTTTCAACGTGTACTGGGGATATATGTATGCTATGTATATAAGCGACGGAACGCTCGAAGCTTTGGAGAAGAAAATTGGCGATTGTTTGAGCCATCCCACGGTGATCGATCATCAATTGGCCAAGATGAATTGACGCCGTTTTACTATTTTATTTGATCATTTATTTGATCGCCAGCTTTTCTCCTACAGAAGTAGCCAGACTACGCTCAAATCTTCTAGACAGAGTTAACATTCTCAATTATAAATTCTATGTAAATCGATGCATAGCAAAGGCTTCTTCGCCTCTTTCTAGGGGCCTTATCTTAACTCGTTCGCTCATCACTCCCTTACCTTGAGAGTATGTGGTAAGTCGATATCTCAGCCATTACTTTCCAAGTTAGGTTTATTGTTCCGCTATTTTAATTAGTTTCGTATCTACTTTCGCGAAGGAGAAAGATTTATTGTTGTGGTTTGATTCCAATAGTACGCCGAGCTTTTGCAGCCATATCTTGGCATACTTTTTGTTGCTTCGCCAGAAATCTACCGCATATAATCAGAGTTGGAAAACTCTTTTTGTAACAACATCTCAACTTGATAGCAATTTCATCGGCATTTGTAACTTGTGACGAGGCGACATTAGCGGTGTCCTTGTTGCTTGTTAAAACCACGCAGTTAGTATTTCAGTCCTAGGAGTATTATTAAAATGTTACAACTGATTCTCTGCTCTGTAATATGGTACGCCCATTGCTTTTTGTACTCCGCCATAAACAGCTTTCCTTCTCAGCCTGCCACTATATCTCACCTCTATCAGACACAATGTAAAGAGGGAGTACCTAGGTTCGAATCTCTGTGCATGAAATAGCAAAATGATAGAACAAGTTTTTTCTAATAGCGGACGCTCTTCGACTGGTAATGGCAAACCTCCGAGTGTATTTTTGCCATGAAAAAGCTTCTCGGAAAACCATCTGCCGTTCGGAGTCGGCTTAAAAACTGTAGACCCCTCCATTTGTGGAACAACATCAAGACGCGCGCCACAAACAGGATATTTATTTTAATATCGCATTGGGTCTTATAAAAATTGAATTTAGCCCCACCAATCTACCATCAACTAAATTTCCACTATACATCAAGGCTTTTCAGCTTTTGTTAAATTTTTTACTTCGTGAAAAAGTAAATTTTTTGTTTATAAAACTTGTGAAAACTTTAATAAGGCTGCTTTTAAAGTCAATTTAATATAAACTAAATTTCAAAGAAGTCTGCTAAGCAACGAATCGCCAAAAATTCATGAACTCAAAGTTCACGCTTGGCGTACTCACGAAACGATAATATTTTTCATATATTTATATATCAAATATTATTTAATAAATTGTGTCTTAAATTAAATTTTATTGAATACGTACCCACCTTTAAACTTTAAAGTAATAAATTAAGATGGAAAAAGAGCATAGCAACGAAAACAAGTGGGTGGGTCAGTTAGTGCTGACAAGTATCACACAGTCGGTAAGACAGTGTTTCACTTAATACGAGTACAGTAATTTTGCACAACAGAGACCCACACATATATACCCGTATATATGCAATAAAAACTTTGCAAGGAAAACTTATTAAGCAACGGCGATTTTTCAATATTGTGCAACAAAAATTACTGAGTAGCAACAAGTAGTCGCTTACTATTGGGAGTGCATGAATTAACACCTTTCATTTAAGTGTTTATGGTTGATATTAGTCTACTTCTGCCACTCATTTGCTATTTATTTCATTCTCTTAGAAGTAAGTTTCCATTCTATTCCATTCTTCAAATACTATTATTGTTGATAAATGAATCCTTTAGAATCGACTGCTGGCTGCTGCTGCTGGTTGCTTTTCAATATTCCTCCTCGCATCAGTCATTCAGTTATTCACTCAGGCATTTATTTGTTCATTTAGTATCCCATTCAGTTTGTTGTTTTCGTCATTCGCTTTTTTCCACTTCAGTTATCTCTATTTTCCTCAAGTTTACGGTTCGCTTTTAGGATATTGGGTTTCCTTTTTTTAATTTTGCTTTTTTGGCTTATTTTACTGTAGGTACATTGAGACCGAGTGGGCAAGAATGCATCAAATTTTTTTTTACAATTTTTTATTTTCTCTTTTTGTATTATTCATCTTCCGTCATCCCTCAAATTGTGTCTTTGTTTTATTTAGTTAAGCGTACTTTTAGCTAGTCGCATTTCAATCTCTTGAAGCGTGTCTTCAAGTGCACCAAAAATAGAAAATAACACTACTGGCAATTTTGAAAGTGGAACTGTTTTTGAAGGTGGTGGCAGCTGAAGTGCTTCGAAAGTTTTAAGGTCTATCGTATTTAAATTGAAAAGCGCTTAAGCGTTTATTTTTTTGTTTTTTTTTTGCTTTTATTTTTTCCCCACAATTTCGTTTGAACGTGATTTTCAAGGAACTAAAGCAAAAAGAAGTAAAAATTTTAGTTGAGAATGAACGGAACTTTTTTAACTAAGTAGTATATACTAGAGATGAAAATCCCGGAATCCCAGCCTTTTTTGAATTCCAGAAATTCCCGCAGTGTTTTTATTTGCAACATCCCTTTATAAAACAGCTGAGTTGTAATTTGGGGAGGATAGTTTTTCAGACGGTGCTTCTTATCAGTTGGGTTTTTATGCAATGAATGATAACGCTCTCAAAGTTTTGATTTTTTTAAGCTTTCATTGAACTCAACAAAAACAATAACATAATCTCAAAAAGTAATTCACTAATACATTTTGTGTACAACAAACCCTACATTTCGTTTAATTTCGGGCAACGAAGGTTAATTTAAGTGTCAGACTCTTGATTGACTGGGACATTATATTAGGTTGGATGAAACAATCCATTATTTTTGCATAAAATTTTTGCGCAAATGCTTCAAAACTGTTTTATGAGCGTTCTTTAGATCATGGGCGATGCTACGACTACTAACATGCCGGTCAACTTCGATTATTTCTGTGATTTTATCGACATTACCGACATTTTCTTTAACATCAAAAATACCTAAATGAAATCGAAGAAACTCTAATTGCACGTAATTAGTTGTTACAGTATCGGCACCATAAACAACATTCACAATTTCAGCGGCCTGGCTTGCATTTTCGGTTTATCAAAGAAAAACTGTAAAATGTTCCCAATTTGTGTATCTTTGTTGACTTCCATTGTTAACACTCTATAACTTGTTACTGCAAGGAACGAATAAAAAAAGCAAACGTTTTTTTTTTTGTGAAATGTCCCCTTGACAACGAGCATCAACTTTAAATTGCTTTGTCCATACTTTAAGAGATATCGATCACTACAGCCTATAAAATAATGGATTTATTTTTCCCCAAACTAGTATTTATAATAAATAATTCGGTTACAAGTATAGTTTTTTCAAAAACCAATCAATTTGTTTTTTTTTCTGAAAGTCTTGACAAAATAAGTCTTCAATCTTTCCTCAGAAATACTGAAGCAACCTAAACCCCCAAAAAAAAAAAAAAAAAAAATCTGTCCCTGCTCACCAAACGTTCGGAAAGGAAATCATTGTAAGGTATAAGGCCCATTTTTGAGATACATCATGCATTGAGAAAACGTTACTCTTTGTTAAATATTTCATCCGGCGGTATCGTCCATCCATATTTATTCGAAGATGCCCAAGCAGCTGTGCTCACTAGAAATGGCGATCTATATTAGATGTGTTAGCAACCTTTTTGTGTCCCAGTATGAATGGCATTCATTTCACAAAACCATGTCTGGCTTCATATGCCATCACGAATAGTATTTAAGGTACGACTCCATACAAAAAAGTCAAAGTGCGTAAAGAAGCCATAAGTGATATTAAAATAATTATTGATGAGTTCGTACACAGCTAAGATGGCCAAACAAATCATATTTGGTCCAATTGGAGGATTGAACCTAAGGGAGAATAATCAGAATACTTTCAACAATCAACACCGCCGCGCAAACAAGGTAACACCGAGATGTAGCAATGATAATCAAAGACGTCGACGCTCAATCCTATGCGACTCCATCTTTCACTCTACTCATATACTTATTACTTACTCAGTGATGCAGTATTGCTAATGCTAAAAAATATACCACATATGTTTTTACCCTAGAGTCAATCGCTCCGAAATCTGATAACACGTGTCTGGTGTAAAATTGAGACACGCAAGGATCACTTCTCAACACTGTTTGAATGGTGGCAAGTGATTAAAATCGAAGAATGCTAAAATATTTATTATCGCTATCATCGCGGCATGAGTATTCTCAATATGGCTTACAAGATATTATCTGCACGGACTCGCGCCCTCAACCAAATGAGAGGGTTTTGTCAGTGTAACATAGATAGTTCATTGAATTCCGAATTCTTTATTGAATTTGAGCCCACTATTTATAGCACGGAGAGAATTCTTATATACTGCTATGTTTATGTTTCGTAGAAATAAATGAAGTTTTAAGCAAACACACCTTCGTGCAGCTTCTTAAATTTTCGTACTCACTACTAGAGTAAGTACCGCGGTTTTCTCCAGTTTAGAGGGGAAAGAAAATGATATTGATCTGTTAAACATGCAAAGAGTTCTGTCAGTATTACTATTCGTGAATGAAATTGTATTTATAGAAGCGGTCATAAACACCACTAATAATTTGGGCTTTGAGTTTAAGTGGCAAACAACTCTCGCTATCAGACGCTACTTTGTGCTTGGAAGGTAATGAAAATCAGAATCCTGGTTCGAGTGATCTCGATCTATCCACCTTAGGGACGGCTGCCGAAGAAAATATAGGAATTAAATGTACTGAGCTAATATCGACAAGGACATTGAAAAATGCATAAAAATACTCCTTAAACGACTATTTTGGCTTGGTCACATCACACGTATGGAAGATGATGATCCAGTGAAGCAAAGTGTACAAGAAAGGCGAAAGCGCCCGCGAACAGAATGGAATGATCAAGCCTAGATAAACCAAACTGCGTTTTCTATGAGTACCTCATGTTAATTGATGAGGGAAAGAGTCAACTGGCAAAATTTCTAGCGAACGCGCCAAATCGGTAAACAATAGACAAGCACCTTAGCTAAAAAATACGGGGAAGCCAGAAGAGCTTACAAAAGCGGAATACGTGGATATTTCGAGGTCAAAAGTGTCGGAAGATTATTAAAAAAACTATAGAATACGTATATATAGAGTATAACGGAGAGAGCACACCGATGAAGTCTTGTCGCATTCGTTTAGAAATGCTTTCGACCGTTGGAGCAAAAACTTATTGCTACCATACTACAATAGGTAATCATTTATGACGGGTGAAGGATCTTAATAATTGGGCATAACAAGACCATAGAAATTTTAAAACTAACTCAAAAATGTGGTTTTTTACATAAAAACGCTGCAATTTTTTTCTCAGCTGAGTCTTTCATAAAAATCCTTTTGGACAACTGTATTGTATACATATGTGTGAATTAGTCTTACTCGATTGGAATATGGTGAGTGATCAGCAGGAAGGGTACTAGAAACACACACTTCATTAAAGATACTATGCGGCAGGTCCAATATTATTAATTGGAAGATAAACTTATACCTAAGACCACAAAATTATTCAGGAAGAAGATATTTCCATTTGTGCCTGACTTATAGAGCTAATGCAGTCACAGGCTTCTCTAAATATTTCGGAATGAAAGTTTGGAGTTGATTTTACAGATTTTTAAAAATAACGGTTAACATTTGATAAGAGATATTGGGTTAAAATGTTCGACAAAAATATGTTCCATTAAATTCTACATGGCAAGCATGTATGTATATGCTTAAAGACAATATTAATGGTAAGTGTAATCTTATTTGAGTTTTTTCAAATAATTTGGATCAACTTAAGACTAAGCTTGTATAACCTCAATAGACGTAAACACTGTCCGAAAATGCACAAAATTAAAGAATATTTTCGCGTACTCTAGAAAAACCCCACTTGTCGCCTGGGTCTAGAACCATTCTATCATATAAAGAATAGTGTTATGCATATATTATTGGCTGAGATTTTAAAACGAATTTACTTCTAGGTTGCTTTTTCTTCATAGTAATCAGAAGGTGCAATGTCTGGGGAATACGACGGGTGGACCAAGATTTCCCAATATATATATATATATAATTGGCGCGTACACCCTTTTTGGTTGTTTGGCCGAGCTCCTCCTATTTGTGGTGTGCGTCTTGATGTTGTACCACAAATTGAGGGGCCTACAGTTTCAAGCCGACTCCGAACGGCAGATATTTCTATGATGAGCTTTTTCATGGTAGAAATACACTCGGAGGTTTGCCATTGCCTGCCGAGGGGTGACCGCTATTAGAAAAATGTTTTTATTAATTTTGATTTCAACGAGATTCGAACCAACGTTCTCTCTGCGAATTCTGAATGGTAATCACGTAGCAACGTGTGGTCTAGCGCTGTCATGGAGCAAAATCAGTTTGTCATGTCTATCGTCCTATTCCGACCGCTTTTCTTTGAGAGCTATGTAGATTCAAACACAATAACTACAGTCGGTAGCGATCGCCAGTGATGATTGCAGATGACTTAAGGAAATCATAATAGATGACACCCTTCTGATCCCACCAAATGCACAACATAACCTTTGAAGCATGCATAATTTTTTTCGGTATCGATGAACCTGGTGGACTTGGAAGGCTCCAACATTTTCAACGCTTAGGGTTATCATAATAGATCAATTTTTCATCGCCAGTGACGATGCGATGAAGAAAACCAAAGGTCTCGCGATATCCCTCTTCTTCAATTGATGTGGTCCCCAGTTACCTGCTTCCTGGATCATTCCCATCGCATGCAAACGTTTACCGACGATTGATCTCTCAACATCCAACTCTTTCGACATACCATCGGTGGTCGACATGCTTCTTCATCCAATAATTGTTGCAGTTGAGTATCTACGAATTTGTGCGGTGCCTCTTCGCGATCTTTGTCATTCACGTCGAAATGTAAGCCTTGGAAGCGTCTAAGCCACTCTTTATAAGTTGTATTTGTTTCATTTGTTTATCTCACTACATTTCAATTTCATTACATTATATCATACAAAATTATTCCCTTACCTACTGTAATCCTTTAACCAGAAATCACTCTTCAGAGCATATCCCTCGACACTCATTCAATATTCACTTTAGGCCCTTTTAATAATTACAATTTAATACTCTCTTGAACATTTCTCAACCGCTCAGCATGGCAGAAATAATAGCGGATGTTATTATACCCATATGATAATACTAGAGGGCAAGTTGGGAATTTATAGCAAACAAACATACCTAAAGCCCCATATTCACATGCACACATTCTCAAATATGCTCAAAAGGGACGTAAAAGCTGTTGTCGCAATATGAAAATCAATACAAAACTCACCACTTAAAATCGCTTCTGTCAATACAAACTAAATGAAGGTAGCAAACAAATTGTTCGTCAGCTGGGACCCTCGGACTATCAATCGGCTTACTGTTGTAATAAAGATTAGAGGAACTGCATAATTGAGATATTGAGAAATCAAGCTACTGCGATATGTGTTGAATATCGTAAGCTAGCCAATATATGAATATCTTAGTGAGGCTCTTCACCAATGCCGACTTATTTGCCTTTGTGCAAGAGTGTTCATGTTGTTCTTCGTCAAGCCCACAATTTCCCTGATGACATGTGCATGAACACCATTCGTCATTTTGGTGTTGTTTTTACTCTAAAACTGAAAATACGGTCAACAATGCACACAAAAAAATATGCTTTTTTTGTTTTGTGTTAGATTCAACTTTAGCTGGGGCATTTCACCACAATCTTCAAACGTTGACTGCGAATGATAGTGGCAGTGAATCAGCAAAGCCAATGGAGCACCTCTGCGCACTCGTATACTCGTACATACATAAGTACAAGTGCATGCCTTACTTTGCACAGAAAATAGAGATATCAAACGATTTTACCAAACCCGCTTATTTTTTATTGTGTGTGCATTGTTAGTTCAACATTAGTTTGTATACTCGTATTGCTGCTGTTTGTACTCCCTCTTGCATTGTATACCAAATATTGGACGCTCAATTCGCAATCCCTTGCCTTTTTCTCTATTTAGTACATATTTTCTTTTATGAAATCTTAATGATAACAAACCTCCAAAGGCATTGTCAGTGATGACTTTAACACTTGACTGCATCAATACAACCGTCAAGCTGGTCAATCAATTGGTCACTTGTTGGCCCATCTGATTGTTAGCCTTCGGCCACAACATCAAACTCAAAGAGGATTACCTCTATTTAGCTTTAGCAAGTTAATACTTTTAGATAAGTGGTGTAGAAACAAAACAAATGATACAACTTTTCGCAAATACCACCATTTTCAAAAGCGAGCAGAAAGAGATTATACTCGTATATGAAAAACCATATGTTTAGAGCTAATCTCATAAAATACAAAACGCTGACCGAACTATGTTTACCTTCATAAGCATGAAAATTAAATTACGACACACATCCTTTGACACACATTTATAAGTATAAGTATATAATACAATATATAATTTGGCATTAATGGTGAAATCGCTTGAGGTTATATAAGGTTTTCCAATAAGGACTGATCGATATTGAAGTGGAATTAAAAGAATTTGTATGTGAGATATTAGCGAAATTGTTTTTACTTTAGAGATACATATATTCCTGTATGTACGAAATATAAAATCATTCAAAAGTTTGTGGAAGCTTCGCATGGTGACAGTGATATGAAAGATTCAAATTTCAATAACTCCACTGCATAGCTCTGTTGAATTGGAGCAATGGCCTATGCTATATTTGTATTGACGTCATCGCTCTATTGCGACTTATTGGCATAGAACTGCAACTGAAAACCTGATAGGACAAAGTTTAGCGGGTCAAACCGCATGATCTAGATAAGCAAGCCCCGACACGTACGTGAGAGAACCATAACCTCAAACTGTACATAATAAAGATTTAAAACGGCACGTATATTTCATGCCTATAACCAGCTACTATGATTTGGCTGTAGTATTGTAATTAAATAATAATCTACAGAATTGACAAAAACCGCTAAGCAATATGTCCGTCATAACCTCAACGCTGTCCTTTGGCATTTGACCGAGCTCCTCCAACAATTTTTTGCATGCGTCTTGAAGGCTTTCTAGATGCATGCCGCCTCTAAATGGCAAAAGATTTCTATTTAGAGCTTTTTTATAGCAGAAATATATATACTACACAATTAGAATAAACCTTTGCTATTGTTTGCTGTTTCATAGCCACACACTTACTAACCAGTACAGGAATACAAATTTATAACGCATTTTAGAAACAAAAGCAAATGCTCATCAGAAGCATCAAGAGCTTTACAATTCCGCTTACAGCTTGTAAAGAAGTGGATTGGAGACTGGCGAATTAAAGTGAATTAACAAAAATATAAAGCAAACGCATGTTGAGCTATTACCGTTACCAAAGATAACAATTTTGTGGGCCTAGTTACACAATTCTACAGATGCCTTACCTGGAAAAAAGCCATTCTTGGCAAAAAGGTACTGCTTTCGCACATACAATCAGCATATCACGTCTAACGCCCCATGTTCACTGGAGATACTAGTACGTAGATCAAACAGAGCACACGTAGTTAAGTTAGATTAAGATTTGAAAACCTACTTAGCTTAAATTTAGTTAAAAGCGATTTAGCCTTGTTTTTTACAAAAAAAAATGTTCGTAAAAAAGTACATGGTTCATGTAGTTAATTGCTTCCCCCTTCTTTCGGCTAAAGCGTAGTATTGTGAACCAATGGATGTTTTTATTCTATTGAATGGGATAGGAACTGCCACTGCCTCTGCTATATGTAGTGCCGAACCTTTTCTTGCTAAGGTCATCTGCTATCTCATTACCCTCTATATTCCTTTTGTCGGGAACCCATATCAACGTAATTTGAAGCCAATGGCCAGGCAGTTCTAGTTCCTCCCTACACTGTAAAACTAGTTTGGATGAAATGGAATTGGTTGCTTAACTGTCTGAAAATACAGCTATTCTTGCTCCTGCTTATGTAATTTTCTTAATAAGTTTTGCATGAATATTAAACACAAACTATCTGCGACTCGTCGGTTTTCTAACTATTAAATCGAGGCAGTAGTTTTGAGTCATGCTCAAAGGCAATTTCTGTATTTTCATACATGCATAAATTGAGAATTTATGGAATAAATTTGAATTTGTTAGAGATGATTTAACAGATTTTTCATTTCTTATGTAAAGGTTCAAAATAAATTCTACGATGCATGAATTGTTATTTATTTTTTTACATAGTTAGTTTTACTTAAATTTTTTGGCGTGAATTCCCTTCAAAAAGTTCATAGCTCTTCAATCTTTTCAACTCTTCACATAACTTCAGTAGGTATGCACGCTGTCCTTCCAATTTGATTGCAACTCAACTACCCGCCGTATGTACTTTAAATTGTCACAGTCCCTTCGCTTGTTAGGTGCTGTTGATTGTTGGGTCAAAGCCATTAAGCCCAATTGACCAGCAACCGTAACCCAACATACTGATTTCCAATGTATGCAAATAAAAATATGAGTAAAATAAAAAATCATTGAATATTTTAAAGCACTTCGTATAATGGAAACGCAAACAATATGCCATTAAAGCATTTTGGCATGAAAAAATCTTTCTCAAGACCACTTTTTATTCGATGTCGATGCTCGCAAAGCCGTTGACAATGTAACTATTTGCCCCATTTACAAAGAATAACATAGTCAAAAAGTCGTTCAACGACGCGGAAAAGTAAAAATAAAAGTTGAAGCATTTGATTGCCAAAAAACTTAAAAGTTACAAAAATGCTACTTCTTATTCGTTTTGTGCATGGTATTTTAAAACATTTTCGAACCCTTTTTGTTTACACCTGCTTCTAAACACTTAAGCTATGATTGAATTTCATTTTTCCTCCTTCAACATTTGTTTCACCTCATTCGGTTTTGTTGTATTTTTTGTTTGTGTTTTTATGTATGTATTGATGTATTTCTACCCCATTTTCTCACCCTTTCTGTTTACACCATCTTCTAAACACTTAAGCTATGATTGAATTTCTTTCCTTCTTCAACATTTTTCTTTCCTCCTTCTGTTTTTTCTATTTTTACGTTTGGTTTGTTCAAGCTTCGCCACCAAACCAGCACAAACAATAGCAACGCGTCACCGCTTCGTGTGGTTCACATAGCAATCGGTGTAGTTCCTTTCAAATCGCACGTGCATAGCAACACTGCTATTTCCTGTTTTATTTCCGGTAATTAGCACTTTTTAAAAGTCACAATGAACATTCAACATGAATGAAAGAAGTGAAGTAGAACGAGAGCTTTCGGCACTCAAGTTTCAGCCCCAAACTTCAAGTAGATAAGTAATTGTGATGACGATGGTAATGCCACACGTAATGATGACGATGATGATACGCACATATACATATAAACAAATGCATTTATCTACATACTGATGTACATACATATGTATGTATGTATCTATGCAAGAAGCGAAGTGAAGTGAAGTGAAGTGAAGTGAGGTGAGCTCTAAGAGAATACCAGGAATGTTATTTCGTGTAATGTGATAACGGTAGGATGCTAGATTCGGGAGTGAATGTGTGTGTGTGTGTACATATTTCGGTTTTTTGAAGGGATATTTGAATTGAGATAAATTTATTCCTCAGTTGAGGTTAATTGACTTGAGAACACAACACATTTCATTAAAATGTTTGTAAAAGCGGGACGACTATTTAAAATTAAATTCGAACCCATTGATTTTTGGTTTAAAAGGTTGAGTAGATTTGATTTAGTTGATTTTCAAACTCAAATTGTAGTTACACGAATTCGGAACAAGTAAAAAATATTGCGAACTTTGTATATTCGGTGTATTGTTTTAGTAGATTTACGCGAAGCAGAATTAAATGTGAATTACATTTTAATTTTTAGATTTTCTGTGCATAAAATTGGTCGACTCTTTTTTTGCCAAAGACACTCAAAATTTTATATAACAGCTATATTAATATTGAAAGCGACGCTGGAACTTAATTCAGTTTCTAATGGGGAAATATTATTCTTGAGAAATGTAGGAGTTTAATTAAAATTTGCCCTTCTATCGAGTAGATATCTAAGTAGATGTACGGCTTGGGTCTTAACTACATGGAAAAATCGCATTTGTTTCAATTTAGAAAATGTATACCATATGGAAAACGGGCGTGATTACTAATAGATTCCGCTAATTTTTAATATCAAACATTCTTGAACCAAGAGTGGTCCAGATGTTATGATTTATCAGATATCTGAAATTTTTCTTAAATCACAAAAAATACATCCATTTCTATAGAAGTAACAGTTTTGGTGCGTCTACAGTAAATTTAATAAATTGCATAAAATGTAAATACTTTAAGTATAATTACTCTAGACCTAGACTAAACTTAAAGATGTTTGCTTACGTAGCAAAATCTGCTTACGTGTACAGCTCCATGCCAAACAAATAAGAAACGCAATTTTTCATATGTTTTTACTCTCAGTTTTATTGAGCTCGATGAATACTCCGAACAAAAAGCAATAATAAATAAATTAATAAATTTATTATTAGCAACGGAAATAGCACAGAGCAAAAGAACACAGTAAAAAGTAAATAAAGTAGGAAAGTAAAGTGGGAAGGAGAGAAAACGGTATACCTCTTTTGCGGTACGCTTCACTCATACTATGCAAAAACCTCCAATTATCTTTTAACATTTCCAAGGATATATTGGTAATAGAGACCTTGTTATCGGCGGCTCTTTGTTCCCGCACAAAAATAACCATAAGAAAAAATTAATCACATTTGCATAAACCGAATGTAGAGACGTAGCTTTTGGATGTGAGAAATAAAATGAGCGCCGGCATTCAGATCAGCATTTTGTGGTTGCAGAAGGCCACGACAAAATAGCAAGGAGTGATAAAAAACGCCGGGAATTTGTGGGGAAATTTAAGCTTTGTCAGCATAAACCGCGAATTCCAACGAATCCCTAGAAACTATCTGGAATGAAATCAAAACAACATTTTTAAATGCAGACTTAACAGTGTTAGGCAAAAGTAACCGAAATCTGAAGGAATGGATTAGCGAAGAAACTTGGAAAAAGGTCGAAGAAAGAAGAACTGCTAAGGCCGCAATCAACCGAGCTAGAACAAGACGCCAAATATCAGGAACCCAAAAACAATATTCTGTACTTAACACATCGATAAAACGACTGTGTAGACGTGATAAACGCGAGTGGACCAACTCAGTCGCAGGTGATGCAGAAACAGCAGTCGTATCAAGAAATCTAGAGGCTCTTTATGAATGCACGCGGCGGCTAACCAACAGCAAAATACCAACAAGCTCACCAGTAAAAAATTAGAGCGGCGATCTGTTAACTAATCCAAGTCAGCAACTTAAAAGGTGGTTTGAACACTTCCAACAAATTCTTGAGCTCGCACCCAAACTAACCCATCCATCTGATTGGTTACAGGGCGTACTAAACAAAATACTAAAAACAGGATCGTCAACTGATTGCAATTACTAGCATGATTCCCCTATGCTACTTAGCTCGACATTGAAAGTCTTCTGCCAACCGCATACAAGATAGGGTTAAAAAACCACTCCAGAAGAAAGAAGCTGGTTTCCGTGTCGCGCATTCATGTATTGACCATATTGTTTCCCTTAGAATCCGTAATCAACCACTTCAAATGTAAAGTAATGCATGAAGCAATGCTCTCAGAACCAATCGAAACAGTTGAGACAAGGATACATCCTTTCTCCTTTACTGTTTTTGATTGTAATTGACGAAGTTGTGCTCAATGCAACTGACAAAAGTCCTCGAAGAGGTATTGTATGGATTGTGCTGACGACATCTTACTTCTCTAAAGTAAACAGTCTCATCTGCAATCAAAACTGAATGATTTGCGCGAGCACTCTTTAAGATATGGTTTCAAAATAAATAAATAAAAAATTAATTAATATTTATAAATGCTACCCAGCCCAAATAGAAGAAGTTGAAGAGCTCACGTAACTTAGTAGCCAAATTACTGCAAATGGTGACGCTTTCACTGATATAACAGGAAGATTAAACAAAGCAAAAGCAACCTTTGCAATGCGCAAAAAGTGTAGTACTCCAAGCAGCAGGAGAAAACGAAAATATGTATTTTTAATTCTAATATCAAACCGGTCTTATTGTATGGTTGCGAATCCTGGCCAACATCAGTGGAGATTGTGTTTAAACTGTAAACGATTGTAAATCGATGCCTTCGCAAAATAATACGCGCTTGGTGGTTAGAAAATTGGATAGCGAACGCTGAATTGCGCAGAAGGTGCAATCAAGTTGCAATCGACGTCGAAATCCGTAAGAGGAAGTGCGCATGGATTGGACACACCCTCACAAAACCAGCCCAAGAAATACCAACAATGGCCTTAGAATGGGTATAGACGCAGGGGAAGACCAGGAGCGATCTCACCTGAACTCAACTGAGGCAAAATGCAAGCGACAGAAATACGTGGAAATCATTAACTTTGGCACTATGCGCCACATAATCGGCGCTTAAGCAAATTATAAGGATTGATTAGAATTGGGATGGGTTGTAATCAAAGTACTAACAGGATACTGTTTTATTCCATCTAAAGAGGAAAAACTAAAAATATATTGTTTGTAACGAAAATAACGCTAAAGGAGAGCCTTCTGTGTCACTGCTCCTGGTTTTAAAGATCGCAATTTAGCTGTCTAAATTCTGCGTTTTCCCATTCGATGATGGATATTAAAAATTAGAAGATCAGTAATTTATTTCATCAAACCCACGAAGTAGCACATAAAAAGTTAACTATAATATATGTCTTCGTGTAATGTGGGATCAATAATCACCTACCAAGTTAACCTAGCCTAGCCTAGGCACTAATCCCGTATTAGCCACTTGTGTACCCAAATATGTAGTTGTCGTAATTTTATAATGAATTGAAGTTTTATTGTAGAGGGACATGGGATGCAAATATTTGGATCAAGGTCTTAAATTTTTCTGAAAAAATTGTTCGGCTTTATTTATAGATTTCAGCGTACTTATTAAGAAGTAAACTGAAACAATTTTGAAATATGGTATATTTAATAAATTTGAGATTTATTCCACATATGTTGAGAACTTTGGTATAGAGTTTTTTAAAAATAATATTTTATATTTTTACAATTTTTTTATCTTTTCTTCTTCTTCTTATATATAAAAATGAATGTTTGTCTGTATGTCATCGATAAATTCAAAAACTACTGGACCGATTATTATAAAAATTGGTATATATATGTATTCTTCCACGGAGAAGGTTTGTTGAATATGCTCATTGATGCCACTCGCCACCAGATGGCGCTGCACAGTAGCAACTTCTGCCCCGTTCAATCGCTTGTCGTAAAAATGAGTATGACCATGTATTTTTACACAGAGGAAAGGAGTATGACATGTTCATAGAATATTGAAGACATAACATATGTTTGACAATCGCAACAAGCCACTGGTGCAACTGAGAATGCCTGCTTCAAACCGATCTGCAAACAACCTTTTCGATCGTGATTTGCAACCAGAAACACACTATGATTCTGACGAACTGGGGAAATTCGTTGGAACAAATCTTCCGCAGTTGATTCCAGAACAACGCATTACGTTTGACAGAATTCTGCGTGCAATCAGAGTACAAAGCAGTGGACTGTTTTTCATAGATGCGTCCGGTGAGACAGGCAAGACTTTTCTTCTTTCACTAATTATGGCAACCATACGATCACAAAATAATATTGCATTGACTATTGCATCATCTGGAATTGCGGCAACTTTTTTGGATGGTGGCCGAACAGCGCATTCAGCATTGAAACTGCTGGTGAATTTGCATAACACTGAGACACCAACATGCTACATCAGCAAAAACTCTGGAATGGGAAAAGTACTCCAAACGTGTCAAATTATCACATGGGACGAATGTACAATGTCTCACAAGAAAGCATTGGAAGCGCTTTGATTGCGAGATTTGAGAGGAAGTCGACGGATCTTCGGTGGCGCTCTCATTTTATTGTCTGGTGATTTTCGACAAACACTGCCCATTATCCCACGTTCAACACCCGCTGATGAACTTAATGCATGTCTTAAATCATCATTCTATGCCGTCATTTACATAAATTGACGTTGAAAACTAACAGGCGTGTACAACTACAACGGGATGCATCGGCTGGGAATTTTGCAAAACAATTATTGTATATTGAAAATGGGCGAATGGAAATTGATGAATCTACACAATGTATCACCTGCCAGAAAACTTCTGTAAGATCACAGAAAGCATCGACGAATTGGTGCAAAAAGTTTTCCCAACAATAAAAATGATAACAAGTCGGAAAAAAGTTGAGCATATGAGAATCAGAGTGGGAAATCAAATTGTTCACTTACAACCGGCTCTGAAATACCTAGGAGTTATGATCGATTGTAGATTAAATTTTAAGGCCCATATTGACTACGCGGTAGAGAAAACCGCTAGCATACAAGCGGCACTCTCAAGGATCTTACCTAACATAGGTGGTCCTAAGTCAACTAGGAGAAAATTGCTGGCAAATGTGGCTCCTGTATGCAGCCCCAGTTTGGGCAAATGCGGCGAAACTGAAGGATAACAAAAGGAAGCTATTGTATGTATATAGGCTAAGTGCCCTAAGGGCAGAACAATATCGGATGACGCGGCGTTTGTCATTGCTGGTATGATACCAGCGGATATTCTCGGGAGTGAAATAAAGCGAGTCTATGACAGATGTGCAGGGTATGCCGAAATAAATAAAAAAGTGGTGAGAGAAGAAGAGCGGCTTGTGTCTCTAACAAGGTGGCAAGACCGATGGAATACTTCCACTAAAGGGCGATGGACTTATAAACTGATTCCCGATTTGCGACCATGGCTAAATCAGAGTCTTGGAGATACAACCTACCATGTGACACAGTTTCTTTCTGGGCATGGAGGCTTTAGGAAATATCTGCATAGGTTCGGGCATGATGGCAGCCCCTACTGCCCTATGTGCATCAATGTAGAAGAAGACGTGGAACATGCCAGTTTCCACTGCCTACGTTTTATAACAGGAAGAATAATTCCAAGTGCAACTGATGTAGTCGAGTTCATGTTGCAATCGGAAGAAAAGTGGGAGGAGGGAGCTGCATACGCTACTAGAAGTCAAAAAGAACTCAGATACATTGAGCAAATGAGACGCATTAGCCGATAGACATTGACGAAGTTATATAGCTAACCAGCCCTGCGAAGTAATACGTTGAAGCAGTTCCGCAGGGAGAGTGGTGGAGGAGACGAAGTTCAAGGGCTTAGTACGTAGGTGTACTGTTTTGCAAGTCCAGGCAGTATGAAAATTACTGACTGTGCGTGGTCCTGAATGAGGTGTACCCTTAGCAAGCAGTATGAATCGTGTATGCCGTCTAAGTTGACGGTATCTATGAAATATTCCCCCTTCGTTAACAAAAAAACATATGTAGACACCTATAATAAAAGGTAATGAAATCAAATAGAACGACAAGTAAATGTAACCGTAACACAACATCCCTCAAGGGAACTCACGGGTATACACAAAAGCACATCTAAAATACAAATCTACCCAGCAGGGAAATGCTTTGCTTGCAAACAAGTAAAACTATGAAAACTTGTGTTTTCAATGCGCTCACATTTAGTTTGTGAGGTTACTTTGGACAGGAACAAAGATGGAAAAAGTTATAAAGCAACTACCCTAATGTCTCGCTCTGGCTCAGTCACACCAATACGCGACACTAATACTTGTATGTATTATATGATACTTCGAAAGAGCTTTGGTGTATTTCATTCAGTATTCATGTATTCATACGAGTAGATGTTGGATATGGAAGATAAAAAAACTTCAAGAACTCTGAGTTCTGTGGCCACACAATGGACTACATAAACCAAGTAAGCCTCAACGCAAACAGTATAGAGTGGTAGTCACTCTAAGACGGGCTATAGTAGATCAGAAAAATTTTGACGGATGTCCAGAAAGTACTTGAGAGAATCATTGTACCTTTTTATAGCATCCCTCGAGAAGTCAACGAACGAGCTACGACATTAAGTTTGATCCAAAGCACCTTTACATAAATGGTTACACAAATGACAGGTTTTAAATAAATTCATGATCACCCCAGTGAATTTTGAAGAAAAGAACTGGCAAAGCTTTTTTGTCTACAAAGTTAAAACTTTGAAGAGGTACAATTCAAATCAAGAAGAGTATTTTACCCATAATTTCACTCTTGTACGATTTTTGCATTCAAAAAATTATTCGCGGAATATAACGGAACTATTTATATTTTCCTTGATATATTGTGTATTCAACAAGTGATTTTAATCGCGGATAGAAGCACGTGTTGTTAAAAACTAAATTGGAATCTTCGAACGCGTATAAGAGGCATATTTTGTATGTTTTTTTATAAAAGTGGTAAAAATGCAAAAACTGCTGCGGCAGAAATAAACACAGTTCACGGAGAGGATAACGTGAGTGTAAGGACTGCGCAAAAGTTGTTTTCTAAATTCCGAGATGGTAACTGCGACGTGGAGGATGCCCCGCGCGTTGGTCGTCCTGAAGTCTTTAACTCCGACGCTTTGCTCGAACTCGTGGAAGATGAGCCAAATTTGACAGTCGATGTGATAGTTCAGAGGTTAAATTCATCGCATGGAACAGTTCACAGCAACCTGATTTAATTGAGAAAGGTTTCAAAGCTGGGAAAATGGGTTCCGCATAGACTTTCCGTCGCCAACCTTCAGCAGAGAGTGAATGTGTGTTCTCAGCTGCTGCGACGACTTGAAAATGAAAGTTCTTTGAACCGTATCGTTACTGGGGATGAAAAATGGGTCCTTTGCAATAATACTGTTTGCAAACGCCAATGGTTAGATAAAGATGAAACACCAGAGCCGACCCCTGCAGATGGCCTTCACCCCAAGAAGATTCTCCTGTCTATTTGGTGGTATATGGCCGGTATTGTTTATTATGAACTTCTGGAACCAAACCAGACGATAACTACTGATTATTATTCCCATCAGCTATCAAACCTGAATGAGGCACTTAACAAAAATCGACCGTCTTTAGTGAATAGACGCAAAATTTTGTTTCACCACGACATCGCAAGACCTCATACCGCCAGGCAAACATTAGGCAAGCTGAACGAGCTCGGATGGGAGCTAATGCTGCATCCACCATACTCTCCAGATATTGCACCTTGTGATTATCACCTTTTCCGTGGACTTCAATCCCATATTATTAACAAGAACTACTCCTCAAAAGAAGCTATAAAAAGGGATATCGAAGCGTATATTGGCTCCAAGGACAAACAATTTTTTGAGCATGGAATTAAAAATTTGCCTAAACGATGGGAAGACATTGTAAATAATGAAGCAAAATATATTATTGATTAATAAATAATTTAAACATATTTTTTGTTAATTTTAAAACCACCTTTAAAAAACGCACGAACTTATGGACTGACCTGATATTAATATTATAGAGATTCTATGAGTTAGCTTGTAAGCATATTTTTGAAGGTATTCTTTTCTTTATTTTTCTCAGAGAAAAATTTCTTCACATAGATGGGAATATTTACGTCACCACCTGTAATCCTAAGCTAAGAACAGATCTCAAGTTACATATATATTATGTTAGTAGTCGTGGTAAAAAATGTGACATTTAAGAATTGGCGTTATAATTATTACTTTTTATTCAATTATCTTATCTTTATCTTACTCTTCATCTCTATCCCTATTTTTATTATTTTCGTTAACTAAATATTCACATTCACCTTTGTCCTTATATAAGGCATTTATATTTACTTTCATCTTTGCCTTTACCTTTATTTTTTGCCTTTATCCTTTTCTTCATGTACATATTCACCTTCACCTTCATCTTTGTATTAATCTTACAATAATATAAATCAAACCGTTGCTTCACACGTTCCTTTATTTCAGTTCACTTTATGAATTTATATCTTCGTTTCGTTGAACTAGTTCGAGTTTCAGTAATTTTCTTCCCTTCAGCTTCAAAATACTCTTCGAACGAATACTAAAAATAGAAAGAAAATATGTTTACCTGTTTCCAATATGCTCCATGTAGTGTTTTTTTTTCTTCTTCTTGTTTTTTGGAAATCACATGTTATTTTCACAGTAGCAGATCTTTCCTGCCTTTCCATGAAAATCTTGACAAAAAGTGAGAAACATATCTGCGCGGAAGAAAATTATTAAAAGGAAGCCAAAATAATCTAAGCGCATTTTTATCTCGGCGACTAAGTTAACGACGACAACTGTGACATATTGGGACCTTCACCTCAGAGAGTGCGAACTTGCGTCTTTTGAGGCGATGACATCATTTACACATTTTTTCTTTAAAAATGCTACTTTTCGGTCAACAGGGAGCGCTACAGAGGCAAGAGAAATGATTTTTTATGGCCCGAAATTGAAGACAATAGCTTGGGCAAAATAGCGCACCTGTGCTACACAGCCCATGCCACAATCGACCTTTTGCGCTTCAAAGTCAGTAATAGTGTTAGCATCCCTCTCGGCTATTTCAATGTGCCACCGCTATTATTCACCCTTTCTAATAAAGCAATAATATACCGAGAAAAATTTATTTTTGTTCATTTTTTTTAATTAAAAAAAAACCACTATGTGACCCGGTCACTATCAAACTAGTTCTCTGCTAATTCAAATTCTCCCTACAAGGCGTGTATGCACAGATATTTGTGCAGTCGTAGATATGTAAATGCAAATGAGCGAATGCTCACAAATAAAAGGACGTAGCGCTTAAATATTTACCACGCAAGCAATGCCAAAGGCAGCTATGGGAAGTGGCCAGGCCTTAAGTGGCAAGGTGCTGGTAGTGATGGTAAAAAAGCTTGAGAAGTGAAAAGGTTAGCGAGGTGAATTCAGACCGTGTGGATGAGGTTTGACAAGTGCTTGGCTTAATGCACTGTCGCGTAGTTTATTTTGCACTGAACACAAATACACACTTACATGTGATACAGATATTGTCGTATGCTTGTATGTGCATTTACTTGCGCTAACCCAAGCACTAAAGGGACAGTAAAAGGATTTTTGCGCAAAACAATACACATAACTAACAAATAAACGAGTGCACAAGCGCTTCTTCACTTTCTGCTTGCTCAACCCATACATGCCCGTAAATATGTATGTACATATGTATATGTATATATGTGCAAAACTGTGAAGCACGCGCTCGGATGCACAAGGTATACAAATGGATACGCACATGAACTCATATACATACATTATATTTATACTCGTATGTGCATATGTATGTATAAACTTGTGGTCTTTTGTCCATTTAGCGCTTGGCTTTTACGTTTGCTACTTCTCGAGCATCACCTGCTATTAACTCTGCTTGCTGTTGGCTGCAAAAGAAAAGCCACCTGCGTCTGTTTATTTTCGTACTGATGTTCACTTTTGTTTCGCCATTTTCTGTGTCGACTTTTTCCACTAGTATTTTTTTTTTAATTTTTTTTCTATGGATGTAGGCGGGTGTATGGTTATCACTCCATAAGGTCCCCAGTTCGATGCCCACTCTGTATATGAAAAATCGAATGGGCAAAAAGTAAGGTGAATTTATTTGTCAAACTTCGCGGGATTAAAATTTCGCTCTATCGAAATCTATCGATTTTTACAATGTCTGATTTGATTGTCAAATTTTGTTTGCGGAATGAAATTTCGGCTGCGGAAACGTTTAGCATGTTGCAGAAGGCTTTTGGTGATTCGACCATGTCGCAGAAAAATGTTTATAAGTGGTACAAAGACTTCAAAGAGGGTCGAGAACGTGTTGATGACTTGGAGCGCTCCGGACGACCATCGACGTCAACAGATGACCAACACGTCAATAAAGTGAAGGAGTTAGTGCTCAAAAATCGTCGGTTGACTGTTAAAGACCTTACTGATATGATCGGAATATCAGAAGGATCTGGGAAAACCATTTTGAAAGACCATTTGGGCATACGAAAAGTCAAATCTCGTTTGGTACCGAAAACTCTCAATTTCTTGGAAAAAAGTCGTCGCGTTGATATGTGTGAAACAATGCTTTCAGACTCTCAGGACAAGCTCAAATGCATCATTACGGGAGATGAGACTTGGATTTATGCTTACGAACCCGAAACAACCGACCAATCAAGCGAATATCGTGCTAAAGGTGAGGCCAGGCCGAAAAGAGCACGTTTAAAAATAAAGGTCATGATGACAGTTTTTTTTTCGATTTTCGTGGTGTGGTGCGCTATGAATTCCTTTCACCTGGCCAAACTGTTAATAAGGAATATTATTTGAGCGTTATGCGTCTCACACTGCACTCGTTCTTCGTGACCATTTCGCCAAAAATTCCACGCATATCGTTCCGCAACCACCGTATTCGCCTGATTTGGCTCCGTGTGACTTCTGGCTATTCCCAAAACTCCAAAGACCACTCCGGAGAACGCGTTTCGAATCGATTGAGGAGATAAAAGCTGAAACGAAGAAGGTGCTGATGGCTATACCGGAAATGGACTATTTGGCATGTTTCGGGGATTGGAAAAATCGTTGGCATAAGTGTATTTCATCGAGAGGGGATTATTTTTAAGGGGATGAAATTGATTTACATGAATAAAGATTTTTCATTTTACAACCAAATTCACCTTACTTTTTGCCCACAGTATAAAATAAGATTTTTTATTAACGTTTGCCCCTCAGCAGGCAATAGTATGTGTCCAAGTGTATTTCTGCGATAAAAGGGCTACAATAAGGTATGCCATCTATATAGAACATCATTTAGGCATGCACCACAAGTTGAAGAATAAGCTCGGCCAAATACTTTGCAAAAGATAATACCCCAATACATACTTATACATGTGCATGTATACATGGGTACATACATAAATATAGCACATATTGTTTTCCTTCACATTTAAAGGCAGGAAATTGTTGTTATTTTCGGAATCGTGCACGTAAAAGTGTACAACATAATTATTTATATTTACTATTATGTGAGTGTACAGAAGAGTGCTGAACATGTTATTCCTTTGAACACACTTTCCCACACCTATTTCACACAATTTTTTGTTTTGCCAGCAGCGCCACTAACTGACTACGTTCAGTGGGAGCACATACAGTATGTATGTACAAAAATGTTGACGTCAGCATAACAGTAATTAGTGTTCATTAAGACGATTCACCAAAATGTTATAATGCTGATATCCTAACGCATGTAGGCTCTCATACACAATAGAAGGCAGATTAAGGCAAACTAGCTGCTGCGCACGTAAGCTGAAGCTTAAGTAAACAAGCTTACCTCAACACAAACATATTGAGTTGTGAAGACATACACACACCTCTACGTATGGCTTTGAGTATGAGGTTTAAAAGTACCCCACAAAACTTAAGAGAATATGCTTAAGTTAGCTTAGCATGGATCCTTACTTATGAACTAGTGAACTTACTTGTGAATTAGTGTGCCAAATTCAATATATACATACATCGTGTGTGTGTAAATATAAAATACCTGTAACTCATTAAGCATCGGTAACTATGTTGCAGCAAGCAAGTAGGCAAAAAATTTAGCATAAATCGATTGAGTAATTTAACTAGAAACAAATTTGATCGAGATGTCCGATAATATTTGAGCAAATTAGGTATTTTTAGTCTTAAATGAATAAATAGAACAAACAGATCTAAAACACACTGCAACAACTCGATAGCAATGTTAGGATATTAGGATGATTGAAGTGCCAGTCTGACACTCCTCAAGTAGCACTGAAGCGCCGTTTTGATACCATTATGAGACCTTCAACTGGCAGATATCTACAGCCAGCCAGAGCTGTTGATATAATGGAGGAGATTGATTGGATTTAGGTTGACGCACTGCCTCAGGCTGTCGAAGAAAGGAGCGTCCAGTGACCTTAATCGTCTAGCTGCCAAACCCGGTCATTTACAGAGAAAGTGCTCAACAGTCTTCTTCTCCTTCTCAGTCTCCAAGCTCATCACAGCTTAGGGGTTAAATAGTAACCCTAGATTTTCTGCGTGTGTGCCGATCGTGAAGGAACAGGTAAACACAGCTAAGAGTTTGGAAATTGAATGGCGAGGAGTCCAAAGGACTTTCTGAGTTTTTTGTATGATATATCGTATTGGGGCCAAAGGGTTTTCGAAATGGCACATGAAGGAATGGAGCTCTATTTTTTCTGCGCTTTCCTGAGAAATAATTTATGCAGTTCCCCTTTAAACACTGTCAGAAGGATGGCAATGACCGGGTAGGAGGTCTCTGAGGCCAATTCAGTCCTTTTCCTGGCAAGCATCAGCAATTTCATTTCCCTCTATGTTCCCAGATCAGAGAAGTATTACCTGTGCACCCAAGAGATTTGATCTTCTCTTTACAGGAGCTTACTAATTCCGTTTTGCACCATGGTGTCGTCAGAGTCTTAATCGCGGCTTGACTATCGGAGAAAATGTTAATATCCCCCTCGCTCCCGCGTTCCCTAAGCATTTTGTATGCTTGCAGGATTGCAAAGACTTCTGCTTGAAAAGCACTAGCAGCATCCGGCAGTTTAAAGGAGATAGATAAATTGGCGGCTTTAGAGAAAACCCCTACTCCGACTCCCGATTCCATCTTGGAACCGTCAATGAAGACAGAGGTGCAAGCTTCGGTGCAGATTTTCCCCTCGATCCAAGATTGCCCTAGCACGACCCTCAAACACTAGTTTGCGGATAGAGAGATCTGTTCAAATTACGGAGAAATAAGGTGTTAGCTACTAGAAAATACTACCATGTCCCTTGAGAGATTGCCTCCAGCGGCCAATCTCCTTTAACCTGATTGCAATTTGAGCTGCTATGGAAATAATAGAAAAGTCGATAAGTAAGTGCAAAACGACATTCAGGGCAGCACTAGAGAAAGTTTGCCATGCTCCGGTGATGCCAATGCATGCAGTTCTTCCCAGTTTAGTGATGTTATAGCCCTACCGAAGAGCTTCCCACCAAACTAGGCATCCATACGTTAAAATTAACAAAACCACTGCGTTGTACATCCACAGCACGACCTGTGGTTTGAGTCCCCATTTCTTACCGAACAGAGATTTGCAGGAGTAGAAGGCTATACTGGCCTTCTTTACCCGATTTTCAATGTGTAGCTTACAATGGAGTTTGGAGTCAAGTAACACTCCAAGATACCTAACTTCCGATAAGAGAGGGAAAACGTGGTTGATTAATTTGGGAAGTTGAAAGGGTGGATGTTTAGATCATATAGTAAAAGCCCCCAAAGTTTTTGCATTCTCGGGTAACTTTTTTTTTTTAAAAGTTAAATAATTTTTGACTAAGTGCCAGATCGCTTTTTGAAAAAGTGGAGAAGCGATTAATTTAAACATACGAGTAAGTAATAGAATTTCACGTGGAATATTTTTGTAAAATACTTTAATCCATTACCTTAAAATAGGGTAGTTTTGTCCCTTTTATGGAAAAGTTTAAAAAACCATGCATTTGTAAGTAAGCTGTTTTACAAAATTATGCCTAAAAAATTTCACTGTTGGTCCTTCCAAACAAAAGCTGCATAAGAATGCACTGCGATCTTTAATGTGAAATTTGTAATAGAGTTTCTTAGGAATTTAAGCACTTTCTCAGGCTACTTCTTCCATACCACCGATTGATTTAGAGCCACACCATTGATTTAGAATCTTCACCTTGTGAGAGTACCACATTTGTAGAAAATACGCTCTGAAGCTTCGTTGTCCACTACGTAGCAACGGGAGACACTTACTTTTACCAATCCCAGTTTCCTGAATTGATATCGAAGATTACTATGCCCCATATAGTATTCAGTGAGAGTTCATAAGCCCTCTCTATATAGGTTTTAGAAACCTACTTGATGCTCTCCTGGAAGAAAGAATATACACATTTGCCTGCCTCTCCCCAGGACTTTTCACTCATGTCGTATGCATTCCTTATCTTCCCAGTCGTTGCCTTCACAAGAAAGTTTTAAATGGTGAGCGTGGCATAAGCAGGCCAATTGAGACTAACATACCTAATTTATCTAGGTGTAAACTTAACTTATGAAGAACATAATTATGTTTACTCAAGCTGCCAAACCAAGTTACGTATAATATACATCCCATGCCAAATAAATAAGAGCACGCAATTTGGCAATGTTTTTCTTTCAGTTTTATTCAGCTTGAAAACCACTCAAAAAAAGTACTCCCTACCTCCTGTAAATCGATGCTAACCCTAAACTTAGTCGTAGGCCCATTAACTCGATATTTTGAGTGCTCAAAAACTCTATTGTGTGAGCTAATATGTGAGAGCTTGGTGAATGCTGATTCGTCTTCGGCGGGTCGGTTTTTCTTACTCTGAAGTATGTAGAAATATACGCAAGTGGGGCCAGGACGATTCTTCTACATATGGTTCAAGCAGCTCACAACTTCCGGGGTTAGCCCAAGTATCCTCTGGGTAACTTCCGAACACCCGTTTTCCAGCGAGCCAACGTGAGAAAGTAAAGCATCCCAGGATAGCTGGTTGTGCGCTGTATTTGATGCTGCCTATAGAGCCACGCTGCGATCGCGTGCAACGCGAGCCTTGTGGGATCGCTACCGGGAGCTAAAAAAAGGAAAGAGACGTATTAGCAGACAGAAAAAAGAGGACGAAATAATTGAGTGCGAGGGGCTTGAGATACTTGAGATGCTGTCGCTACCCGATCATGACGAGGAGAGAATAGCGATAACGCGGCTAAAGAACAAAAAAGCCGCGGGTGCCGACGGACTGCCGTCAGCTTCTATGCAAAATGTGGTCGGATGAAAGAATCAGCACACCTGCCGATTAGAATTGAAGTGTGCTCAATCCATAAAAGGGTGATACTCAAATCTGTGCCAATTACCACGAGACTAGTCTTCTAAATTTCGTATTTAAAGTTCCCACGAGCGTACTGTGTGAAAGGCTGAAACACACCATTAACCAACTCATTAGACCCTATCAGTGTGGATTTAGACCTGGAAAGTTCACCAAATCTTGGAAATCCCCATGAAAGCAGTATCGACACACACCATATTTTCGACGATTTCAAAGCTGCATTCGACAGTACGATGATATTGACATCATCGGCCTTAACAACCGCGCTGTTAGTTCTGCCTTCTCCAAACTGGATAAAGAGGCAAAGCGAATGGGTCTGGTGGGGAACGAGAGCAAAACGAAGTGCCTGCTGTCATCAAACAAACAGTGTTGACAGTTCTGATTTCGAGGTTCTAAAAGACTTCGCTTATTTATGAACCAGCATTAACACCGATAATAGTATCAGCTTGGAAATCAAACTTAGAATCTCTCTTGTCAACATGTGCTACTTTGAACTAAGTAGGCAACTGAGTAGTAAAGTCCTCTCTCGACGAACAAAACTAACACTCTACAAGGCTCTCATCATGCCCATCCTAACGTATGATGCAGAAGCGTGAACGATGACAGCGACGCTTGGAGTGTTTGAGGGAAAGATTCTGCAATATTTCCCTGATACCATGCTGATATTCATGCTCTGCCAGGAATGGCAGGCAACTCATGGCATGGCCTAGTACTGTCAATCCGGAAATGTAATGAGAGCCCATTACATCTGTGCCACAGCCAATACGTATAGTATTTAAATGCAACTTTTTCAGGTAAAAATTCCTAACAAAAACAAATATGTATTCAGTATTGTTAATTTGTTAAACCGACTTACGCTTGGTTGTCCAAATTAAAGTGATCCTTTAATGTTTTTAAGCAGCATTCCGCTTTAAAGTTAGTGAAGTTAATAATATTACATACTTTTCCATATTAAATGATTATTAGCAAATATCTACACACATTTTATTTAAACTAACAGATTGCTTTATAAACTGCGGACAAGTTCAAAGACATATGTCCACAAGTTCGAGTTCTCAATGGCATTGTAATGTAAATACAAGCTTATCAGCTTTCATGCCACCAAAACCAATGACAACAGCAATGGAAACCATAATTCCATAAACCACAAAACCGTGAATTATTAATGATGAATATTGATTGCAAAGCAACAACAAAGTGAAAATAACCAAACTCCATTTCTGCTCAATAATATCGCCTAAAGTTAAAACAAACAATGTTTTGGTAAAATGTCTATAGTTGTGTGGTATGTACGAAAGGTACCCCGTGAGCAAACGTTGCCAACATTTTTGACAATTGACGATTTTGATAAACCAATAACGTGCATTGGAGCAAGTGGGGTCCTCAACTTTTTTTGATCTCCCAGTGGATGCAGTGCTTGCATATAAACAGGTCCAACGCAAATTCAAATACGATGTAAGTCTAGTCATAAGTGAGCATGGGGAGTACAATCTTTTAACTCACCTCGCATGCCTATAGCTTGGCTTATAAAATAACCAAAGAAGTTTGTATATCAGTTTTCGTTCGTTTGGAAATTGGTGTATTCTGAAGAACTTGAGATTTCGTTAAGCTTTGAAGATATTTTTCCTTTATACAGCCTGTTTACCCCAACCATCTTTTCAGTATATAAATAGCTAAATATTCTGAAGCCATGTGCTAGACGAAATATTAATAATGAAGGATCTCACCATTTCCATAAACATTACAATAAAACTTTCCTTCTTGTGATCTTTGTTCGCCATAACCGAACACTTGAACATGTATGATATTTTTAAAATGAATACGCGATTATCACTCAACCTGATATTCCTGCCATTCCGGTTCTATATACCGGATTAACTCGGCCAAGGGCTGGCACCCCTTCATTTTTTGTCATTAGAGCATCTCTATATGGCTAAGCTGCTCTGAACACTTCTAATCAGGGCTGACCCTGACCTTGAATCTAAAGAAGGCTCCATCCAAACTCAACTTAGATTAGACGAAATCATTGCCACGACGGAAACCACCTTACGGCCCTCAACCTCTACTTCGTGCGACGCGACGACGCCTTTTTAAAGCATCCACTGTTTCCCAGAGCTCACTAAAGGATGCTAACTCCTTCATGCTTTAAATCCTGGCCACCTTCCCAACCACCTCCTGTCGCAGACAAATAGTTTTAGCACATAATAATAAATTAGGCACTACCTTCCTATTATATACTTTTCACCGTAATTTATGCGGGGTCCGGCACTTGAAGTGTAACCAATTAAAAAGGCCATAAATTTAGTTTGTTCAATTCAAAGTAAAAAATGTGTGAAAATAATACAAAATTAAGAATCAATTTACTTTTGCTCAATATAACCACCTTCCGCCTTGATTATGGCCTTGAGATGGTCTGGAAACGAATCGCAAGCTGCCCGAATGTGACTAGCAGGTATTTTGACCTACTCGCGGGCAATGGCTTTTTTCAACGCCTCGAGACTGATGAATCTCTTAGTTTGGATCTTGTTCTCCATAATGGTTCAAAGAGAATAATAAATCGGATTCGCGTCTGGTGAATTTGAGAGCCATTGTGTGGACGTTATGAAGTTCGGAACGTTGTTTTTTAGCCATTCCTGGCTCACTCGAGCTTTGTGAGATGGTGTAGAGTCCTGTTGAAACGTCCATGGTCTGCCACCAAAATATTTGTCTGCCCACCGTTTCAATCTCCAGAATACTTTCCCGATAATATTTCGCATTTATCTTGACGCCAGACTCGATGAAAACGATTGGAGAGCGCCCAACTGCGGTTACAGCGACCTACCATTACCTATGGCGGGTGCTGCCTCCTGATGAAAACCGATGACTCAAATCTTCGTATAAACGGTCGGTAAAACAAACCCTATCGTTTTGGGAGTTTACGAATTGCTCAATTTGAAAAAATTTTCTCGTCACAAAACGCATTATGTTTTGATGACCATCTCCATAAAGTTTCGCGTTGCTACCAGTGTCATTGTAACGAGTAATAATGCGATAAACAAAAACGTTATTTAATTTAAGGTGCTCGAGCTCACGATCAATCGCTGGTTGTGGTTTCCCAACCGAATATAATGCAATCACATTATTACGATTGAAATCCATTGCTGATTTTCTTTTTCCCCGTTTACTCTCGGCGAAATGCTTCCGCGCGCTTATAAACAATACTCTGGATTGTCATTTAGCCAACCGTGCATCAGCTGCGTGCGCGGTTTGAGGTTGGTTGCACTTCGAGTGCCAGACCCTGTACAGCAAATCAATGAAAAAAGACATGTATCTGCTTTTGTACCAATGCACGTAGCGACGCTCCGATCGTAACATAAGTATGGCAAGCATTTTGCCATAGTGCGTCCAATGGTTTCTGCTTAGTCCGCAGACATTCTGCAGAATATCCAATAGACTCTTTTGTGAGGAAATTATTAGTCGGTCGCAACAAGAAAAGGCGATCCCAAAGATCCAAATTGCCTACTCGGGAAGAGTTTCGTCAACTTCAGAACTCTTCCGTAGAACTCTTACTGATTACAACAGGAAGGAATCATATATTTACTTACAAATCTTGGAGGCCTATCATTTATTCCTATCATTCATTCCCACTAAAAATTTGAGTCGATGCCATGCTGAAAGAATTTAACTGCGTAAATAACATAAATGTGAAATGTGTACATCGTCATCATATAAAGTATGCACTTTACTAATTAATTCAGTAATCAATAATTATGTGACATCCAGAATTATATTTCCGTGCATAAAAAATCCGAAGAAGACTTCAAGAAGATGTGCAAACAAGGCGCCTCATGGAGCCTAGCTATGCCTTCCCTAGAACTCTGGTATTTATGTTTATTGAAACTAAAGTTTATTCGTAGTTCCAGCATGGCACTTCAAAGTGTTTGCGTCAATATTTGTGTGTAGTGCTGGTTGGATTCTGCTATCATGGAGTTATTTACATGCTATGAGTGCACATATGTATATCGTTCACATTAGCTACTTGGCCATTGGAGTCCCACATAAATTGTTATTTGTACGATTGGTAGCAGGTTTAGTATGATTTTAGTTTTGTGCTCCTACACTATTTACTCATACACCGTGATGGAGATGGCGCAGCTATATCGCTTTCGGTTTTTTGAATGTCTCTGTTATAGCAATAATAATTTACAACACTCCAATGTGTACACGACAAATGTCGATGGAAATAAATTGTTTTATCCAACGATCGATGCGACGAGTACAACAACAAATAGCGCAAAAAATTACATGGAGTGAAATGGTGCAGAGTGAAGGCAGAGAATGGAAAGTAGAGGAGTAACTTTTAAATTGGCCCAAATGCCAGAGTGCATTCTAACTAAAAACACAAACTTACCACTTTTATACACACATACATACATACAAATATATATAGGCACGTATGCAGATATAGTGTCGGTTTGACGTCATGCGCTTTGTGTGGCAATTTGATTGTTTGCATAGCATCGCATGACCGGCGGTGAGTCCAAAGTGAAATGTCAACCCTGCAGGCGATACAATTTGTCAATTTCAAATTTATCGTCAGAACGCATTGCACTTCCGCTCTGCCACTTCTCACATACAGTATTGCTTGTGATATTCGAGTTGTTTAAAATTTGCCGCCAGACTTTAACAACTGCACAATTTATTGATTTTGTGTGTGTGTGCGTAACCAACGATGTATTTATTTTACTACTATAATAAATATTATTCTAGATACATACATATATGCAGAGTTTTTAAGTCAGAAATTATATTACTTGTATAATTCACATAAGGTCAAAAGTTCAGCCTTACCCATTAACGCTTGAATAATAAAATATAAATGATTGCTCAAAATGGGAGAGGTTCCCGGATGAGAAAAGCAAAATCCTCAAAGTCAAAATTCTCGATCTGGAAGAACTGGTTCGAAAATGTAGATTCCAGATGAGTGCATTGGAGCACAGAGTAGCTAAATATGAATAAGGGAACTAAAGCACTACTTATAGCTCTAGTGGCCATTGCCCCGAGTGGCAGCTTTACTTCTTTCATGCACCCAATGTTTTATAATTGTTCCTCTGCCACTGAAACGACCTTATAAAAATAGCTAATTCTATATTAATAATTATAACATTTTGAGATTTTCGAAATTCGTTTCACAAATCAATTGCAATACGTTGTGATTCCGATTCAAAAGCTTTAGAATTAAACAGAATTTTTATGTAAGTGCAATAGCTCAATGATAAACGATATTTATATTTATTACATTGTTTAGGACAGAGCAAACAAACATTGTGATTAGCTGAGAAAACGGCCCTGAAAGTGTAGGCTTCATCTCTAAGGGATTTACTTCATATCTTCTGTTTCTATTACAATTTTTTTCTTTTTTTTTTGGCGGTGAGGTTGGGTTAAAAATGCCTTCGCAACATATAGTAACCGTCGCTTCTACGTGTGTGGTGGCTCCACTAAAAATATCCCTCCTCTTTTCTTGGATTTTTCCCTCCCCCCGGGACTGTCTCCGCATTGCTTCAAGGTAGAGGGCCAAGACGGCGTCCTAAGATGGACACTTACTTACTCACCCTGCGCCCAGAGTCGCCTGTTTTGAGAAACCTATGCTCAATGCTCTTCAGCATAACTTTCCATTTCGCGCTTCTTTTTTCGGATAATATCCTCCACAAAATTTTTGACGGCAATCCATTTTTCTTCGTCTATCATCATTTTCTCGATAATTTCTTCAGGTGTAAATACACCTATAGCTTGTTGCAGACCTATTCTCTCTACGTTCCACCTCTCGCATTTAAAGAAGGTGTGCTCCGCATCATCATACTCAGTATCTCCATACATGCAGTTTGGTTGGCTCACAACCTCTATTACAACAATGCGGTCTCCAGTGAACTGAGAGCTTCTGTTCTTGAATCCATGGAGATATATTAAAAGAGAAATCTTTAAAGCTAGATACCTTTTTAATAAAAATAACATTGCTTGACAAAATCCAACTACCATATTTCCAAGATAACGAGGAAAAAATACGGTAACGGCAATTTGAAAGTTTTTTACTATAAGTCTCTTAATACCTCAAAGGTCGAAAATCAGCAAAAACACCAGATATAAGTATAAATGTAGAAAGTGTATGGTCACTTATATGCACTTATATTGAAACTCGTTATTTTTTGTGGTATGCAGTGTAAATTAAATGGTCTTACGCTTAAAATGTAAGTAGTTTTTAAGGAGTTAGCCAACAAAGCTTACCTGTTATTTTCCAATAAATTATGTATTTTTCAAGTACAGAGAATAATTTCCACATAATAATGCAACATTTGGCCTAAATTTTCATTGTAAAATATTGGAAATTGAGCGAATGGCAATGAATATCCGGAGACGCCGCAAAAAAATGCTGTTCTCACATACAGTATTGCTTGTGATATTCGAGTTGTTTAAAATTTGCCGCCAGACTTTAACAACTGCACAATTTATTGATTTTGTGTGTGTGTGCGTAACCAACGATGTATTTATTTTACTACTATAATAAATATTATTCTAGATACATACATATATGCAGAGTTTTTAAGTCAGAAATTATATTACTTGTGTAATTCACATAAGGTCAAAAGTTCAGCCTTACCCATTAACGCTTGAATAATAAAATATAAATGATTGCTCAAAATGGGAGAGGTTCCCGGATGAGAAAAGCAAAATCCTCAAAGTCAAAATTCTCGATCTGGAAGAACTGGTTCGAAAATGTAGATTCCAGATGAGTGCATTGGAGCACAGAGTAGCTAAATATGAATAAGGGAACTAAAGCACTACTTATAGCTCTAGTGGCCATTGCCCCGAGTGGCAGCTTTACTTCTTTCATGCACCCAATGTTTTATAATTGTTCCTCTGCCGCTGAAACGACCTTATAAAAATAGCTAATTCTATATTAATAATTATAACATTTTGAGATTTTCGAAATTCGTTTCACAAATCAATTGCAATACGTTGTGATTCCGATTCAAAAGCTTTAGAATTAAACAGAATTTTTATGTAAGTGCAATAGCTCAATGATAAACGATATTTATATTTATTACATTGTTTAGGACAGAGCAAACAAACATTGTGATTAGCTGAGAAAACGGCCCTGAAAGTGTAGGCTTCATCTCTAAGGGATTTACTTCATATCTTCTGTTTCTATTACAATTTTTTTCTTTTTTTTTTGGCGGTGAGGTTGGGTTAAAAATGCCTTCGCAACATATAGTAACCGTCGCTTCTACGTGTGTGGTGGCTCCACTAAAAATATCCCTCCTCTTTTCTTGGATTTTTCCCTCCCCCGGGACTGTCTCCGCATTGCTTCAAGGTAGAGGGCCAAGACGGCGTCCTAAGATGGACACTTACTTACTCACCCTGCGCCCAGAGTCGCCTGTTTTGAGAAACCTATGCTCAATGCTCTTCAGCATAACTTTCCATTTCGCGCTTCTTTTTTCGGATAATATCCTCCACAAAATTTTTGACGGCAATCCATTTTTCTTCGTCTATCATCATTTTCTCGATAATTTCTTCAGGTGTAAATACACCTATAGCTTGTTGCAGACCTATTCTCTCTACGTTCCACCTCTCGCATTTAAAGAAGGTGTGCTCCGCATCATCATACTCAGTATCTCCATACATGCAGTTTGGTTGGCTCACAACCTCTATTACAACAATGCGGTCTCCAGTGAACTGAGAGCTTCTGTTCTTGAATCCATGGAGATATATTAAAAGAGAAATCTTTAAAGCTAGATACCTTTTTAATAAAAATAACATTGCTTGACAAAATCCAACTACCATATTTCCAAGATAACGAGGAAAAAATACGGTAACGGCAATTTGAAAGTTTTTTACTATAAGTCTCTTAATACCTCAAAGGTCGAAAATCAGCAAAAACACCAGATATAAGTATAAATGTAGAAAGTGTATGGTCACTTATATGCACTTATATTGAAACTCGTTATTTTTTGTGGTATGCAGTGTAAATTAAATGGTCTTACGCTTAAAATGTAAGTAGTTTTTAAGGAGTTAGCCAACAAAGCTTACCTGTTATTTTCCAATAAATTATGTATTTTTCAAGTACAGAGAATAATTTCCACATAATAATGCAACATTTGGCCTAAATTTTCATTGTAAAATATTGGAAATTGAGCGAATGGCAATGAATATCCGGAGACGCCGCAAAAAAATGCTGTTTATATATATACATACATACATCATAGCTCGCAATAGAATCATCTGAAATAAAAAAAGGAAATAAAATTCATTTGATAAAGCAGATGATTCGCGCAGCATTCCTGAGAGGATTTTTTTCTATTTTTTCGGGCCACATGGCAAACCTAAACCGCTAATTTGATATGTAATAGTAATAATGATTGAAACAAAGCAAAAAAGCTCCTAGGGACACCTGGCGAACTATGCAGAGAAGTACTGTGCAAAATTTCAAAACGATTTTTCCAGTAGATTTTGAGTTTAAGTCATTTTCCAGTCACTTTTAATTTATACAGTCTACAGTCTTCAAAAACAACAACTTTTTGTGGTATGCAACTTTTAAATTTTGAGCGTCGTAGAGAGAACTGTTTAACTGTTCATATATTACACTTTTTGGTTTTTATTTTGGTCTTGTCATTTTTTTTTTTTTTTTTTGGTAAAAAAAATCGAGATCCGTGAAGGGTACGAGCACAAATTATAAAATTTTAATAATGAAATAAAATAATAACTACAATTCCAAATAAAAAATTTCCTCACTTTCCAAGGATACCCATATTATTTTACCCAATGTATACCCATATTATTGTACCCCTGAACTTTTAAAAATTTTAATGGTTTGTTAACTTGCTTAACTCTCATAAATCACATTAACTTCTTACTGCTATTTGGTAACACTAAACACCAACTTACATAATTCAGTAGAATTTTCCATTTTGTTGTTGTTTCTCGATCGCTCTCGGACTATACATACATACGCATTATATGTTCTGATATAACTACTTACATATTGAGACATATATATTTTGCATATCGTCACATGAAATCAAAAAAGCCCTAAGTTACATTTTAAAAATTTTACAGGAGAAGCAAAAAAACCTTTTAAAATGAAAATGTTTTATTCACCGTCACCGTCACCGGCTTTTCGAATTTTGTTTATACCAACGTCATTATTGGTTGTTGGATTATAAAATTTTAAAGGAACATGTATAATGATACGGTGCATAATAATCAACTAAAAAGTCGATTTTGAATTTTTTGTAACTTAGGGCTTTTTTGAATTCATATGACGATATAAATCTGTAAATCAGTATATCTAGTCGCTTTAGGACACGTTGGCACAAAACCGCAAATTTCGGACCACCGCCACTTCATTTCCCCTCATACATACACGCATACACATTAACACCCACACCAAGACTTGTACTTACACGCATATGCACCGTAGTGTAGGCTAAGGACGTATGCGCAATAAATGCAAAATAAACAATAAAATACAGCAAAACATTGCATTTAAAAACAGAAAAATGAGTATAATCGAAGTATCACACTGCATGATGAGGGGTGTATTTGGTGTAAAAAATCTAAGTATAGACCCTGCAGAAGCAAATTTAATAATATGTCTTTGGTGGCCAATTAACATTGATCCTCGAAGGATAGTCATACCCTCAAATCGTCTACGAAAAATGTATATAGTAACATCCATTTTCAATCTCTATATTAGTAACATAGGTTATACCCCTACTTTTGTAACAACAACGAGAAGTGAAGTTCTAGACATCACGTGTGTCAATGAACGAGGGGCGCACATTTTAAAAGACTGGAGAGTGTCTACAGACAACTCCTTCTCAGATCATAGGTACTTAATGTACAGCATTTCATTGCCAACTACGCAGTGCATGCCGGTTACAATTCGCAGACGCACAAACTGAGGGATGTTTGAAAGCACATTATCTAGCAATCTCCTTGCCGCGACATACCAAATTAACACCGAGCTACAGCTCGACTCAGTGGTTGATGAGCTGACTTTAGCATTTCAACAAGCTGCGAAAGCAGCATGTCCTCAGAGAACGAGAAGAGGGAAACCGAAACCTCCATGGTGGTGCACTGATATAGCAAACATTAGCAGAACTACAGGGTGGGTCATATAGCGTTTGCTTTTTGAACCACCTATTTTTTTGAGAATGGTTACACAAATGACATGTCAAATGTGTTCATAACTTACTTAAAGGTTTGACATTTACGAAATGGGACGCTATACACTTGAAAAAAATTGAGAAATATTGAAAACCTATTTCCAAAGTGGTTAGTCTTCTACTCAAACTGTGAGAAATTTAAAAAAAAAAATTCCAAAAAAAAATCATATTTTCTGATGAAGCTCATTTCAACATCGGTGGCTACGTCAATAAGCAAAATTGTCGAATTTGGGGCTCAGAAAATCCTCACGTTACTGTAGAGAAGCAAATGCATCCACAACGAGTCACTATTTGGTGCGGTTTTTGGTCTGGCGGCATCATCGGGCCATTTTTTTTCGAAAATGAGTGATGAGCCGCGGTTACAGTAAATGGCGAGCGTCACCGTGACATGCTCAACGAGTTGTTTCCAAAAATTGAAGAGGATGACATGGACGACATTTGGTTTCAACAGGACGGTGCAACTTGTCACACTGCCAAAGTTACACTCGAACTTTTGGCTACCGTTTTTGAATTCCAATATAAATTGGCCGCCTCGGAGCTGTGATTTAAGCCCGTTGGACTATGTTTTGTGGGGAGCCGTTAAGGACAAATGCTATGCGAACCATCCAGAGACGATTGATGCTTTAAAACACGAAATCGAAGTTGCCATTCATGAAATTGGAGCCCAATCAATCGAAAATGTGCTTAAAAATTGGGTTGATCGAATGGCCTACTGTAAAGACAGTCGTGGCAGTCATTTGAACGATATTATTTTTCATTCATAAATGACAATGTTCAATCTTCAAAATAAAAAAAAAGTTTGAAAAAATATTAATTATTTTTTTTTATAGCCGACTCAAAAAGCAAATTTTACATGGCCCACCCTATATGTATAACGAAACGAGGAGAACCAAGTCGTGGGATAGCTACAAAAAATGCCTGCGTTGATTTAAGTATGCCATATGGGCAGCAAAAACGGCGTGTTGGAGAGACTTCTGTAAAAAAATAGAAAGTGTTTCGAAGACCAGAAGACTCCGGAAAGTAGTATCACCAAGTCCCAGCAACCCTAGCTACCTCATAAAAGAGAATGGCGATTGGACAACCAGCAGTGAAGAAACACTAGAATTACTAATGCAGACGCACTTTCCAGGTTGTCTCTGCAACGAAGACAGTAAATCCCACCCTATAGTTCACCACGAGAATCCCCCAATAGATTTTATAACGGAGGATAACATAAAATTTGTCATTGACAGCTTCAAACTTTACAAATCACCGGGACCTGATGGAATCATCCCTTCTGATGTAACACACAAAAGATATAATTCCAAGAAATGGGCAGAAGTAAAAGTGGTATTCATTCCCAAAGGAGGGAAACGAATCCGAAGGACTTCAGGCCTTTTGTTAAAATCCTTAGAGTGGTTGCTAGATGTGCATATCAAGGGAAAGATTAGCGACAAACTATCACCTTTCCAACTTTTTATGAAAATAATCGTTCTGTTGCTGCTACTTTAAGAGCATTCCGGCCATTTTACGGTCCATTTAACAAGCCGTCCCGTTTTGGGGTTATGTGAAGTCATTGGTCTACAGTAACAAACCGGCGACGATTTGTGAGCTCAGAGCCAATATTGAACGCGTAATTGCTGGAATTTCGGCCGATTTATGCAAAAGAGTGGTCGAAAATTGGGTTCAACGATTGGACTTCGTAAAACGTGCACGCGGTGGTCATGCAAAAGAAATCAAATTTCATACTTAAATGTATATGTTCAAACTCGATAATAAAAAAAAAATTAGTTCAAAAAGTCAAACCGTTTGTGTTTTATTCAAAAAAGTTCAAAAGTTGAAGCGCTCTTACTGAAAAACCCTATACTCTCGCTGCCTTTCTAGACATCGAGGGTGCGTTCAATAATATATGTCCGGAAGCAATTACCACTTCGCAGCAATCAAGGCAAACAGGTTTGTAGACATAATTCTAATCAAATGTTTGGTAGGTATTATTAACTATGCATTCATATAAAAGAAAAAAGTGTGTGTCCATAAACGGGTGTCCTCTTGTTACTTATTATAAAATGTAATATCAAATGTCGAATGCTACCATAATTTTTTGAAACTTCAGTAAACGTCGTTTACGGATTTCCTCCAACTGTTTATTATTAGCAGCCAGTTGCGCCATTAAATTAGATATTCCTTCTCTTTGTCTTTACTTCATATCGTAAGGTATAAATAAACAAACCCAAAAACACCGAAATATTCCACCAAAATAATTTCTATGAAGAAAAACTTTTCACAACAGTATTGACAGCTGATTGTCAATTTTGCCATATGTGAACGGATAGATTCATTTGGTAGGTTTATTGGTGATTAATTCATATGTAAACGTACTTTTACCTTCTAAATGCCAAATTATTTCATCCTTCTTCTATGGAAAAGAAAGCAAACTAATTCCATATCACTTACCATTTACGTGTCTTTAAATACCCATTGAGGAGATTCTATGGGGTATAGCTCACAACGTTCGTAAAATATTTCCCCAAAACAAATATTACTCATATTCTTGATGTATCATTTTATTTTATTATTATTTTTTCAATATATCTTACTTTCTTTCATATCGAGTGCAATCCATTTAATTGGCGAACTCCTTATAAACGATGCAGTTCGAAAGCCATTCCCTTCAAGCAACCAAAGCCCTCGCATAGCAACTCAGAGCAACCAAATATATTACTACACATGCATTCAACAACAATATCTGCAGATCTTTCCTATCGATTTATGGGAGCAATTGTCGGCGCATTGCATTTAAGAATTCCAGTACAACCCAGCTTAGTGACCATAAACACTACGAATGCTGCTGTTGATTCTCCCCGCTAAATTTATGACAATTCACCAAAACTGTGCTACACACTATGGATGCAATATAAAAGCCATGCCACATGCATCACAATGTACATATCATTGTGTTAGTTCCTTATGACGGCACAGTTTCTAATATGTAGAAAAAATGCACGCAATCGAAAAAGTGTATGTTTGTGTGCGTATGTGTATTTATGTGCTTCCGGCAGCTTGAAAATCAAAGAAATATTTTCACAATTGAATGACGCACTGTTCGAACATAAACCAGAGTTGCGCGGCAGATTGTAAAGCCGCTAATGTGATTCACCTTCTCGCGTTTATCCTTAATTGACTTGCTGTGAGATTCATTTTCAAGTGCCCACTCAAAACAAAAGACTCTGCAGTACGCACACATTCATACACACTTATACTTGACGGGATTCAAATGCACACTCTACCATTTGCTGCTCAGTCAATTTCGATAAAAGCAAAATGGTATACCATTGTGGATGTTACGCGAGCATTGCGTTGATTTTGATTTTTCGTTTGTGATCGTATGCAAGAATGATGGTGGTTGCTGGAAACTATTACAATGGGTGTTTTGCTTTTCTAATACCCCATACAGAAAGACACACATGCACATGTAGTCATCCAAACGAGGTAACTTAGGCCATTTCGCGAATGACCGACACATATTGGTTACTAGCCTGCTGGGAAAGTCTGAACTACATAGTGACAAATATCTAGTTACAAACTAGTACGGTTTCGCCAGTTGAGAAACAACAGGTGAAGCGCCAATTTAAACTAGGAACCAAACGTAACAGTTGTTTCAAATGTGACAAATAAAAAAAGTTGCTACATTTTTAGAATTTCAACAACAATTTGTTATATAGCAGTTAGTGAAAAGTATGTTTTTCCTCCGTTTCGGTAAGAGTTATTTTCCTACTTAATTACATAATGAGGTCACTGTAGGATTTCAAAAAATCAATTTTTCCCCTAAAAGGTACTTAAAACAAATATATCATACTCAGTATTAAGGCATGAAAAACATCCTAATACTTCAATTTTGAGCCTTTGACGCAGGCATCTCAGTCCAGTGTGTACCATGCCGAAAACTTGAAGTGCAATTCGGTCGAAACTACATTTTTCAAGTCGTCTACTAATAACTGGAACAAATCTTTGCCGACTTGCTTTCAACTTTTTGCACAAAATGATGTATTAAAAACTCCTACTTGCAATAATTTTTCACATGTACATTGTTCGAAAAAAAAATTAATTTTTAAATTACATAGTTCTTATTTTTAAAAAATTTGTATGATTTTCTTTAAAATTTTAAATTTTTTAAGGCGATTCTTGCAATAATATACTAAATTTGATCAAGGCTAAAATCCTTGAAATAAAGTCCTAGAATCCTTTTAATAATAATCCAAATATCAAACCAACTGATTGGTATACCAGCGTTTGGTTGGTTGGTTGGTTAAAGTGGTGATTCTTCCAGAATCCAACTAGGTATTCTTGGGAAATTGTACTCTTGACTGCACCTAATGGTGTGAATACCGATTCTGCAAGAGCGTTATTCGTGGCAGATCCCCCTCTTACCAGTTCATCTGCTTTTTAGTTACCTTCAATGTTCCGATGTCCCGAGACCCAGATTAAGGTAACTTTATGGTTTTCACTCAAGATGGTGAGGCTATTCCTACTTTGTTCCACCACTTTAGAGGTTGTTGTAGCCGAACCCAGTGCCTGGATTGCAGCTTGGCTATCCGAGAGAATGGAGATATTACCCTTAACCCTTTCGGTACGGAAAGCCGCTAACGGAAATACAAATTATTTTATATGTTTAATAGTTGCAATGGGTGAAATAAAAGTCTTTTGTCCCATCAAAATTGTAGGTATCTTCAAACATTGCCGGGACATATAAGTCCCGTTCGGACCGAAAGGGTTAAAAGAGAAATCTGCGATTAGTAGCCTACAGGCTTCCCCAATTGCCAGTGCTTCCGCCTGGAAGGCACTGCTGGTATTAGGGAGACACACAGATTTCTCAATTTTAAGTCTGTGAGAATATATACCAGCTCCAACACCGCAGCCCATTTTACTTCCATCCGTATAGACTGTAGTGTCGAAGTTGTTTAGAGAGAATCCCTTATTCCATTCTTCCTTAGTTGGAAAGAGAGTGGCAAAATTCCTATTGAATGTTACCGTCGGGACGATGTAGTCAGTTCTCACCGAGATTAACTTAGTTTGTCGCAATAATAGACTAGCATGACCATAAGTTTTTTCTCTCCAGCGACCCGCTTCATTTAACCTAAATGCACTCATGGTTGCCGTCTTCTTAATATGTAGGTCTATTGGAACAACGTGTGCCAGTGCATTGAGAGCCTCTCTAGGACATGATCTGATTGCACCGACCGTTATTGCACAGGCTGATCTTTGTATTCTGTCGAGTAGTTTGGTATTGTACTCTCTCCCTAGAGCCTTCCACCAAACTACCGAACCATACGATAAAATAGGTCGTATAACCGTCTTATACAGCCATAATGAATGCTCAGGTTGAATACCCCATCTTCTTCCAAGCATACGTTTACAAGCATATAAAGCAATTTCTGCCTTCCTTACCCGTTCTTCAACATTTAATTTCCTGCTTAGTTTGGAGTCCAGAATTACCCCTAAGTACTTTGCGCTGGGTGATAGTGAGAGAGTTTGTCCGCTAATATTTGGTAGGGTAAAAGTTGGTACCTTATATCTGGCGGTGAAAAGCATAAGTTCTGTTTTACGTGGGTTTAAACCTAGGCCACAGCCTGTGGCTCAAGAGTTAAGCTCGCCTAACGCCCTTTGGATGATCCCACTGATCGTATTAGGGCACAGTCCTGACGCCATTAACACCACATCATCAGCGTATACCATCGTTTACTCTATCGACTATTACGACAGCGGCAGAAAGGCAGCTAGGTTATAATTTGGATTATCATATATATTATCGTATAAAATTTGCCTGTTGCATATACGGAAAAACGGCAATAGGAAAACCCGAACTAGTCACGCCTCTTAATTCACTGGTTAGAAGCGCACTTGTATCGAAAGAGGGAGTATATGACCATGCCCATAGTTTATATAGATGTGTGTATGTACGCAAATCGCCATCAGCCATATCAGCAGCAGCGATGAAGCGTATAACGGAAAATTGTCGGCTAGCTGGTGTTACGTTGTTGCACAGTGAAAGTTTGTAGACAATAAATTGCAGAATTAGAATTTGCAGAGTGGAAATGTACATGGTTTTCGAGAAATGAATGTAGGTATACTCAAGTGTTGCATTATAGCTGACAGTAGGGCTATACTTCAGAAACTATAAAGAAAACAGTTATAATTTCTCCATCTTTCACAGAGAAATTATTTGTACTTATTTTGTTCATTAAGAATAATTTTTCTCGCTTATGTGAAAACTAGCCAAACTGCCTGGCCCAAAGTTCTTCTCTTATGCAAGAAAACTAAACAAATTTAGAAAAATACTTTTGGACCTAAAAGCAAAGCAAACTAGTTGTAAAGATTAGCAATTGTAAGTACATAAATGCTCATAAATACATAGCAGGATTTAATTGCAAGAGCCACATCTGTTAACACTTGAGCCTTGATAATTCTGGATGTCACACTCATGAACATTGGACCATAGATGCAGATTTTAGAAAAAAAAAAAGAAAATATCGTTTTAATTTTTAGATACTAAAAAACTTAGAATTATAACAAACTTAAAAATAGATCCATGTAGCATTTTTGCCTCCATAGATAACAGAGATAAAAATTGTTTGAAACGGACAGAACATAAAGCTTTGAAAATACATACTCAACTTTTTTGCACACCCCTATATTTTCCTGCGCATATCAACTACTGTGCGTTTAGCAATTGGGAAACATTAACCCCGCCATGCCACACACATTTAATGCCGGAAATGGAAAATGGACCAACGGACTGCGCACTCTGTGGGATGTGTAACAAATGTGGGTTATTTACCCGGCAGTTTATACGGCGTTTTCTTATTGCAGTGCCGACTATTATAGTGCACTCGAACATTTTTTGTTGCTGTCTTTGTAATTCCCTGCGTCTATTTTCGGTGTTGCTGTTGTTCCTACTGTTGTCGGCCATTTGATTTGCATGCGCTCCAGCCGTTTTTGGTTTGCTCTGCTCCGACAATGCCTTCACCGTATGTATGTGCCAAAGGAAACAACCATTCAATCTGACCGCCTTTGCGTATACGTAATAATTTCAATACTGCCAGCTATTTTGCACAATTGAAAGCATACTGCGATTACGGTTATGTGTTGGAGTATTGTAAGTGTACCATTTGTTGCAGTGGCGGCGATTGTGAGGCTAAATTACATAAACACTGACAGATGGCAGTTGAGTACTTGGTGAAGTCAAAGTATTCAGCAGTGCGAATGAGTAACTGTATTTATTCTCGCCTATGCGTACGTATGTAACGCGCGTAACAATGCTTGAAGAATTTACGGAAATTTGTGTTGAATAGAGGGCACAAAAAATTTAAGCTTATGTCGGGAGAGAGCTATACTTAATTGTTTCACAGGAGATTGTAAAACAGAATTGGTAGTGCTAACGGTTATTATTTTATATTGTATTTATTAAGATTTAAAAAAAAACTAATGTTTGTTTCAAAAAAACATTAGTTTGATTCCCTTCAAGGATAATTTAATTAAATTAAATAAAAATATGAAAAATCAAATAAAATAAAATAACAGAAATTAGAATTAAACGAAATAAAACAAATAAAATGAAATAGATTTTAAAAAATTTATGTCATAAAAAATAAGATATAAAACGATATTTCAAGATCATATCACAGAACCAGTGAACGATATGGAATTGAATGAAGATAAAAAATTTAAGTCAAATATTGTATATTGAAATGAAGTGAGAAATAGTATATAAAATAAGATTAAATATAATTGTTTTTTTTTTTATTTCCATTATAAATTAAAATCTGTTAATATTAACAATAAGTAATTGGTGTTGAGGTTTAGAATTAAAATGTCCGTTCCCCTTGGAAGAAAAACTTATTGCCTGTAGTGGTATTTAATTATAATTTTACTAACACAACATAGTTTTCTATAATTTTATTTATATTGCAGTACGAGTAAGATCTGTCGGTGTTTTAGTCTTCTTGGTTGAAGTTCCATTTCAGGTATAAGTCTCATTTCATAGTTTTTGTGCTCTAATAGTCACAAGATATGCTTACTGCTGCTTCTTTTTACTGTTTCAGTGATAGTGTCTATGCCGATGTCGCGGTGAATATCGTCATTTCTTATGGACCAATTTGCGTTTGTGATTGTCCTTATCATCTTAGATTGACTTCTCTGTATAATTTGTAGGTTTGAGTTACTGGCAGTCGTCTGCAAGTGTAGCTATCATTGATCCTCGAGTAGTTGACCTTGGTATATCTGCTGTGTATACTAAGTATAGTATGGGGCCCAGTACGCTTCCTGGAAGTACTCCAGCTGTCGCCATCAAGATATCGGAGCACTCATCGTCGTATTTTATGAAGAAGTGTCTATCAGTCATGTAGCTTTTAAGGATATTAAATATGTTAAGTGGTAAAATGTTTTTTAACTTATAATATATAGAAGTCCTGTGTGCCATACTCAGTCAAAAGCTTTCGCGATCTTCAAATACACGGCAATGCAATATTTCTTCTTATCGAAGTCGTCTGTAATTTTGTTTACTATTCTGTGAATCTGTTGCACAGTTGAATGTTGTTTTCGGAAACCGAACTGGTGTGAAGGGATAGCGTATTTTTGTTTTAGAATCGAGTCAATTCTGTCAAGCAGTATTTTCCCACCAATTTGGAGAGGATGCACAGCAAGCTAATTGGTCTGTACGAGCTAGCAACAGTGGCGTTCTTGTTTGGCTTGGGCATCGCTATAATTGGTGCAACTTTCCATGCTTTTGGAAAGTATTGCTGCCTAATTATTCTGTTGAAGAGGTCTCGTATGGAGTTTATTGTAGTATCGGGTAGCTCCTTAAGTATTTTTCCGTTTATTTGGTCATATCCCGGTGCCTTTTTGTCTTTAAGTTTCTCTATATAAAATTTTATTTCTTCTTTTGTAATGTTTGCCGTGTTTCAGCCTTCTCTTTGCTTGTTGTTGCCCATGTGCTGGAATTTCTTTTATTGGAGGCTTGTGTATGGTTTTTTTAGTGAGTTTTTTAGTTGCTTTCCATAGGGAATAGTTGGTAGCTGTAGTTGTTTCGAGACTGCTAAGGTACTACTTCAGTTGATTGTCATTATGTTCTTCGAGAGTTCATTTGGTGATTTGTTTAGTTTAGTTTTATCGGCTGGGTATTTGGAGCGTTGCCACTATTTTCTAAGTTTGCGTTTTTGTCTGATTTTCGCTAAAATAAAAGCAGCGATTTTCTTTGTTGTTAAAGTGTCTAATATTGGTGTCGATTATGTTACTGCTTTTATTATGTTATCGTTTAAGTATACAATATATAAAAATATATTTCAGTTCGTCTTATGGTTATATCGCGAGCTGATGATTTTTCCAACAGGTTTATCCTGGACCGTTATTATTATTGGTGAGTGGTCTGATGATAAGTCGAGGCATGATTTTATTGCAATATTTTCATGAGTCAGGTTTTTCGTAATACAGAAGTTGATTAAGTCAGGAAGTTTTTAGTGTCAGTTGACCAATACGTAGGGTCTCCTGTGCTTGATATGCTGTTATTTGCCTTAATGGCCTTATACTCGTATAGGTGCCTGCCTTTAGTGGTGGTTATCCTAGATCTCCATATTACGTGCATTGTAGTCTCCTCCTGCTAGGTGCCGGTTTCCAATTGATTTAAGATAATCGAGGTATTGATGTTTTGTACTATTAAACTTGTGTGGACAATAAACAGCTCATATATTTATTGAGCCAGTCAAAGTGTTGATGCAGAATGTAGTCGCCTGCTTATATCCATCCATTCTGCTTTTTATCCATCCAATTCTACGCATTTTATTGTTCTTTTTATTATAATAGCTGTGCCGCCATGAGCTTTGTTGGAGGACCCACAAAGTATTAGCGCGTTACAGCTGCAATGGAGCCAGCTGATTACGTTACCTGTGCCAATACTTTTTTGATGAGAATTTGTGCCTTTTTTACCTTTCAAGGTTGAGCTTGGTACATCGAAATTATTATTATTTTTTTTTGTTCAGACACGTAATAAATAGGTACATTTAGAAAATACCGTTTTCTATTTTTTTATACTTTCATTAGAAGAAAAGTTATAGCACTGAGAACTTTGATTATTCGATTGTGCCAATACTTTTTTGATTTACTGTAGTTGTTTCATCATTTGTATCAATTCTTGTAAGTAGTCTTGTTGTTGTGTCTTAAAAGTGTATAAAGAAAATACGGCGGACGCTGTAGCGGAATGAGTTGGTGCGTGGCTACCATTCGTGACCGTCCAGCTTCGAATCTCCAAGCATGAAACACCAAATGATAGAAAATGTTTTTTTTAATAGCGGTCATCTCTCGGCAGGCAATGGCAAACCTCCGAGTGTATTTCTGCCATGAAAAAGCCCCTCATAAAAAATATCTGCCATTCGGAGTCGGCTTAAAACTGTAGGCCCCTCCATTTGTGAAACAACATCAAGACGCACGACACAAATAGGGGAAGGAGATCGGTCAAACACCCAAAAAGCGTATAATCGCCAATTATATATACTATAAGTATATATAAAGAAAATATAGAATAAAGAAGGCGAAACCTCAGACAGTTTTTCTTTTGAACAACTTGGCCAGTATTTTATTTTTTGATATTCCCTATTTCTCAAATGCACAAACTGGAATAATTTTTAATAAGTTACGTAAAGATCAAAAACCCACAATTATACACACAAATTAAATAATTGCATGCCTATAAAAGCTCAGTATAATTGAACCATTGCGTTATATAATGCGTAGCTTTAATATATTTATTTTCTTAGTATTGAACATAAAACAGGTAAATGGAACAGTTTATTTTTTCAGTTTTATTTTTTTATACATATAGAACTTTATTTTAGCTTATAAATCGTAGAGAATTATCATAGTATAATGAAACTTTGCCACTGATGTAAATTTAATTGTTGCGCTTAAACTTTATATAAACTTAGCTGAGATATTGTAAAGTATGTATATTTTAGTTCAACTTTAATTTTTTATATCTTACAGTATATCACACCAATAACAGTTAGCTTTTCATTACACATTCTTCGTCGAACTATTGTAACTGCCATACATAGATTTTACATGCGGTCGAAACATTTGTGCTCACTGCAGCAAATCGTTGTTAACTTAAGATACAAGAGATACTGTTTCCAGTTTTTGTGTGGTTTTGGTATTCTTTAGTATGAAACCGGAGAAAGAGAGATTTATAGACCATGACATTGAATTTCTTTGCACGCAGTCCAATATTTTATTTATTTATAATGTAGAAAAAATATAAAAATAAATCAAAACCATTTGATTATACAGCATTTCGGTTGTAAGACTTGGTACAGGAATTATTGATAGTTTTTATATCATCCACTAATACATAAGGGGGATTCTCTTACTGTGCAATCGAGTTAGACATCGAGAATCCTTCTGTTTAGGTTTGGTTAAAGCATTCTTTGGTTAAGGTAAATAATAGATATCAAAAATAAGGAGTGGTGCTAATTTGTGTATGAAAACTAGAAATATGAATTTCAGTTCATTTAAAAAAAATAATTTTACATATACTTTCTCTGTCATTGTGGAAATTTACACTAAATTTGAAATACTCTCCAGAAGACATACCTGTTTCGAAAACATTTGTGCATTAAATTTATGAATTTACTTTTCATGTCTTTAAATTTAATTTTACGTATACTTCCTCTACCGTTTTAGAAATTTACGCTAAATTTGAATTGCTTCCAGAAGACATGCATTTTTCCCAAACATTTGTACATTAAATTTTGAAATTTACTTTTCACGTCTGCATTTTCCTGAATAGTCGCCCCGAAGGAAACTATTTATTTTCCATTGCATAGCATCGCATTCGCACATTTCTTATTCACTCCCTATATACTATATTGTTATCGTTTTTGCAGAAATCAATACTTTTAAAATTATCAGCACCACATGCGTTTGTTATATGGCTTTCTTAATAAATAAGTTTGTATACTTATATTAGTATTTATCAAATCTACATGGTTTTGCTGTTCTTTGACAACAGTTTAACTAGCCACGCCTCGTTATTCTAGTAGGCATTGTAGTTGGGATTGTAGGGAGCTTGTTTTTCGTAACCGCTGCTTGCATTATTTGGTTGACCAACCCCTACACCTGCCACAGCGGCTTCATAGCTGGGTGGGTTCATAGTAGCCGTAGGCATTGGTGGATACGGTGCCACATAGGCTTGCACGCTGTAAAATAAATGTCATTCAGAAATCAGTTGTTGAAGAATTGTATACAATTACGAAAAAAGTCGAAAATCACTACACTTACCCAGGCGCAGGCGATGTCGCAGCTGGCATCGGCATCGGCATTTGTCCGTGAGCGCTATGAAACAAGAAAAAGGTGGAGCGAAATTGAAATTTAAATACACTTCTGTTGCCATTGTAAATGCTTATTCAGAAACTTGTTTGAATTGGCGCTGTTAAAATTGTTTATAACTTACGTTGCTTGTGTTGGATACGGTGGGTACATGGCTTGCTGTTGATAGCCGGTGGCAGGCGGCATTTGTGCGACCGGGTAACCACCCGGTGCGGTGTGCGTCGTTGATGTCACTACAACGGGTGCTGCAATTAGGGAAAATAAGAGAGGGTAAATTTGATTGGTATATAAATATAAAATTAAATTTATTTATCCGATCTGAATTCGAAATTTGTAAGAAAGAAATTTTTTTAAAAAGATTTTTTGTCAAAATGTTCAATTGAAATTGGGATCATATTAAATGTGTTTTTTGTATGAAATGCTCTTTTGAAATATCAGGTCAGTCCATAAGTTCGTGCGTTTTTTAAAGTTGGTTTTAAACTTAATAAAAATATGTTTAAAGTATTTATTAGTCAATAATATATTTTCCTTCATTATTTACAATGTCTTCCCAACGTTTAGGCAAATTTTTAATTCCCTGCTCAAACGATTTTTGTCCTTGGATCCAAAATACGCTTCGGTATCCCTTTTTATAGCTTTGAGGTGAGGTATTCGTATACGCTTGTGCGCTTCGCTAATGTAGTAGTTGCTCCGCTTAGCAGCTTAAAATCATAAGACTAAATAAAGATAGCGGGAAAAACTTATAGACAAAAATGTTCACGAAAGAATGCTCTATAAAAAAGCTTTGATGTATATTTTCCATAAAATCAATAAAAAAAAGTTATTACGCTTGAAAACAATTCATCCCTTAATTTTTCGCGTGATTTTGTTTATAACTTGTATATTTTTAATTTTACAATAAAAAATATTGAGTGAAAGTTGTAGATAATATTATTATCTAAGAAAAAAGTAGCTTACAAAATTTTCGTAACTTTCGAAATTCACGAGATAAACGCAGAAAACCAGTTACACCCTTATTTCTAAGAGGGCGGCCGCAGGACACAACCCCCGACCCCGAAAACTCAAATTTAAGTTCACGGTGATGAGTTTTACATAATAAAACCATAAACTCGCATATTCCTAAAATTAACTTACTTGTCTATTTTTTTGGTCTCCTTTTACTGGACTAATACATTTGTATGTATGTACATCAGAAATTTGTACATACCAGGAGAGGCATTGTACATTTTTGTAAAAAATAATGAAAATTAAAAAAACAAGGCACAGAAAAAGTGGTCAAAATGTCGCGTTTCTTATAATACGTATACGAATGAGTTTCAGCTTGGTAAACACAGTAGTGGTTTGGAAGTCTGTAAACTTCCCACAGCGAGAGCTACTAAAAGAGGTAAACATATGGAGGATGTTTAGACACTGATTTCTGTGGAAGCTGTATTTGAGGGTAGACAGGAGATTATTCAACATTTCTTACTTACTCAACATCAACTACCTCTGGGGTGTGTATAACAAAGTCAATGTATCATATCAGGAGAATGTTAAAGCAGAACTGGGTTAGTATTGACAAAATTATCTATTGCTCAACATCACAATGCGTCTAATAAAACAGTTAACCTGCTAGTAGTATTTTTGTATTGCAAACACATAATATTTTTGTAAATATTATATAACATCATAGCAAAACGTTCACGTTAACGAAAAAAAATGATTTACTCTTAACGCCAAACCCAACCCCTATAAAGCATATGCGTATAAAATGCATAGCAATTGCAACAATTCAAAATAGTGATAATAAAGATTAGATTTATAAACGTCATTTCAGCACATTCGTTTTATCTATTTCACACTGCGAAAACAAAAAACTCCCAAAAAACAAAAACACTACAGACTTCTTCACACTAACGGCAATGCGAATACTTGCGCAATAGTCAGGAACGCTTGCAGTTTATTTTTCAGAAAATCCAATATGAGCATAACCCTAGTGTCCGAAATTTTTGCTAAATGCCCTTATTTCTGATTTACATCGGTAAATGTTGACATTCACCATGCACTAATGACACACTTTGAATTGCACAAGATTCCCTTGCTTTTACATCTGCATTTATTTGTAGAACACTTCATTTTGCAATGAATGCGTCTATAGCTTTGTCCCCCGCTTCTCGAATTAGCTGCAGCTGCTTCTCTCAGCGACATTTCTTGAAAAGAAATCTCATCTATGGAAAGTAACTTTTCTTTATAAATTACGACCTGATTACGTGTGTAAAGCTGCTTGAGGGTACCATTTTTATTTGCCAGTTTAAAGAAGTCGGAGTCTTTTATTCCAAGAACAACCGCTAACATATTTAGGTTATCTGTACGACCACGGTCGACATCAGGGACTTTTATTCGTACATTATCACCAATTTGAGCAGGAGGAAATTGTTTTTGTGAGGCTCGTAACATTTTTGTTGTTGCATGCAGTAGTATAGTTTCTTTCGCGGCCGCTCTTTTTGTAAAAATGAACTTGTGTTTTTCAGTCAGAATTTGATGTGAAGACGTTGTAGGTTGTGGGTCCTGGTCCTCTTCAATATTTTTCTTTGGAATATGGTTTTCGGTATGACAACCGCTCAGTTTTTTTTTTATAAGCATTAACAGTTTCTTCAAGCTGTTCTTCGGTTTGTTCTTCAGTTTCAATATTTGCGATTCGTTCGCCAGGCAAAAAAACGATGCTATGCCTCCTTTTGCTTTAACGCTAAACATGGCTTCATAAGGACTTTGGCGCGTTCCTTCGTGGTATGTAGTGTTCTTGGCAAATTGAACAAAGGATAAACCATCGGACCATTTATTTGTATCGTTATCGTTTATCCATGCAGTTAGCATATTCTGTATATCCTGATTGGCCCTTTCAACTGAGCCTTGTGGTTGACTGTGATAAGGCTTTTTATGAACTATTTTCACATCTTTCCACATAGCGCGTATTTCGAATATTACTTGATTACTAAGATCTCTGCCATTATCTGATTGTAGTATTGCTGGTGCACCAATCTCTGTGTGACTGCAGATCTATCAGATCAACTTGACATCTTGAGTTTAACTCAGAACTAACAATTAGCTTCACAACAATACCTTTCTTAGGTTCACTGTGTTTCATTAGACACTGTTTGCATAAATTTAAATACAAAATTACAACTTCATATGTAATATTTTTGTATTTAACTTGCAACTCTTTAAGCATACGTGTTCTTCGTCCGTGGCCTATTCTGGTGTGAGTTTTATAGTATAGTGCACAATTCTTCATTAGTAACATAATACTATATGTTCGAACAATGATTTGGCGGGAGAAAACCAGTCTCTTGTTTTTTTGACTCTTTTGTTTTGGACCTCCACCAGAGCATATCTATGATTGTCGACACACACCGGTGAGGGTCCGAATGTACAACAATGGAATGAAATATTCGATCTTTGGTATCTGTTGACATTCACCGGTGAAAGTCGACATTCTCCAATTTCGGACATTCACGGTAACATATATATGTACTACATATGAGTACATATAGTACAACCATATTATCAGTACGAGTACATACGCATAAGGTCATTAAAATAGGTGGTAGGTATGTGATTTTTTTTTTCATAAATCAACCTAACAAATATAAATAATAATTCAAGGATCTTTCAACACTGAAATTAGAGACAATCGAAACAAACATTTAATTATCGAAGATTAATCAATAATCACTGTGTCCACCACGATTGTCAATGACGTTTTGTATTCGATTTGGCATTGAATTGATAATCCATCGGCAGGTTTCTGTGGGAGTGGAATACCATAGGTTTTTGTAATTTTTTGTTATAATTCCTTTTTATTTTTGAATGCTTCCTTTCCGATTCGCTTCTTTAAATCTCCCCAAAAGTTTTCAACGGGGCTTAGGAGGTCGGCTGACTGGTTTGGCAAATCCATAACTTTAACATTATTTTGTAAAAACCGATCACAATCACATACTAACATTGAGTAGTGTTATGTGAAATTATCTTTAATGAAAAGCCACCGAAGTAGCATATTCTCCTCAGCAAATGGTAGCATCACTTTTTGAAGTATGTCCTTCTAAATAAAATTGTCCATTTTATTGGTTATGAGGTGAATAGGTGAATTCTCCATACCAAGGGAAGCATCGTCAAATCATTATGTTGCCGCCACTGTGCTTTACTGTTTTTTTTTTTTTGTGATCTGCGGTGAGAACTCTTGCGCTTCAGGACGTCTGACATGGCTTTACAACAAAATTTTTTTGGACCGTCCAAGTGATATATTTGTACGATTTTTTTGTTTTCAAAGATTCACAACAAGTCTCCGCTCCGACTCTCTATCTAATAGTCATGTCTCAGTATCAGTCATTTGTATTTGTATTTGTAGCAGAATTTTCAAAAAAAAAAACAAAAACATTTTTATATTTCACTCATCCAACCTTTATGGGCAAGCCGTTCATTTGTGTACCGTTTGCGTCCACGCAAATAAAAAGCACCAAAGACGGCCAAAATGAAGACGAAAAAAGTTATGAATAAAGTAAAAATTAAGCTATCGACAGGCATTACTGCAGCAGTTAGATCGATAATTCAATAGATAAAAATAGTAGCAACACCGACATGGAACCTAACACAAAAGTGGTTAAACTTGAACTAAAGAAAAACATTTATTTGTAAGTGGAAATTCGGATCATTACTCGCGTATTTATAAGCAAACAAAGCTGATAAAATTCATAATTGAGATTAGATCTAACCTAAAAATAAAAAGGCAGCAAATTAGAGCAGGTATATAAAGGGTTTTTCATTTGGGGTTTTAAAATCGCATGTTTAAATAAAACACAGATTAATAGAATTAGAATTAAGTTCGAAAATCGAAATTCTACTCAACCATAAAAAAGAATACAATTGGGTTAAATCGCATGAACAAGGTGGCCAATGGACCGAAACATTTTTCGACATTATATGATTTCTAAAATGTCCCTACAATTGATCAGTTGTCTGACCACACCATCTAGTTCGAATTCTGGCCCGTATACCAATTTATCCTCAAACTTATTTCCCTATTTCGGCATTAACTTTTAATATAGTACTTTTTCCCAATGTTGCTCGTCGTGAATTTCACTAGAATCAAAATAGAATTTACCATTTCCAGATGATAAAAAAATTTAGTGTGCATTGTATTTAAATACAAAAAGATTACGTCCCCATAAAAACCCCCATTACATACATTCACACTTGCATGCACAAACATATATCAGCTTCGATAACATATACATATGAATAAGTTTCCTAAAAACAAAGAAATAAAAAACTCAATAAGTCAAAAAAATAATATCAGGTACATGCATACATACGAGTATAAACATATTATATTAGGATGCATCTCTCCATTGAAAATATGCGGCGTGTTTTTCTACCGAAATTATAAAATTTATTAGGTATATATGTATAAAGCCATAAGCCGTAGCCGAATGGCTTGGTGCGAGACTGCCATTCGGTAATGCAAAGGTCCGAAACCCTGGACATGAGACATGAAATGATAGAAATAAAGATGATTTTAATGGTGTTCTCTATTTTTAGTAAAAATTGTTTCCTAAAAAATGCACTGGGTTAATTTACAGACGCTTTGCGTAACTCAGCAAAAATTTATAAAAAATAATACTTGCGAACAATTTAAACCGTGTTTTCATACACACATTCACTCATTGGATATCTTTTCGTGTTTGACGTTGCAGACGCTCTGCGTAATGTGTAATCATTCTGTGATATGTTGAAAAACGCATTTTTTTGCATAAACAGGTGTAGAGTGAGTTTTCAAATTTACAGTTTATGTTTGTTATCAAGGTGGCATTTCCCACTAATAAAATTATCTTTCTGTTTTTGAAGTGAGACTTCTTAGGCGTCGATGGACGAGTGAGAATGGAGAGTAAAATTTCAAGGCCATGCAACGTTTTGTGCATTTTCGTTCCGCGAGAGAGAAAAACGACATAACGTAGAGGAAGAGGAGAGAGAGAGAGCAGTATCTTATATATCTTAGATACACTTTAGACTATTTTTCTGAGTTTTTTCTTGTGGTTGCTAATTTCTAGTGAGAAATAGCACTCAGTGCCTACTTTGTGGCGCTTGTTTGTTAGTCCAAACTTGTAGGAAATATATTTTTGGTGCCTACTTTTTGGCGTTATATTTCCTTGGTGCCTACTTTTTGGGGCGGTTTTTGGTCCCAATTTCTTTGGCGTTTTTTTTTTGGTGCCTACTTTTTGGCGCTTATTTCCATTTCCTAGCTAGTGCTTGTGCGTACTATAAAGTGCTATCCATTCCGCCGTCCGATTTATAGGTATTGCCTTGCGGTAATTTGCGCCGTTGCTGCGATCATAGAATCGCTGCGTTTGTGCGCGTGATAAACGCTCGGAGTAGTGCGCGTTGTTGCCACGGTTTGTGTCCGGCGTTTACCTACACCGGTCGACCCTTCTCCGTTTTTTGTAAATTTTGTCTATTTGTATTCTCTGCAAATGTTGTGAGTTTGTTTAGATATATATTTTTTCTCTCTCTCTCTCTCATTCTCTCTCGGGTCTCTCCCTCTTTCTTTGTCTGCCTTGAAAGTTTCACTTCTGTTATGTGAGTTACAGGGTGTTAACAAATACAAAATTCGATACATTTAAAAAAATTTTTTTTTTGATAAAGGCGCTGAAAATGTGAATGGTGTTTATGGTGCCGATACTGTACCAACTAATTACTTTAATATAATAAAAAAAATCTTCCCTTTAGTAGGAAAGCAAACCTATGACCCACATCACTATCATAACATTGTGCAAAAGAATGGGTCGGAAAAAGACAAGTATTCGGTATAGCAAATATAAAAGAGGAAGCGGTGTAGATCGATGATAATAAACTTTTTATGAAATTAACACATGAATTGAAGCCTCTTGAGCAATTGAAGCACTCAATTATTAGCTTATTAGAGGAGCTCTGGAGCAATATCGACCCCGAAATATCCAATATTTCTGCTGATATTTGTGGAATAATGATAGAATCAATAGCAGCAAACGTGTCGAAAATTTGCTAGTTGTTTTTCTCTTAGCAAATTCCAGCGACCCGGAAAAGGATTTAAAGAAGTCTAGAAAGAATTTTCGGGCAAATTTTAATTTTTTCCTTAAAAAGTACCATTCTAATGGCAACTATATGTCGTTAGAGTGCAGTTTTTAAATACGCGAAAAGTTAATTTTGTACAAAAAAAGGGAATCCCAAAAGCCTGCCCCAATATCGTCCATTTATAAATATACCAAGATAACAGGAGAGGTAAAAATTGTGAAGAGAAAAAATAATATATGTATGTATGTGTAAACTAGACAAAAATCCTGTCGAGCGGTGATTCGAAGGTATCCTCACAAGGCGCCGACGTATTTTATGTAAACTTTCTGTGGAGAAATACAATAAATCCTTTTTACAACGTGTTTTAAAAAGTGTAAATTTTTTGTCATTTCTAAAGCATTCAAAAAGAAAAAAGCATGGATAGTAAATAAAAGTAAATAGTTGCACCAAATTTAAAGAAGTACTATACAATAGATTATTTGATAATTCTATTGCTAATACTGTATAATCAATTTTAACCACTAGTCTTATTCATAAGAATGATTAGATTAATAGGAAGCGATAATTCCTTAGAGATAATATTTTGAGTGTTGAAAAGCTGGGTTATCTAAAACAGTAGATAGATGTTCAGAATTACGTATGAATGGGCAATTTCTAGCCCAATTATTTGCTGGTAAATTTCGATAATTCGGACACTAAGTTGAATATCTCGTATTTTATGCTAGTTGTGTTTTGTATATTCTTGTTAAACAACGATATTTTATCAATAATTTCTCGCACGCACTATAATAATAGGCAATACCAACATACGAGTAATAAAAATAGAAATTATTAATTTTTTTTTTTTTTTTTTTTTTTGAGAAAAACTAATAATGAATATAATTGACAGTGGTATCAATCGGCTCGAATTCAAAATATAGATTATGTTAAGTTACGCACATAGATATTACAGCAATAATGTAAAAGTCGTAATGTTGTCTAATAGCTTGACCATTAGGATCCCAGTAAGGGAAAAACAATTTGAAGAATACCGCAAAAACAAAAAAACGTCATTGCCATGAATTTGTATTTGCTCATTGAGCTTTGGTAATGGGTTGAAGCTTAGTTTTAAGATCATAAGAAAAAACACCAAGATTTATCCCATATTATTATCCTTTTTAATAAATTTGGGTAATTTTTGTGTTAAAACAAACAATTTTATAAGTGTATTGGTGTGCAACCCGGAGAATTCCAGGCACCCAGTTACATTTATTCCGCCAAAATAAAAAGCTACATACACTGATTTGTTCACAAAAGTATGAAGAATTGCATGCGGCCGCTGGCGTTTGGCGCATACAGATTTCTTATATGTCAACGTTAACGTCGTCATTTACGAGTAATAGCTGCACCTAATATATACTATTACATACATATTTAATATAATATACATATTACTAAATTTTTGTTGGCTGGTTGATTGAATTTCTTGTGTGATGTTGTCCTACCATTTAAGAGACCTACAGTTTTATATTGCCTTCGAAGAGCAGTTGTTATTTTACGCCACTTCATCAAGAAATTCATTCGGCAGTTTGTCATTAAATGCCTATGGGTGACCGCTTTTAGAAGAAAACCTTTTTATTCAATATTTTTAATTCAATCAGCACAAACATACCCGGCTATCGCATTTTTCTTTACCTTTACCGAATGTATACATAAAGCTTAGTAAGGGTTTCTACTGGCCCAGATTAAAAATTAAGAAAGTAAAGTCTAAGATTTTACTCACAATCCCCATGAACACACCACAGTGCCATATAGTGCCATAAGCAACTAGCATAAAAAATGTGATAAGTGAATATAACCGTTACAACATTTTCAGACAATTCAGACCATTTATAGGACTTTTTCAAGAGCTTGAGAACTTAAATTGATAATACAAATGAAAGGAATTTTCTTTATTATAATCTGGTAGATAATTTCATTTATTGTTTACAATAATATTCGGCATATGTCCGCCGTTGCTACGAGCTATGTGCTCCATATGCAGTCAATGGTGACTTGAATATTGCAGTAAATCTATTGTTAAGCGCGCTGTATGGAAATTGCGCCGCCTTATTGAGACCAAACGTCGATGTTTAACTGATTAATTTTTGAAAACAAAACGGCGTCAGTATTGAAGGGAAGCTATTTATCCACGAATGTCTTACGAGAAAAAATCGTGAACTAATGCGTTTGGCTATGCAGTGTAAAAAGCAAAAGCGTCTAACGTCAGTTTTCTCTGTTCGTGGGCAAGTGTTTGTTAGAGCTCGACCCCAAACTGATGCTGTACTTATAACTGAAAAAATGAGTATAGAGAGCATTGCAACTGCTAATATGTAAAAACAAAAACATTTATGCGTTATATTATTAATATTATGTCTGCGTTAAGTTTATTCTCTTATTTATCATTTATGTTTTCCAAACTCTTTGCTTTGCATTGTAATCATTTTTATGTTAGTATCATTTCTATTTCGTTCATCTCATTTGTACTTTTCATATTCTTGGCTTTACAATGTAATCTTTTTTATTTTGATCTCATTCCTATCTATCTCATTATCCCCTTGCTTTATTTAAATTCCTCCACCTTGCGTATCCTCCCAACCATAAACTGTCAATGCGTAATGAAATAGCAAAACAAGTAGACAAAGAACATGCAAGAGGATTGCTTAAACTCATTTCTAATCGCTACAATGGGTTTAATGTCTGTCAGTTGAATGCGCGAAGTTTGAATGCTGAAAAAGTTGACTATCTAAATTTTGTTTTTGATAATTTGAGCATTGACTTAATATGTATTACAGAGACATGGTTTAAAGACTATATTGATAATAATGTATATTCCCTGTGCGACTACACTATTATTAGATGTGATAGGACTACGAAGACTCGAGGAGGTGGTATTGCTTTATATTTTAAAAATAATTTTAAATGGAAAGAGATCTGTAGATCAGATCATTTTCAAGAAGTCGAATACATTTTTGTTGAATTTTATGATAACAATACCAAATGTCTTGTTGCATGCATTTACAACCCTAGCAATAGAAATGACCTCTCAGTGATATTTGATAAATTAGCGGAATTCCACATCTCCTATGAACATATTATTGTGTGTGGTGATTTAAATGTAAACCTTCTTTGTGATAATTTTTCTTCCAGGAGTTTGATAGATAGTTTCCAATCATTAGGAATTTCCTTAATTAATGAATATGCTACTCGCTTTGCACCCCACTGCAAACCAAGTCTTTTGGATGTATTTTGCGTCAGTGACAGAGATTACGTCAGTCATATTGATCAACTTCCTATGGCTGGAGTTTCCGACCACGAGTTGATATTCTTATCTTACAACATCCACTTCAACAGACACAATCAAGTAAAGGAGATATTTTTTAGAGACTTTAAACTTATTCAGCATGAAGGAGGCTGCCGAGCTTAATTGGAATATGTGTCGGTTATTCACAACAGTGGATGAAAAACTGCAACATTTCAATGCTTTAGTCAGCCATCTATTTGATAGGTTTGTTCTGTTGCGTAAAGTTAAAGTCCACGGAAATAGGAAACCATGGTTTACACGTGAGATATTATATTTAATTAGAGAGCGTAGTAAAGCATATAAGAAATGGAAAAATGATAGAAACACTCACTCATGGCAAAAATATCGTGTAGCAAGAAATAAAGTAACTGCAATCACTAGAGATGCCAAAAGGGCATATCTACAATGGAAGCTCAACGATAGTTTACCTCCGAAAGTCCTATGGAAAAACCTTAAAACCTTAGGTGTCTCAGGAGAGAATAAGTCCGTGTGCAGTTTGGACCCAGAAATCTTAAATACTCACTTTGTAGCATGTAACAGGGCTTCACTCGACATACCTGTAAAAGTTCCTTTACGAGAGCATGTTGATGACGGTGAGTTTGAATTTGTGTCTGCAACTGAGATGGATTTGATACAATGTGTACATACTGTCAAATCTAATGCCATAGGGACCGACGGCATTTGTCTTAAATTTCTTAAAATTATTCTACCATTTGTAATACCATCACTTACGCACATAATTAACTTTTCAATCACCTCATCTACATTTCCATATCTTTGGAAGATAGCAAATATAATACCTGTGCCTAAAATAAAATGCTCTACCGCTCCTCAGCACTTCAGACCAATAAGCATTTTACCTGCCCTATCGAAAGTATTTGAAAAATTTTTGGCGCGACAAATTACCTGCTACTTGGACAAGAACAATCTGCTGAGTAATTTCCAGTCGGGTTTCAGAAGTCTGCATAGTTGCTCCACAGCTATGCTTAAAATTTTTGAAGATGTTCGCTCTGCTTATGATAAAAACTACCTAACAGTGCTAGTATTACTCGATTTTTCAAAAGCATTTGATACTATTGATCACAACATTTTACTGCAAAAATTGTGCTATCACTATAAGTTTGGAGCATTTTCTCTGCAACTAATAAAAAGTTACCTTTCGAATCGGCTACAACAAGTTAAGTGTGGTGATAACTACTCAAGTCTAAAACCAATTACGTCAGGTGTGCCGCAGGGCTCTATTTTAGGTCCAATTTTATTTTGCATTTTCATTAATGATATTGTTGAGTGTTGCCAAAATTCATCGATTCATCTCTATGCTGATGACACCCAGATCTACCTGTCAAGGTCAATAGGTCTTATTGAAGATTTGATAGCAAGGCTTAATGAATACCTCACTCGTATTTCTAACTGGTCCAAATCTAACAACTTGAAATTAAATGAGTCAAAGACGAAGGCGATTGCTATTTCTCATTCAAAGTATGACCTTAACTCTTTGCCGCCAATATTACTTAATGAAGTAAATATTAACTTTGATGACATAGTAACTAACCTGGGTTTCAGAATAAATTCAAGATTATCATGCGTTGACCATGTAAACTTTGTTGTAAACAAGGTATACAATATTCTTAGAAAGCTATATTGTACTGCCTACTTACTGCCACGGCAAACTAAATTAAAACTTGTTAGATCACTCATTGTTCCTCATGTATCATACGCTGAATTAGTATATTGCAGGCTTGATAATAATTCGAAACAAAAATTGCAAACCGCTTTAAGGGGCTCAACCAGTGTGAAACTTTGAAAAATTCAAAAAAATTTGTTTCATATTTTTCAGCAAGCAAGCAGCAACTTTTTGAAGAAGAAGAAGGTGAATTATATGGGCCTGGAATAGCAGATTAGGATTAGGTATGATATTTATCGTTTTATAAATGTGAGATCAGTATTTTTTTCTTTAAAAACGTTTTTCTCAAAATAGCGTTTTCTTAATTTGCTGCCACTGAAACTTAAAAACTAATTTTACGATCGACTTGAATCTTGTTTCCTCATTTTAAGTATTCATTTTTACATTGAATGACCCTCCGATATTTCAATCTAATAAAAATTGTAAATTTGCGATGTGAAATACTATCACATTTTTAAGCTAAATTTTTATACTTTTTTCAAAACTGCGGGATTTTTTTGGATTTCGTTTTTTCACCACAATCCTGCGTTAATCAACGCGTGATACCATCATCTTTAATGACTTTTTTGTTTTTTTTATTTGAGGCACTCTGAAGACCGTAACAATGGCAGCAGTGGGGAAACTTTTTTTTTTTGGACCTTCGAGAGATGCCCTATTATTAGAAGAAAAGTCCAGATTTTCCTTTGAAAAAATTTGTACTTGAAGTTTAATTATATATTAATATACTCACAAAGTTTTAAAACAATCAATGTAAAACTTTTTTAAAAATAAATTTTCAAAAACCACCTGTTTTTTTTGTCAGTCACACTGGTTGAGCCCCTTAAATAATGCAGCGCGTTTCGTGTTTGAAAAAAGGAAATATGACCATATATCTATCTACTCAAAACAGATTCTCGATCATAACCTATACTCGTATCTCAAAATACGCTCTCTTTTGTTCCTGCATAAATTAATATACACACAAAAACCATTGTACCTGTATAAAAATATTAAACAATGCCAGTGCACCCGAACATTGAATCTAATTGTTCCGACTTACACTTACTTGGAATCAGAACGCATGTTCTTTGTCAGTGCCATTAAACTATGGAATTCTATACCAACTACAATAAAACTTATAAAACAAGCAAGGTGTTTTAAAACTGCAGTTTCTAACTACTTCTAACCTTAAATCCCCCTTTCCTTCCCCCATTCCCACCATCTTTCTCTTCTTCTCACTTACTACTCTAAGTTTTAGTCTATAAGTTTAATAGTTAAAATAGTTTTAAATCTAAGTAGCACTTCTATGTATACCATCCTCGTATTATAGAATTATAAGAAGATGTACTACCACAAGACTCTGTCTTACTATGTACAAAACAAATCAAATAAATTGAAATTGAAATTGAAACAGTAAAAGTTCAGTCAGTATTCCTTCACCACTTCGAAAGAAATAAGGACCTATGATGCAGCCAGTAGTTTATGAACTTCGCGAACAAATTTATACTTTTAGCCGCCGTTAAGTGATTCATAATGACTTGCCAAATCTTGCTGAACAGAAATGTAAACACAGTTCGCCACCTCAGCTGTGAAACCATAGTTATCGATATCCATAGTTTTCATGCAGCTAAAACAAACACTCTATATATGTATGTACTTATAAACAGACCAATTTTTTTCTCTACTTTGTTTCGACGACTAATGTATTATACTGGTAATTCTGAACAAAACAGTTCACGGAAGCTTTAAAGTGGAATTCGGGCTTCTTTATTTGTATTTTTAATTTTATGTTTTTAATTTTGGTTATTAATCGCCAAACAATTTTTTTCGATTTTGTTAAATTTTTTTTAGGAAATAATTATGCATGCATTTTTTTAGTACGGTAATGCCCGCTGCCACGAAACACCAAAATGATTTTTTTATAACACCGATCGCCACTCGGCAGACAATGGCAAGCCTCCGAGTATTTCTGCCAGGAAAAAATGCTTCTTGTAAAAATCCTTATGCCATTCGGAAGCAGCGTAAAACTATGTACATATCTAATTATACCACAACCTAACTTAGCAACTACTCGAAATTTTTCAATAAATCACACTCTTTTTTTAAGATAACTTTAACTAATTCAATTAATAAATTTTATTGATTTGTTTTTTCACTATGAAATCAAAAAAGGTTTACGAACAATGCTAACCAAATGTGCTTGGGATTTGTTGGTACTGGTGATGGGTATTACAGCGCCGACACACTTTAAACATACAAACAACCCAAATAAATAGTATAAGTGAACCAGTGGCCAATTGCAAGTTAGCAGCCGTCTCATCATCCATGTTTATACGAAGAATTCACGAAATTAACTAAACAATGAACATAGGCAAATTCAAAATAAAACACGTACAATATTTGGTAGATAAGAAAACAGCAAACCAGTGAGTATTGGTGCGTTCAAAAGATAAAAATAATAGGTATATACTATATATTGGGGATGTCAAAAATCGACTGGTATCAGCCAAAGTGAATATATTAAAGGATTTGTTTTTTTCTTTTGCCGTGTACATTAGGATGTCAGTACAAACTGAAATGGCAAAAAGCCGCTCAATTCCCATCATCGTGGGCTGTTCAATGTAAATCGTCCTTTTCGCTTTCCTTTATACTTTCCTTTGTCATCGCATTCTAACGTACAAAATGTCGTTGTTGGTCTAGTGCCACCACCTTAACCGAATTCAACTTGGTGTTGACTATTTAAAATGTGACTTTTCTACTAACCGTCAGATATGCTTGTGCAACAATCAACAATTAATAGTGACATTATTGTTTGCTTCTCCGAAGAACCAAATCTGGAACCTCCTTAATGTTATGCCAATGCTATACCATATAAGCTATTGCGATAACGAGCAGCTGCGTACTATATATAATATCAATTATTGAATTTAGTACTAGTCCCCCATTAAGGAAAAAGAAATGGAGCATGGGACAATTGAACATTTCTAAAGTATCGTCAACCGGTTTTTTATGGACAAAAGAGAAAAAACTAGTCATGGTTATAATTTCATAAGACTCATACTATTTGAACACTAGTTAATTTTACCACGGGGAGAGTACAACCAATCAGTTTATTTGGCATGTGCGCTCACAATTAACTTTTGTGCATTTTATAAATTCCCAAAGCAAGTGGCCTGATCTCCCATTGGGCGCGTCCCAGGTAGTGGATAGGGAAGCCCTGGCATCACATGAGTGGCTGATGTGATGGCTCGTGTGATGACTCAAAGTTGGCATAGAATGAAGGCGCCTTCCGCGAACCAAACTTGTTAGGGAGGAGTCCCGAATTAAAACCTTCATCGGTAATGAACTTCAATAGGATTAATGCTCTAGATGGAACCCACACAAGTGACAATCCACCCGCTTCTCCGGCAGGGGCATGGATTCTGGAGACCCCAACCATTGCACAAGTCTCTCAGCTCTATGAGCAAGACCGCATCCTGGAGGAGACGGGGGTTGCTATCGCAATCTCCTCTTCTTCAGAGACTGAAAGTCGTTTTCCAGTTTCTGAGGACCTGCGTTGTGTTTTCACAGTGGTGACCTCCCCAAGAAGCCGGGAAATCGAAGACCGCGGCAAGGAGGGAAAGGATAAAGCGGCTGGCAAGGCTCACTGAGAAATCTACATATGGCTCTACCAGCCCTTCTGCGTCTGTGTCTTCCAAAAGACCTGGGTCGGCGGAAGTGACACCAACGGAAGCTACCGAGTCCTCGGTGGGCACGGACGCTGCCATACTGTCTCGCTCTTGAGGTAAGCGGAGAAAGACGGTGGCTGAAAGCAGCTACCGCAAATGGCCGAGCCACGGCCCCCCAAGGTACGAGCGCAGTTTTAGCGCCAGTCAATGTAGCGGAAAAGGGTTCTTCTAAGCCACGTCCTGATCGTCGCCTCGACAAAAAGTCCAACACAACTGTCTGCGCGGCGGAATTTTCGTCAGTGGGAGATGGCGGGCTGCACCTTCACCCGACCACATCCAAAGGTGTGGCCAAGCCATCCTATAGCGAGAAGGCTGCTAGCCCACAAACTGTGGCTATGATCGGTAAACTGGGGCCTGACCATCAGCTGACGGATGCAGAAATCAAATACTGCAAAAGTCGGCTGATGCGTCAGATTCTTGCCTCCAGAGGCCAACGCGAAGCGCTATGAGACGAAGGACGGCACCATAAACCTGCACGGCACTTCGAGTGGATCTGAACCGTGATCAATAACGTGCCCCCATGGGGACCACTCACTTCGCGGTCTATAGCGGAAAGAGACTGTTGTCAGCGCTGCTACGCCTTCCCGGCATGACTGGTACATTTCGAGATCTGTGGTGAATGAAGCCGCTATTCGATTTGCCATCAAATCTTTTGGCGGCTACAAGTCGCCCGAACCAGATGGCATATATCCTGTCATGCCGTTTTCATTTCAGCATGCATATCAAAGTGGAAAATCCTGCGAGCCCAAATAATCGTGACTGTGCGAGCAGAGGAAGATCTGCCAGTGTCATCCGGGGTTAATAGAGGCTGCCCCAGGGCGGTGTGCTGTCTCCATTGCTCTGGTGCATGGTGATCGATCCTCTACTAACTTCGCTTATGAGCATCTGTAGGAAAGTGCAGACAACTCTGGATATGATTGGCACTTGGTGCTGTGCGAATGGGATATCGACAAACCCTACTATCGGCAAACCTACTTGATGGACTCGTTCTGCCTAAGCTAAAAGGAGTCACAATCCAGCTATCCAAAGAAATCAAATATCTTGGAGTAATCCTCGATAGTAAACTCCTTTGGAAGTCACACGTTGAAGCAAAGGCATCCAAAGCACTGACAGCCTTCTGGCAGAACAAAGGTGTCTTTGGGAAAACATGTAGTCTTTCTCCTAGCAAGATCCTATGGATCTGCACGGCTGTGATAAGACCTATTATCACCTATGCATTTTCACGGATAGCTCCAAGACCGAGCACGGTTCCGGCTCTGGGGCCTACGTGGAATCCAGCGGGACAAAACTGCCCTCTGTTCTTCTAATGCATGCATCTGTGTTTCAAGCGGAGTGTACTATATGCTGTTCAAGAAGCAATGAACTTTGTTGTGGAAAACAGATGGAGAGGCAGATCTATATGTGCCCCTGCGACAGCCAAGCTGCACTCATGGCCTTGGACAACCCCCAGCCACTTCAAGGGTAGTCGAGGCCTGTAAATCCAGGCTGAACTATGTCGGTAGGCACAAAAGCCTGATGCTAACATGAGTCCCGGGACACGTGGGTGTCGTGGCTTTTGACTCCTTAGCTAGGATGCCACTCTCTTCTGCAGCCATCAAAGCCACGGTTAGCAAATGGGTTACTCTAACCCAAAAGCGAGCTTGGCAGGCTGAGAGAGCCTGCAGATGGATAAATCTAATGTCACTTGTCATGTCCGACCGACTGTCGCAGTTCCTCCTGTCACTAAGCAGAGGGGACTGTAGGTAGCTGGTGCATGAGAAGAGGACGATGAGACGGCGGAACACTGCCAATCAGACAACGACTGGTTGCCTCCTGATGTCCCCCCTTCAACACCTTCACAATGAGGCACAGATGCTCCCTGTAATGGAGCGCAACAAACTGCTCAGCAAGCAGTTACTGTTAGGGTGCTATCCTTGCATGCCGCCTCCCAGACGCACTTTCTGTGCGTCTGCACGGCCTTCGCTCGAATCAGGCTTGAGGTCTTTGGCGCTGATGTGTTAAAAAGCGACCACCTTGACTCCTTGGATCTACTCAGATTTCTTCGGAGGTCGAGCAGATTTAAAGAAAATTAAAAAGGGAACCCGAGTGCAGTGCAATGGACTTAATTGTATCTGAGGGCTGCAAGTACCTCACAGAAATAAGTATATGTGCAAAGGTTTTTATACCGATATCTTTCTTGATAGTAACGGGACATTTTGTTTGGTATGCCAAAGTCTGTATTTGCAATCCAACTTAACTATTCGCTTGCAAAATTCTTCTTTAGTCATTATTCTTAGTACCGTTAATACAAATTTGTGTTGCGAGATTTGGTTTTCATATGAAATAAGTATATGTGAAATCAAAGATCAGTATTGATTTGGTACGCATAGAGAGCAAGTTATCAAAAAATTGTGTGCTATTTGCATTGATATCATAAAGAAAAATGTAAGTAAAATAGATTACTTCTTTTGAATAAATAGTAATTGAATTATTGATGAGTTAATCTGTAGAATGCCACGTGGAAGACATTTATCCGATGAAGAGCGTGGCCTTATTAAAGGGCTAAGCGAAAGTGGCAAAAGTATGCATGAAATTACTGCTAGAGTAAATCGGCATAGGAATACCATTAGCAACTTTCTTAAAAATCCAGAAACATATGGTCAACTCAAACGAAGCGGCAGGCCAACTAGCATCGACAGCAGATGGAAACGAGAAATTCGTCGTCTGGCTGCACAAAAAGAAATGTCTTGCAAGGAAATTAAACACCATTTAAGTCTTAAGGTCACCGATAGACGAATACATCAAATTTTGGTCGAGGACGGAACACTTAAATATTGTTTGCGGGAGCCGGTACGAAGACTATTAGGACGCCACATTAAGGCTCGTTTAGCATTTGTCGAAAAATATAAATTTTGGTCTAACGAATTCCGACACGTTGTATTTTCGGACGAAAAAAGGTTCAACTTAGATGGTCCAGATGGTTGCCAGAAATATTGGCGGGACCTTAGTCAGCCACGGCAAACGCGTCATAAGCGGAACCACGGTGGCGGGTCTTTGATGATTTGGGCCGCTTTCGGTCATGGTAGAAAGTCTCCAATTTGTTTTATTCCGACAGGAACCAAGGCGGAATTCTATGTTGAAATATGTTCTCATTTAATTTTCGGGAAACATATACGGAGACGACTGGGTGTACCAGCAAGACAACGCCCCAATCCATACGGCTCGTTAACTAAGTAATGCAAGTCATGCAAGTCAAGCTTTTGCATTTTGGGCAAAAAAGAAGTTGGATATCATTTCACGGTAGCGCTCACCATTCAGTTACGTTACGATTCGCAGCATCTTTGAAGAAGTACGGTCCAATGATACCTCCAGCCCATTAACCCGTCCAAACTGTGACCTTTTCTGGATACATTGGTAGCTCTTGCAATTCTTCTGGCTGATCTTCACTCCAAAATCGACAATTCTGCTTATTTACGTACCCATTGATCCAAAAATGAGCTTCGTCGCTGAACACAATTTTTCGATAAAAAAGTGGATCTTCGGCCAACTTTGGCCATTTACCAAAAATTCTGCGTTGCGGTAGGTCGTTCGGCTTCAATTCTTGCACCAGCTGTCTTCACACCTAAATCCTTTCGCAAAATTTTCCACGTTATGGAGTAACAGAGGCCCGATTGCTGCGAACGGCGACGAATCGATAATTGAAGGACATCATTATCACTGGCCGATACAGCTGCGATATTTTCTTCAGTTCGCACTCTACGTAAGCGCGTTGGTGGTTTGATGTCCAATAATGTAAATTTGATCCATTCTAAATTTAGTCACAATAGCTCGAATACCCGCTTCAGTGGGTCGATTAAACTGACCATAAAATGGAAGAAGCGCGCGATAAACTTTCTTATAATAAAATTCAATGATTTGCAAGCGTTGTTCGTTTGTAAGACGATTCATGGTTAAATTATAGACTAAACTGAAGATGTTTGACAGTAAAACAAAACACGAAACGTGCGTCAGCTGTTTAAACCAACTGTTTAAAAAGATAATACTCGTAGAAAAAAAAGAAAATTACCCGTTAGATTCAGTTTTTCGTGGTGGGTAAAAGCTTCCAGTTTTTGCTCATAGAATGAATAAAAAGTGTTGTAAGTTGATTTTTGATGCAAATACATATTATCACAACAACAACATATAATATAATATCTATGTTCTATGATAGAATTTTACGAGCATCATTTTGGTGGAACATTTTAGAAAGGGAAGAGAGGGGTGTCTTTTTAAGAGCCAATTTGACCCATTTTTTAAGAAAAGTTCAAAATGTTATATTGAATACCACATTAAAGGATACAATTTTTCTACTAAAATATATTTGTCCAGCAATTTTAGTGGCGGTTATTGACGTCACAAAAGTCGTTAATATAAGACTATACTCGTATTTTCCATTAATAGGTACTCGCCACTGCAGTTTAGAACCAAAGCAAAATGTTAAAATGGATACATGTTGGCTGTTCATGTAAAATTATGGTGCGTGTTTTATTAAGAATGCGCACCTGACAGGAAAAACCAACAAAAGAAGTTTAATTATTTTTTACCTCATAGATTTAAAGTTTCACGTAATTATCAAACAAAGAAAATATGTTAATGTGTTAATGCAACAAAAACTAAAAAAGGCTTTAATCGAATCAGATGACTCAGACGACCTCAGGCCTGTACTACGCGTACAAACGCACACGGTCAAAACGCTAAAATCGCACAAGTAAACCAATCTAGTGAATGTTTCGATCAACACACACATACCAAATAATATAGGGTTTTACAAACAGAGGTGTTATTTTGATATTCAAAGAAAAATACTATTTTTTAATAAAATTGATCGGATGTTTATTTCATTATAAAAAGGAAGATATGCCGTGGAAAATAACATCAGGTAAATGATCACCACGACCACGCTTACAGGACAATATCCTTTTCATGAAATTTTCCATAACCGAATTGCAAAGTGGTTGACCTATGTCCTCGATAGCCTCACGAATTCCATCTTTGAGGTATTGAATCGACCATGGGCTGTTGGCGTAGATCTTCTCTTTCACGTGGCCCTAAAGAAAAAAAGTCACAAGGTGTTAAATCACAAGATCTCGGTGGCCAATTGTGATCACCTCTTCGAGAGATAATATGGTCCGGAATCTTTTCCCGTAAAAGATCAATGGTTTCGTTGCTTGTGTGGCACGTAGCGCCTCTTGTTAAAAATAAAAGTTGTCCAGATCAATACCATCCAATTCCGGCCATAAAAAATCGTTAATCATCTCTCGAAAGCGCAATCCATTCACCAATAACACCTGTTATTAGAAAACCCTCTATTTGACTAAATAATATTTGACTGTATGTGTTTCTTTATATCTGCATTTATATGTACAGTCTGTCTAATAGATGCGTGACCGTGATAACGTAGAAACTATTTGACCAATTCGATTCTAACAAACGGCTTGGAAGGGGTTATATTTTTTTTATACAAATTTGTTGAACAAAAAACGATTAACTATAATGGCTTCACATCTTCGAGCCATATTTGGTGTTAATTTCTGTGCAAGCTGTGGAGATAATCGGCTCCAAATAAGCCGAATTTACCTTGATGACTATTTGACCGTCCATATTTGTTTTCTTTTGAGTTTTTGCTTAACTCCTGCCCAAAGATTTTAATAGGGTTGGCATTGGGCCACCATTTTACTGTTTCCACTCTACACACCTTTGGCTTCGATGCTTGAGATTGTTATCTTCCAAAACCAAAGCTGGCTAATTCTTCCAAATATCTTCGCAGCAGGTGTTAATAATGCGTTTTGGTAAATTTCATTCATCAAAACCGCAATTAAGTTGACGGTAAACACAAATAAACAGCCAAATCCTTTTTCGCAGAAGCAGGATGATTTATTCCTGAAGATTACGTTTGCCCAGTTCCTTAGTTCCCAGTGCCTTAAACCACGCAAATTTCTTTTCAATGTGTGATAATGAGAGCAGCGATTTTTTCAATGTGCTCCGAAGATCTTATGCATGTAAACGCCTCGGATCGTGTATTATTTGGATACACTAACAATACTTTTCCTTTAAACTGCTTTAGCTACACGCAACGATAATTTCGGTTTAGTCACAAACAAACCAATCATCTTCTGATCTGAGTCTTCAACGTTTTTAACTTCGGTATACACTCATAGCGGCCGTAGCCGAATGGGTTGGTGCGTGACTGCCATTCGGAATTCACAGAGAGAACGTAGGTTCGAATCTCGGTGAAACACCAAAATTAAGAAAAACATTTTTCTAATAGTGGTCGCCCTCCGAGTGTATTTCTGCCATGAAAAAGCTCCTCATAAAAATATCTGCCGTTCGGAGTCGTCTTGAAACTGTAGGTCCCTCCATTTGTGGAACAACATACGCGCCAATTATATATACACCCATTCCGATATGCACCCATTTATTTATGAACATCTTCGACTTCCTCAAATATTTTGGTGCAGATACACGTGCCTTTTTTGGACCTTTAGAGTATGCTCAAAGGAATCTTGCTTGAAATCGTTTTTAATTTGAGGAACTCATTTTGTAAAAATGACGTACGCTTCTAAATTTTTCACAAAATTAACAAACTGCACAACGATGAAATAGGCGTGGAAGCCTTTAAATTTTTTATAACAGAATTGAATTTTACCGGTCACGCTTCCATTAGACAGACTGTATGTAGGTATTTCCTTCGCACTCTTCTCTTAGTGCCTCTCTCCATAACATCATCACATTGTTCAGGTGTGGTAACTGAATGTTGTCACCAATCACATTTTCTTACACGCGCAAATAAATACAGTTAATTGGGAAAAAAAGAAATGTACTAACGACTTGAACACGTGGTGCTATTGTGAATATTTCGACGTCTACGAATGCCTACGCAGCAGGCTGTGCAGATACAACACAAAGATAATGCGACTACGAAGCCACCCATTGTAATACTTATAATTATGCCCGTCTCCATATTATAATAAATTTATTCAAATTCGACAATATACTTGTAATATCACTAAACTTTACGAAAGCAAAACAGTTAATTTTTAATCCAACGACGCCAACATTTGAACAACAATGAGCAACAGCATTTTATTTTGTGAGTTTATAAGCCACAAGTTAGAGGTAAGATAAGTCAGATATCTGAAAAATGTACTGGTCCGCCACTAACCTCAATAATATTTGCTTATCAGAATTGCAAAAAAAATAACACTCAAATATTATCAGCACAAATTGGAAAAATTATTGAGTAGAATCATTGAGTAAGTAATAACGTATTATAGTAGCCACACTCTCGAACAAAAGTTATTTTGTATGTGGGGTGCCACTACTGGCACCTGTTTCCACTCAAACATGCTGCGTGAATCACTTTCATGAAATATGACACAAGTGAACTACGAAAAGAAGATGAAAGGTGAATCATCGCGACGAATTGTGAAGCAAAGCAGACACCGTTGCAGCGTATAAACCGAAAATAAACGACGCACAAAGAGCGACAGCTTCATATAAAAAGTGAGCAAACATAGGGAAATGGATAGATTTTGCTAAAAATGTGTTCCTTAGTAGACTAGAGTACTCTAATTTAAATTCTGATGTTTTATTTTAGATGAAATTAAGACTAAGGTGAATATTAAAAAGTTTTCGAAACATTTCAGTGGAAGTATTTATAAAAGTTTTTCAACAGAATAACTTTCAATTAAATATTCAACCCTGCTACGTATTTCCCTTGATAAGGAGTAAATTACCTTACAACATTTTAGATTTTTGCTACAAGTTTGCGTAGCCATTTGAGTTCATAAGTCCGAAAACTTTGCATATGTGCATTCTGTAGTAACTTAAACCAGTCCAAATCATCAAAGAACCACCACCAAAGTTTTGCATGGTAGAAAAACCCTCCGGACCCTTTCAAATCAAGTAGTAATTAAAACAATCACATTTTTCACTGATCGGTCCGCGAAATGAGCTGTTTTTAGCTCGAAGTCGTTTGTTTGAGTTCGTTGCAAGCGAATGGTAAGTAACACACAAGCTCAATCGACTACGGCGCACAGAGTAACGTCACTATAGGTATAAGTTGTGGCGCAAAATAGTAAACGTACTCCGATTTCAATGAAGTGCTTTACTTTCACATGGGAAAAAGAAATTTAAAATATGATAGAACCTGGCGCACTCACGCGTCCCTCTCCAACCTTATGAGCGAGAATGTTAAATGTTAGGAAAGATTACGCCTTCCAAAAGCTGCTACTTTATTTTTGGAGAATTTCACAACCGAGTGACGTCAGTATAGAAAGTAAGCAAAGCTTTGTGTGCAAATGTATGTGTGCACTATTTATTCTATCTTTTTTGACTTTCCACTTACTTTCACTTGTTTTTGGTCTTCTTTTCGTTTGTTTATTTTCTATGCTGACGTTACAGCAAATGCAAAGACGCAATCTTATAATGATAATAACTCCACAACTTCTTCCCTCGACAGTCGGTTCTACGTTAACGGAACGACCCGGATTTATATCCGATTATGAACTGTCACTCAAGCAGCAGGTTTATGCTGCTAAAATAACTACAACAACGACGCACTCTTTTATTCTATCGTCCTTGGGCTCAAAAATATAAATTCAAAAGATGTTATAGATTAGCCTACTACCACGCCCGCAAGCCAATGTTTATTCGTGGAGCCAGTTGCACTCCGTATCTTAAAATGGAGACTAATTCGTAATCAAAGTCCCACTTCAAAAATGATCATATAAATGAAAGGGGCAAATATGCTTTCTTGCTAAACTGTATAAAGAATTTTGCGAACAATTACGGGAAATTTTATTTTTCTCTACCGAAACTTTACCCAGCAATCGTATGGCTTGGTTATTTCTCACGTCTTTCTAGTAGCAGTACTTTCGTGCGGTCCAACAAAAGAGAAACAAGTAATGTAACTTTTAGGAAATACTTCAAGCTTACAAAAAATTAACAAACTGCCACCGACATATAGACAAAGAAATCAATTACATCATAAAATTACTGCTTGTAAACAATTAAAAAATTTTAATTCTTTATTTTGATGACCATAAAATGTAAGTAATTATTTCACAATTTTCAGTAACGTTTAGTAAATTTAAGGTATTTAGAGGAAATCCCCCATCATTATTTATTTTAAAATTAAATCAATTTTGAGATTTTTCGTGTAAATTGATCGTATCTTCCATATAGTCAAAATCAAGAACAATAGTAAAATAACGAAAACGATAAACTTTTTGTTGAGATTTCCATCCTGTGGCTGATGCGGCATGTTCACAATAACAATTTCTGTGTGTGTTAATATGGATGTTTTAAGTTCCAGAAAAAAATCTGGATCCTAGTTCATTTGTGGACGGAACTACTCTTAATATTTTTTGCACTACTTATGTACGTACATAACACTAAGGATCAATAGGTCTATGTGATGGCTTTCAGCCAGCCAGGTCAACCTATGTACGTACATACATATATCAAGCTATTAAAACTTTATTAAAATACTAAATATCCAGAAGAGTTCGAACCCGAAACAACTCGATTGATATTCTGACAATGCGAATGTGATGTGCTCAATAAAGCTACTGGTCAGTAGTGTAGCTCATATAGAAATGTTTATGAATCCTTACACATCAGTAGATATAATAGAGTTATTATTGTTCAAATTAATAAAATTGATAAAATGCTCTAAGATACTTATAATATAGGGTGCAATATAATATTGTGGCAGGCTGCAAGTTGTATGAAAACTGGGATACAATAGGAATATTTACAATTGTTTCGAATTAAATCAGTGGCTGAGGATCTTCAGGTGTAATATCTGACCCATTGATGACCAGTCTGTAATTATTCTGCTTAGGACAGAATCAAGTTCCGAGAACAAAGAAAAAATATTTTTGTGTTTTCTATAATACCACTCAGCCAAAAATTGCATGATCAATATGTAGAATTACAAGCATAATCACACTGATCATTTATATCTGGTATCGCAAATACTATTCTGCAGTCACAAGAAGGCATAGCTGGACGTACTTACATACAAAGCATTTTGCCATACAAGATATGGCAATTGAATTCCAGTAATTTGTTAATAAAACTGAAGTAAATTAAGTTACGAGGAAAAATGTATCGACCTTTACACTGGTTTCGCTCTAACCCCACACAATGACCTCAACATTGATCCCACGATTGGAAGGACCATTGATAATCTTCTGAACTTAAACCATTCAGCACCGCGGTTACAGCTTTCTTGACGTCAATTGCGTTATGAACTGCTGCCGCACCTCCACTATTCACCCGATCTGGCTCCCAGCGACTTTTCCTTATTCCCTAACATGAAGAAATGGCTCACGGAAAAAGTTTAGTTCAAACTTAATATAGGTACGTGCCGCCCAAAACTAGTAATCACCGAAAACTCCATCGAAATTGTTCGTAAATTCATCAAAAATTAACCGAAATGATCGTTGAAATTCATGAAAATGGAGTTGAATATATTATATAATAATAAACATCGATTTATCGCATTTTAACTGATCATTTGGGCTTACGAAAGGTGTGTGCATGATTCATTCCGCACAAATTAACTGAGGACCAAAGTTCCAGACGAGCCACCACCCAAAAAATCGCATTTTCAGAAGTCAAAAATCAAGTCGATACTCATTTGTTTTCACGATTCCAAGGGTATTGTCCACAAGGAGTTCGTGCCAACGGGCCAAACCGTCAATGTAATTTTCTATCTTAGCGTTTTGAAACCTTTGTTGCATCGTATTCGTCGAATTCGCTCTGAACACCGCGAAGGAGGAAGCTGGCGCCTATTGCATGATAATGCACCATCTCAACGATCCACTCTTGTGACTGATTTTTTTACTAGAAATCGCATTTTAACCATCAACCACTCACTGTGATTTTTATCTATTCGGAAAATTGCATTTGGCCATGAAAGGAAAAAGTTTTGCATCCGTAGAGGCCATCCAAAAGGCCTGTACCGACATCCTGAAGGACATTCCGATCAACGACCTGAAACACTCTTTCGAAAAGCTTTTAGATCACGCAAAACAATGTATCGAGGCCAGGGGACGTGTATGTAACACCCTGCGTTGTATGTAAAAAAAATTTAGCTTTGCTGTGGCAATATATTTCTTTTCGGTCACTGTAAGAATGCTACATTCCTAATGAATTGCCGCAAACAAATCTCCCGTTATTTCAATTCACACTGAAGGCTTCAAAGGAAAGCAGGCAGACGTAGCAAAACATTTATTTATACACTTTCAGTTCATGATATTGTTGCTGCAAAAGTAACAGTAAAAATCGTTTGTGTTTTTACTAATATTGCTGAACTCGAAATATGATTGGTTTTTCTTAGTTCTTATCGCCGATTCAGTTTTAGTTACGCGTAATATCTCGATTGAAAATGAAAAAAGGGACGAAGTGCCTATTTACCATTAGAAATGCGTAAAATTGTTATTAAATTGTACCATTTGTGGAATAATATCAAGACGCACGCCACAAACAGGAGGAGGAGCTCGGCCAATCACCCAAAAAGGGTGAAAGCTAATCACCAACAAGCCGGAAGGCGAAAAATATTGGCTCTACGTGAGGAACACAACATAATAGCATCAGTCGCGCAAAATCCAAATATAACCTCCACGATACTACATATGCCGAAATATTCAAGAGCCTTTGTATAAAAAGTAAGCCCAAAAACTGTCCGTAATTGTTTGCAAAACGCTGGTTATCATATCAGAGGGGCACACCACAAGCCCTACATTTCAGATATTAAGAGAAAGAAGAGATTGGAGTTCGCCAAATGGTATATAAATGAGCCAGATTTTTTTGGGGAAAACGTCATATTCAGTTATGAGTCGAAATTTAATGTTTCCGGACCAGATGGCGCTCCAAAAGTTTGGCGAAAAGAAAATACAGAACAGAATGAAAAAAATCGTATTCCTACCGTTAAGCATGGAGGAGGAAATGCAATGCTTAGTGGGTGCATAGCTGCATCTCGAGTAGGAAAAATAGTTTTTATTGATGATAAAATGGGCATTGTATTTAAGCATTTTAAAGAATAATTTGCATGATAGTGCGATTAAACTTGGACTAGATGCTAAAGGGTTCGTGTTTCAAAAAGACAATGACCCAAAACACTCATCCTATCTCGTGCAAGAACGGCTTATTTGAACCCAATTTAGCATGTCAGGGAGCTCTTAGAGAGGAGAATCTGAAAGCGCAAAATAACATCAGGGGCATCATTAAAGACAGCTTTAAGTGTTGAGTGTAAGAAAATTGCAGCTAATGAAACCAAAGTATGCATCGACGTTTGGAAGCAGTTATTAAAGCTAAAGGCGGCCTAACAAAGTACTGAATACTCGTTTTTTCTATTAGTTTTTAAATAAAATATTCTTTAAATGACTATGTACGAATAATATTTTTGCATAAAATAGTGCCTTATTTCGTTATTACCTTAAGTTGTCTAATTTCAGAAATGAAATTGAAGGTTTTTGTTCCTTAAATATTGAAAAAAATGTTATGTTTTACGAATATATTAAAATTGTATTCTTTTGTATAAATCGTTCTAACTATCATGTGAATCTCTTTATAAACTGTGAGTGTCCGCATAATTGTGTGACCACTGTACATATATGACCTTTTCCTTTGGCCTAACTAAAACAAAGTGTTCTCTTCTTTTCGAGATGGCATTGCATTAGAGAAGTAAATGCGTTGATGTCTCTAGGGTTAAAGCTGTGCAGATAGCTTCACAGTTTACAATGGCCTGTGCGAATGTTTATAAGCATTCCCAATTAGTTCTTTTGGGAGGTACATAAGATGTTTAAGCCTTCTGATTTTGTAACCTCCCAATTAAGACTTTGTCTGATTGTAGTCTTATAGTGTGTTGTGCAGGGCTCGTAGCCATTCATCCTTTTTTGTTGTTGTAACAGTATAAAACATTTCCCATACATTTTGGGTTAAAGCTGCTGAGATGACACATCTTGATCGAACATAGATAAATCCAGGTCGTTTCAGTAACGACAGTTGGTTCTACTGTTTTTCACCTTTTTTAGCTGCTGTTTTATGGTGTTTTGCTCCACCGTCAGCAAGGGCGGTGTATTTAAAGTGAGATAAAAATTTTGATTAAATTTATGCATAAGTCCTTATAGACTAGATTTCGGTCGAAAAGATAAATTCTTGTTTTATGATTTTAAGAATCAAGGTTAACTTATTAAATTAAAAAATTACTTCAAAGTCACATAATTTACCTATGTACGTGCATATGTATGTATGTATGTTTCGAGAATTTGTTTTTTTTTTTAATTTTTACATTTTTTAATACATTTTTTAACATAATTTGGATGTTATATTTTTTATTTTAACTTTGATTTCTGTTATTTTCAAACCGAATTTATCTCGACCCTGCTTCGGCGAGCAGGCGGGTCTGTTGTTCGCACAAAGCGCGTATGCGCCGACGTCTTAAAGCCGCGAGCAAAGCAACTAAGAAACTACAAAATAAAACCGCAAGGACGATTAGTACTAAACCGAGGTAATAGGTCATAATTATTGTTATTTCCTTAGTTTAAAAACCAGCGCACATTACACACCGACAGCCGTGATAAACTAAAGCAAATTTTTGGAAACACATATTAACTATTTTTGTTAACTTCAAACATATATATTATCTATCGAAATAACTAAAGATTACGGTATGACAATTCGATGTGATAAAATTTTGTTTAAATACCGAAAATGTACTAACTAATAGCAAAAGGAAATTCTGTATTATTATTTGGCATGGACATGATCTTTTTTAAAAGATAAGACTGTGTACTATTAAATTCTACGACACACACAGGTTTCAAGGTGCGTAATGCTCTAATGTTTCTGTAGTAAATTACTTTTTTATGTATTTTTGTTAACCAGTGAATATTACTTACACCCGGTTGTTGTTGTATACCTTCGCAGCACAACACCGCGGCGACGACGTTTTAAACAAATTAATAGAACTAAGAAAAGAGCTAATAAAAAGAGGACCACTGGACACCAAATGGCAACAAACACATAAACCATATTTAGTGATTGTTTATTAGTTAGATAATATTTAAGGATATATGCAATTGATTATATAATAAAAATTGTCAACTCGCGACCTGTGCGTATTAGGAAGTAAAAATGCAACTAAGCGAAATTCGAAACTACTTGAAAAGCATTGTACAGACAAAGAGTTGTTGATTTACCCTTTCAAACACTAATCATCGTTTATCAATTTAATTTTTTTTCTCCTATTATTTTTGGCACGCATATGTATGTATGTATGCTATATAATTGTTATCTCGCCATTGTGAGCCAATTAATCCTCACCTCGCCGATTGTGCTTTATAGGCGAAATTAGATAAGTAATAGACGACGCCATGAGTTCTAAGAGACCTAATTTAAAATTTGCAAAACATAGGCCCGAATTATAGCGTTAAAATATTGTAGGTTTCTTATGCTTTATATAGTAGTTCATTAGTTTCTACCTTATTAGCCCTGAACAGGTAATATTCGCCAATTCGACGACCACTGTTGCTCTTTTTCCATAACGGTATATTTTAAAGGTGTCTTCACAGACATCACTTACGACGAGTCGTTCAGTTTCCTCATTTCGGAGAAGTATCAGTCCAAAAAAATATCGTTACTTGAAAATTAAATAGCATTATTTACACTAACCCGGCTCTAAGCTCGCAAATCAGTTCCGTCAACCATGCAATCGTCACGTTTAGTTCTTTCCTCAATGTGTAAGTGTATTACGAGGCTGACGAGATTTTTATCTGTCTGGAAAGTGGTAATGATGAAAAGTTAATTGAATGTGTTCGAAAATATCCAGTACTTTATGATTTATCCAGTATATGGATATAACTTGTAAAAATGGTATATGCAACAAAATTGGTAAGGAAATAAATTTGGTTAGTAAGTAAAACGCAATCCTGTATCCACATCAAGCTTGATTAATTTTTTATTTGTGTACGTAGTAATTAATATATTTGTGTACACTTTGTTATTGTTTCTTCTAACTCGCGACATTTTAGCAAGTTTTGGCTATTTTTCTCTTGACTATTAATGTTTATATTGTAATTTTGTATTGAAGAAAATGCGATACACCGCGAGCAAAATAAATGCCCAAACCACCAACTCGAAACTTCTATTTTATTATACTATACTGCCATGAAAAAACTCCTCATAAAAATATCTGCCGTTCGGAGTCGGCTTGAAACTGTAGGGCCCTCCATTTGTGGAACAACACCAAGACGCGCACCACAAATAGGAGGAGCTCGGCCAAACACCCAAAAAGGGTGTACGCGCCAATTATATATATATATATAGAGCGAGTCCTACGTGCCAAAAAACTTGACATGGACAGAGATGCCTAACCGTCATGCTAATATATCTGACTAGAAGATAAGCCGACTACATGAAGCCCCGCAGATAGAGACACAAGAAGACGAGCCTATAGCATGAATGCTGGCTACAAATATGGTGGACCCAGACGTGGGTGAATAGAATTGGTCCTTTTCATGGACACCGTTCTAGGCCCTCCCGAAGTAATGCACAAACCAGTTCCGGGAGGGGAGTCTCCCCAGGAGAGGAGGAGGGACTGTTTTAGTGGCCACACCACACGATGCAGTAGACGACGGTCGCTGTAAGTGCGAAGGCAATTTGAACCCTACCTCACCCACCAAAAAGAAAAAAAAAATTGTTATTGTTATTGTAGCACCATAGCATTCCTTATGCATGTACGGGGAATGCTGCTGAAATGACAGTCCTTGGCCGGATATGAATCCGGGTGTTTCCGGTTACGTAGAATCGACTGTAAAGGGAAGGACTTCTCATTGTTTTTGTTTAAGTTTTGTTTATAAATTTTGACATTATAGGGGTCAAAACCAAAATCAAATCAAAACAATATACATTGCTCTTGTTGTTTTTGTTCTAATTCTGCTAAAATTGAATGTGACTTGGTTAAAACCAAAAAACAAGTTTTCGTTTATTACTATAAAGATAATGTTGTAATCGAAGGTATTTACATATGTACATATGTATATAAGAATTTCTATTGTTGAATATTTCCGTCAATGGAATATACTCGTAAGAAGAGGTTCGGCTGTTTCAAGGTGAAAGGTGACTGGCCTTATGACTGCTATCCTCAGATACAAAGCACACTATGTATATGTTAAGCTAACAGCTTAACCTCCTACAACGTCCGGAATGTAATCGTGGTAGTGCCAACCGTTTCCAGCAGGGTAGCTCAAATATACAGTAACAGAGTAGACATGTTTTTTTGGCTTTCACAAATCATTTTGATATATAAGTGGTAAACTGGACTTGATCGCGGTTTAATGCAACAATCATGTAATTTAGCATTCCCGAAACATTCTGGTCACCTGGGACTAGTGGCACGCAATAGACGAAGCTACATACCTGCCTAAATACTGCTATAAGGGAAGCTACGGGATATCTGCTAATGTTCCTCCTACAAAATCCACTCAGCGAGCCAATTATGGAGCATAACACTATGCTTAGCAAGCAGTTCTTGCTGCGATGCTACTACAGGAACCACCCCTGCAGGCACTTGCAGACACAGGAAGCTGAGCCACCTTCTAGGCACGTCGGAATGCATCTCCTTAACCTTACCGGAACTTTATTCGACATCAGGTAAACTTACCAGTCTACGCACATCGTCTATAAACGACATACATTGGAAGTCCCTCACCACATTCATGACCTGCCCGTATGCTGTTATCGGAGTCCAACCACTTCCTATTGCAGACGAAAAGCTTCGGCTGCCTAAAGATCCTCGACATACTCCACAAATGACCGGTATATCAAGGTAACCCACAGAACACTAACCACCTATTCGCATGCCCCCTTAAACCTATTCATTTAACACCCCTTTCCCTTTGGACCACCCCGTCGAAGAAGCATGCCTCTTGAGCCTACCATTAGATGAGATTAGCGGACAGGCCCGGTGAATTTACTGCGTCTAACAGGGCTTGGTAAGCTATTACAACTACCTCACAATACTCGTTCAGTTCGGCGGACCTGAAGAGGCATTTCGATGGATTTTTGAATTCGGTACTCAGATGCTGATGGGCAAAAACTGATTTAGTGTTTATTATTTAGCAAGTTTAGAAAACCCTGCCTAGATAGATGTTCCATTTCAGCAAACGATGGATGATTTATGCGTCGGTTTAAGTAGACTTGTGAAGAGGCGGTTAGTATTCAAACTGGTATCAGGTGACAGGAAATACCTATACTTATTTTTTAAACACATCTCTTGAACAGAACTATGCCCGAACTTGGTTTTTAAATCTATACGGATGAGTCATATATGCATTTCGTAAGTACAATAAAAATTTTTAATGATAATATTGATTCATGATTCAAAATCTATAACATCTAGACACGTTATACACTTAACGCTCAACAGATGGAAATTACAAACCCAGTAAATAGTAAACCCCGGAAACACAAACCTTATATTTCATAATTACTTTTCCACTAAAATTGCATACTCATGACTCATGCCAAAAAAACGGCTTCAAAAGATAACTCTCATCAGTCTAATTCTGATTACACTGTCCGCAGCATTTTTGAGGACAAAATTGGTGTATATGTATGTGAAAAACATTAATTTCGGAATAAAAAGCGATACAAAATCGGTCAAGAGGGCATACCACGTCTGTTATCTGATAAAATACACATATCTACCATTTTCACATTTTTCATACTCACTCGACAATACGACGCCACGTTTTTTTACAGTGCAGCAGTAGCTGCAGCAGCTTATAAAAAACATGACCAGGAATATGAATGTCAACAACCCCCAGAAATCCATTTCGTCAACGTCAAAATATTTAAACAGATCCAATATCTCCGTGATGAAGCTTGTACTACACGCGAAATTTTTCTGGTGGAAGAAAATTACTGTCACGTTCTTCCTTTACCACTTATCAACTTGTTGCAATCGTTTTATTGAAGCTGTAATAAAAGTAAAGACGTATGGCTCTCATAATTTCAGCTGAATGATTTAAACAACTTACTGTGACCTGATTGGGATTATGCAGTGAAGTTATTTTGTAGGCAACTGAATCTGCAATTATTAATCCGACCATTACCTTTTCACGCACCTATTTTCGATCAGATGCCTGAAATCTGATGCTAGTTTATTGCTCCTTGTTTACGGTTTTTCACAAATTCACTGAAGCATAATTCTAGTTAGGAAGAATGTTTAACAATACTTATATTTAGCTATGTTTAGTGAACAAAATGACATTTCTTTTTCCTTAAGCCGCATCTAGAGACACTGGTGAGAACGTAATTATACAATTAACTTTCGCTAATAATCGGGTTAACATACGAAACTGAAAATATTCGAGTGCATCTTATCGAAACATTTGGAATTAATAACGAAATAAGAGAATATTAGTGGGGCAACATTTTTTTAATATTTATTAGTTATCTTTCAGCCTGAAAAAGAATACGTTAAAAATATTATCATATTAACTTTCTGGGCCTAACTTACGTCCAGTTATGAATTTCAGACCAGTGTGAAAAAATATTAAGTAGGAGTTGCCATGAGTGCTTACTGCTCTCACTATAGTTGGGTTCGTTCAATCGAAATCACTCATGTTGTATTCAAGATTTAAGTGTGTTTTACGGCTGATTTTATATCTACCTAGAAGAACTCCCCGAAGCAAAAAAGTATAAAGACAAAAAGTTGCCGTCCCGCTAACAAAACAATGGTAGGTAAGATTATGACCATGCATCTAAGTAAACTCGCCCTTAGTGATAGTTTATTTATGCTTTCCAGTAAATTAATAGTGTTTTTTTTTTCAATTTCTTATATATCGACATTACAGAATTATTACCATGCGCCCTATCAAAATGTTTCGTATTTCATATGGGAATGGAACTAGAAACATGAATTACTTCCAAAAATTATATATTTAATTCAGTAGAATATATAGGTATGTATTGAATATTATAAAATATAATTAATTTTTTTGTAATAATTAAAGCTCTCGTACATCTATTTTGACGAGCTTGTCTATTCACCTCACCTATACTTTTTGTAGAGAGTGAAAAACGTTATACATTCACCTGGTCAGAGTACATCAATTTGAGAAAACAAATCGAAAATTTGACTGCTCTGGTGCAGGGCGAAATAAATACAATATAATTGGAAGAAAAGAAAACGAGATGAAGCGCCAATTTTCAAGTGTAAAGCATTGACAGACGGCGGCGTTAATTCGTATTACCGGATACTGCAATGATTGTTTTCAGTCCTTCTTTTTAGAAGTTTGATTATTTTTCATTCACAATAGATATTAATTGTCGTTTTTCGGTAGTGCTACCATCGAGAATTCCCTTAATCCGCTTAAATTATCGGAATTATCCCGATTATTTGCAGGTTAGAGATTCACCATAGTTAAAAGCTGTTTACATCGGGCGATTTTTGATAAAATTTCCAGTTGAATACCTTCAATTCTGGTATAAATGGCCTTTTAACAAAGCTAACTTAAGCCATAAGATTGCTTACATTCTGTAATATGTTAGCATGAACCAATTATACACAGTTACGCATAAACGAGACCGTGAATTTGCTATACAAAGCGGGAATGTAAAAAAACTTAGAGTGTATTATAATAAAACTAGGTGTGATATGGTAGGATGTGAAAATGAAGCGTTCCATTTTATGCCATAGAGGTTCACATTTACCGAGGTAATTTTACGATACCTCTATAATTTTCACTTTCAGTTATTACAAGAACACTTAATATCACACAAGAACTAGTTCCTCAAAATTAATATTCCGTAAAATGCAAGAAATTGCAGACATTTTCAAAACCATGCATTTCAACAGCATGTTGCTTCGCTTTGTTTTGTTTACTTTTAGCACTGTCATCAGACAAAATAATATTACGTTCACATATCAGTAGATGATCTACTTTCTCGTGCTTAACTCCCAATCCGTAACTAAAAAGCGAGATTTCCCATATAAAATTTCTCTCCCAAAATCTGAATCTTAAGAAAAGCGTTGAAGTAAAAACTAAATAAAATGGATACTGGCAAAGAAAACAGGTTTGTAGACATAATTCTTATAAAATGTTTGTTAGGTATTATTAACAACGCATTCATATAACAGAAAACAGCATGTGTCCATAAATGTGTGCCCTCTTGTTACTTATTATAAAATGTAATATCGAATTTGAATGCGTATTGCTGCCATAATTTCTTGAAATCGTAGTAAATGTCGTTTATGGATTTCCTCCAACTGTTTGTTATTAGCAGCCAATTGCGCAATTAAATTAGCTATTCCTTCTCCTTGTCTTAACTTCATATTGTTAGGTATAATTAAACAAACCAAAAACATCGAAATAATCTAATCTAAACATCTAAATCGAAATAATTTCTATGAAGAAGAACTTTTCACAACAGTATTGACAGCTGATAGTCAATTTTGCAGGTAATCTGCCATACGTGAACGAGTATATTCATTTTGTGGATTTATTGGTAATTATGGCATATGTGAACGTACCTTAAGCGTAGTATGTACAGTTTTCAAATTCAATTTTTGAATAAGTTCATACATAACAAATCGCTTGGGGAAGTTGCAACTGTGAATGAGTCCTAAAAAAAAGAAGCATAAATCAGCTGTGAATTTTTATAAAATAAAGTATTTCCAAACACACATTTGTAGTTGGAATTAAACTTTTGCTTTTTTTATTCAGATATTTAAAAATAATAAACTTCCATAATGTTATAATGCGGTCGGAACGCAAACAAAAACATAAACACGTTAGCCGACGCAGTGCTATTGATTCCGAAAACATTGGTGTGTCCAAGCCTTCATCCTCGCGCAAAGTGTGTAATAAACGAAACAAAAGGAAAGCGCGGAAAATATCTAAGCGGCAAACAAGAAAACAAAATCTAACTGTGCAGAAAGTTTTGGCAAACAAATTAAAAGGGAAGCAAAGGGAGGATATAAGGTTATGTGAAGCAGTCGTAGAAGTTGGCAACGGTTCAATGGTAAGTGTGCTGACCAAAAGATAAGGTGGCTATTTATTTACGTAGATGACCACGCGTCTGTTTATTATTATGTTTTACAAAGTTAGCAACATATTTTTCATCAACGTAAGCAGCGCATGCGTGGTAGAACTGTCAGTGTCCTTCACCACCGATAAGGAATTGCCAAGCGATCCTAAATTTTAATGTAAAAAGTGCGGCATCGCTTTTTGATTCTATGCTATTTCAATATAAATTATTTTTTTTAATTTGATCATTACAAGTTAAGTTTGGATAAACTTTGCATTACTACGGCGGAGAGCACCGCCCACCACCCCAATTAAAAACAGTAAGGACCCACCAATCTAATTACGAAATTCGTAACTTTTTATGACCCTCTAGGACCCCCAGGCAAAGCGTAAAAATTACGTTTTTATAACGACCGTGTTTGCTTATTGTTCTGAAATATCTTTGAAGAGAATTGTTAACCCAGCAAGCATTTAACTATGGTTTTATAATTCATGATATTTGTAAAAATGTTGTTTATAGTAAAATTTATAAGAGTCCCTATCATTTATTTCAAATTTTCACTGGAAAATACTATTTTATCCGGAAAATATAGGCAAATAATTTTATAAAAAAAAAATCGTACGAGAACTTTAAAATATGAAATTCCTTTTTACCTTTTGTTGTTTTCATTTAGTTTACCATTAGGTTTGATGCGAGGTGTAAAAATGAACGTATTCGGAGAAAAGAGCATTTGAATTTATAAATTTAACATATACAATATATTATACTTAAGTTAATGTTAATATTTATCGAGTTTTTGTAGAAAATATGGTTTAAATATATTTACCTTAAGAAAGTAAAGTTTTACCCCTGAGTGTATAGTATTAACTTTCGTGTATATAGTGCTTGAAAAGTGTTTTTTGTTAATAACTTTTGAACAGAGATAAAAATCCAGGTGTTTAATCCTGGATCAGTTCGCGTCGATGGTACCCTCTTGATTTTTGCTGATCAATTTTTCCAGTTATTCCATAAAGTATATAATTACCATAAAAAGTACTAAAAATCAAAAGGTTGATATATTGATTTGTGTGTAAAATATTTAAAATTTGGTAGACATTATAAACATATCTTTCTTGGTAGTAAAGAAATCGTAAATACAGGCCTATGAAAGGGCGGGTATGTAATCGCATTCTAAAAAAATAAAGCACGCTTGGCAACTCTAATGACTCTTATAACGGTTCTGCATCCCATAATATACGATATTCCCCTTCAATGGCCCCAAGAATAATAGAATTCTGTATTCTATTCGCCTTGCAATGGCCCTTATCCACAGAATGAGCTGTCAAGAGGAAGACTGAAAATCGTTTACTCAGGTTGAATCATCCTTATTAGCAGCACGGCAAAAAGTCTTCCGTATTACAAAAAGACATTTCTATTGATTTTCACAAGTCGAAAGTGCCGCGTAAATTTCGCTAAAAATTAAGTTCAAATAAAATAAGTGACCATATAAATACTAGTGCATTGAATTAAGACACCAACAATGGAGGAGTTATGGCACAATACATGCAAACACTTTGCAGTATCTGAAGATGTGGCCAAAAGCTGGTACACACGAATAAAACAACGTCTAAATGAAAGTCAATCCAAACGTTATTATCACAATTGGAATGAAATGATGCAACATAAGCAAACACATTTACAGCACTGTAAGCCTGCTCTTGTGTTGGCTGCATTCTTTCAATACTATTCTTACGATGGCGTACAACCTTGTGCGAAAGGGAATTGTGCAGCATTTGAAGAATTTTGTTGCGATGCATCGCTAGAAGACGTAAGTAGTTTATTCATATTCTTTAGAAGTATGAAATACCTTTTTTCTTGTAGACAGAGTCCAGGAATCTGATATTGAAACTTCTGGGTGATAAATCGACAGAGAACGAGCTGAACACGACGTTTGAAGATGATGCGAACATACTGCAAGACTTGGATCTTGTTATACTAGCGTAAATAAACTTTAAAAGATTTTAATAATTTCTTATACTTGGCCTTTGTATCAAGGAACTATAATTTTTATTTTTATAGCGCAAATGCGGAAGATTATAAACGCTATAGTCAACTACTCCGTAGAGAATATGAGCATATGAGCGATGCGGATTACAAAAACATGCGTTTAAAGGTATTTTAAGTTCTGTTGTTGTTGTTGTTGTTGTATCATAAACATTCTCCATACATATACGGGGAATGCTGCTGAAGTGGCAGTGAAGTGCTGAAGTGGCCGTACTTTAAGTTCTGTCATAGTTTAATTTAATGTGCATTAAATTTTTAGGTACTTCAAGCATTGCTAAGTATACCAAATATATTTTCAACACCGGAATTTCAAGTTCGCTATGAAGCTGCAGCACGTTCAAATATGAAAGATGAAATAAACGCTCTAAAAGCATAGTAAAACTGTCGGGCCGAATGATTTTGTTAAAAAACACATACACGTACATAATGAGTGCATAGTATATATGAGAAATACAGGAATCAGAAAACAAAGTAACGTTTAGAAAATGCAACTCATCAAATGAAGGTTAACTTAATGCAAAACAATATGTTTATGTACATATATGCTTGTACGTGCGATTTAAAAAATATTTAGCTATGTTATTAACATTGCATTTGTGGGCGGTGGTAATTTCCAGATATTCATTAGTTTTTGAAATGTATTTATTTATTATTTAAATGGTGCGAAATCTCAACGTTGTCAAATCGATATTAAACTACCAAACATTCAACCCACCTTGTAAATGGAGCCCGGCTTACTTTTTCTCAATTCTACGCCCCAACTTACAACAAATATATATACATGAATTTATTAAAATTATAATTGTGTGTGTATTTAAAAGAAATGATTGCAATAAATATGTAAAAATGGAAAAAATGTGTTTTATTGAATAAACTATTATTTGGCATTTTGGATAAATTAACTAATTCGAAGAGCTTTAGATGAAGGCAAATGCGTAAGCATATATTTTCTGCACTCGATGCTTTTCGACTTATTACTTTACCAAAATGGCAGAGGTATTATAAAATTGCTTCGATGGAAACCAAACAGGTATGTATAAGGGAACAAGCTAAAGTGAGAATCTAAAATTTGCGCAAGAATATACATGTGTACATATGTATGTTCATGTTTGTCCTCACATGGTATCGGTTTTTCTAAATTATAATTGAACTATTGTAAATTAAAGAAGTGTGAAGGTTGAAGCACTAATTTTTCCTAGATTGAGAACTTCACTTTTTTTCGTAGTATTATACTATTTTCTTTCCGATTACGCAATTGCTTTTCGAACCAGCGCCTGCAAGGCATTTTTTTTAAATAACCGTTATATATATGTATGTATGGCAGCTAAATTCGTCCAGTTTAAATTCGTCAAATTATTTCACTTTTTAATTGAACGGACGAGCGTACGGGCGGCAAAATTTTGGTTACATTTTTTTGATGTTAATAGAGAAAATATTTTCGCGTTTATTTAAAGAGGGCAGTGTCATACCTTTTTCTTAATATTTTTGAACAATCTTATTTATTAATTATATTTATCTATTACGTCTTTCGAACCTTGCTGAAATATGTAATTTTTAAAAATTACCGTAATAACCCAAGAAAGCTTGGTTATTAACCGATTCCTCCTATACCAAATAGGGCGAGTGTTGGACTAAGTAAATAATTAAATCAGTTCAACTTTAGCTTGTTGTCGTTATAGGTAAGTAGACACCGATGCTATATTAGTAATACCAGTTGCAATTTACTTATATCTCTGCATATATTACTGATAAGTTTCAATAATTTTGACTCTCTTTTACATATAAATATATATATATATTCCAAGCCGAAAGTGATGGAGACTCCTCAAATTAGCCATATAAGAAGAAGCGGTGACTTTGAAAAGACTCGCGACAACAGGGTAAGCTTAAATTGCTAAATATTTTTTTATTCGCACTTAATCTTGTCATATTGTTTTAAAAGCAGCAACGTCGCTTATACCTACGTAATAATAGGCTTAGTAATCGTAGCTCTTTGGGTAGTAATACGACGACGGCCAGTCAAAAAATTACCAAAAAAATTCTGCGAGCCATAAAGCGGCGCCAATTACAAAATGATAATTCAAAATATTTAGAACGAAGGAATAAATTAAAACGTAAATTGAATTTGACAAATAATTCCAAAAATGAAAGCGAAGTATCCACCTTACTTAATAATAGTCTCGAAGAAGGTGAAATAATCTCGGATGATGAAGTCAATAAAAGTCCTTCTACCAACAATTCATCTACAGTTATTGGTGAAGATAATGATGATGACTGCATTTGTATTGAACCGCAAATCGAAAAAATCGTTATTGATGACGAAGAGCCAGTCACATCTCGCTCAATAGCTAAAAATAACATTTCCTCTGGTTATGTTTCTATAATTCAGAGTGTAAATGATCGCAAAAGTAGACTCGCCGGCCAGTTACTCACATCAACCCCATATGACGAGGGACCCATACGATCGGTTGAGCAAAATTCTACACAGAATATCGAGCAGGATCACTTAAGTGATGTATCTAGCCTTTTTTATGAAGATGTTTCTAGAAACAACTTTCTAGAAAGCATCAATTCTGAAGACACTTTCATCAGTTATACTAGAATGTCGAATTTGGTTAGAAACCCCAAATCGAAGGCGAGAAAACGAAGAAAAAATAAATCGCGAAATGACATTTCGACTTCGGAAGATGTAATAATTTTGGAAGACACAGTCAACGATACAACACAAAAAGTAACCGAAAAGGAGAACGAAATGGATGACTCCGTAATATTTATAAGTGAAACTGTTGGAAAATCGGATAAACCTGCTCCAATGCTCGATTTTGTGCCGCTGAGCAGTAATGATGTACCGAATGTAAGTTCTACAAAAATCAATTTAATGGAATCTCAAGCTTAAACGCATTTTGCAACTATGGTAAATACATTCTAGGCCTGTGCCCATTATCGTCTCGATTTGTAGATATATTAGATATTATATTGTATTTTATTTCCGAAAATAACCGCTCCTCTATTAACTTTAACACTAAGATCACTAAACTTTAATCGTTTGATAAATCCAAGCGTTGTTGTTGTTGTTGTTGTAGCAACACAAATAATCCCCATACATATACTGGGAATACTGCTGAAGTGACAGTCCTTGGCTGGATATAAAGCTGGGTCGTTCCGGTTACGTAGAACCGACTGTTGTGGGAACGATCCAAGCGTCGTGCTACCAGACGGTTGCACAATCTGCCAACTCACCGCTTCTTTCTGCAGCGATGCGGTCCAAGGAACCATCTGGAAAGCAAATACTTCCAAAGCCATTAAGTCCGATAGTATCAACATGCTGATGTTGAACAATATGGGTCATATGGGGTAGACTATGTCATTAGGGTATTCAACTTGTCCGTGGTCACGCTCAAGTGAAAAGTGGAACTTGTGGAAACCCACCAGCCTAGGGGAATCGTATCGCCCAATAACTCTCCTTTTCCCAGTAGTGAAGACTCTAGAAGTCCTGCTACTCCCATTCTTAGGAAACATCCGACCCCAGCTACACATCCGCATGGGTTCTGCAAAGTACATAGGACCACGACAGCACTTAACGCCATAAATCCGCAGATAAACCATGTGCTTAACCAAAGCTGCTCTTGTGAGGAAACGGCCCTAGTAGCGTTAAACATATCGATGGTTTCCATATAATCACTCATTCTACGCTACTAGATGATATTCAACAGTTGTTGTTGTGTTTGTTTTAACAGTGATAGAAACCGCGTCAGTGTAGGGCATGTCACCGGTCGTCTTCGATCCTGACGTGCCTAGGAGGCGGCTCTGGCTCAAGCAGGTGTCTGCAAGGGTGAAACCTACAGTAGCACCCCAGCAGGAACTGCTTGCTGAGCAGTTGATTGTGCTCCATTACAGGGACCATTTGTGCCTCATTGTGAAGGTGTTGAATAGGGGGCATCAGGAGGCAACCGGTCGCTGGCCGAATGGCAGTATTTTGGCATGTCTGTAGCTTTGTCCACTGCGTGTCACTAGTTCCAGGCGACCAGACAAGCGCAGCATAGTTTGGAACCGGCCGGCCAATTGGCTTAAATGTCGATAGCAACAGTTCCTTGCCTTTGCTCCAAGTGCTGCAGGCAAGCGACTTGAGGGCCTTGTTGCGATTTTGGACCCATAGTGGCTAATGCGGTTGTATGCGCTGAGAAGGAGAACAAACTGTCAAAGGTCACACCCAAAATTTTAGGATTGTTTACCGGCGGAATGGGTGTGTCATCGACTTTTACACTGAGGTACAGTTTGACTTCCTTTGTGCAGGTGGTAAAGAGGGTCGCCGTGCTTAATCTTCCTCTGCTTTGATATTTGGCCTCTTCAGCGCTGGCGGGAGTGACGACTGATAAATATCATCCCCTTGGTTGGCGGGTTTCCCTGGTTTCAGTAGTGGGACCACTCTCCCTGCTTTCAGGGATGATGAGAGTGGCCAAGGACAAATAGTGGTTGGACTCCGATAACGGCATTCGGGGGTCGGGAGCTTAAGAAGGTGGTAAGTGTCTCGCAATGAATGTCGTTTATAGCCTGTCTGTACACTGTCCGTTCCAGTAATTGTCGATCTGTTTTATCCTGGATCTCGTCGGCGTAATTGAGGAGGTGCCTCCTGACGTGCCTGAGAGGCGACTCAGGGAGCATTTGAGGCTCGTCGAAGTGGGGACATCAGGAGGCATCCCATCGCTGTCCGAATGTCAAAGTTTGGGCAAGTCTGAAGCTTCGTCCATTGCGAATCACTTGTTCCAGGCGAAAAAATTGTATGCTTTTACAACAACAACGACACCATCAACCATTTATTCACGTGCCTCGTTAAACCCATTCACCTAATACCTCTATCCCTTTCGACCCACCCCGTCGAAACAGCATGTTTCTTGGGCCTATCGTTAGATGAAATCAACGGCGACGGCCGGTTATTTCACCGTGCCTGGCAGAGCTCGATGAACCGCTACATGAACAACAAAATTCTAAAGTGATTTTTAGGCAGATTTTCTCTTGCAGTTTATGTTGCGTTACACCATATAACATATATACTACTATTTGATTTTTGCCACTTTGATATTTTTAAATTGTTGTTTAATCTTTCATTGTAATATTGCAGCCAATCATCGTGCCGAAGAGTCCGCCACGTACACCGAGAAGAGCAGCTATAAAAAGTGGACTCTTCACAAATAGCGAGAGAAAAGAGTTAGTTGCTTACAACAATAATACGTACAATCCAAATGCTGATGATCCCAAAGCGGCAGAAAAACAATCAAAGAAGCGCTTAATACTCATCGATGGCTGCAACGTCGCTTTTAAGTAAGTTATTTTCGAAAATGTTTGTGCATAAAATAAAAAATCTGAATACAACTCAGTAGAACTGGATATGAGGAATACGTACAAATCCAACGAAATTTAGTAGTGGGTATTTTTTATTTAAAATTTACTTTTATATGAATATAAAGACTTTTTCATGGATCGCCCTCGTACTTGTTACAAGCGTCTAAAGTATATTCTAAAGACTTTCGTGAAGTTTTGAATGTTATTGGTTTTATTAATAAATTAATACTTTACATTTCTTTAATTCTCTTAGTCATGCTCTCAACAAGGAATTTTCGGTAAAAGGTTTAAAAATATGTATTGAATATTTCGAAAAAATGGGGCATGAAGTTAAGGCTGTTGTACCACAATTTCGTATGCACAGATGTTCCGAATCTTCGGCAATGTTCGAACTACATAGAGCTGGTAAAATTGTGGTTACGCCTTGTAAAAACTTACCAGGAAAATTTACAATTAGTTATGATGATCGGTAAGTACAATAAGCTGCAACTACACACATATATATAGACACGAGTGCGCCAAATTTCTTAAATTGTTCTCTTTTGTTTCTTGTAATGCAGTTTTATCTTACAATTGGCTTCCGAAATCGATGCAGCCATTGTTTCGAATGATAACTACCGTGACCTGATTAATGAAAATTCCGCCTTCAAAAAACTAATCGAGAATCGTGTTATTGGCTTTACCTGGTGCAATGACCTATTTATGGTAGCCAAAGATCCATACGGCAAATGGGGTCCATCATTACAAACTATTCTCAATCGGACGTAATCTAAACAACCGCCAAGTCTTTTGCACTCTAGTTTTAGAAAATGTAATATTTATATATGTACTTATCTTTTATAGCAACTTGTCCGCTTGTATATTCGGAGTTATCCTTTTTAGTTTCTTACATACAGTACTGTGCCTAAGCAAAGCAACTTTTTTGCCATGAGTAGAGATTAAACCTATATTTGTTTTAATCCCCGAATTCGGATTATTAATCTTTGTTTCTGACAATATAATAAATTGTTGTAATTAATTCCTAAATGATAAGCAGTCATAAAAGTAGCCGTGCAAATACTTGGTAAGCGATGGGTCAATCTTACGCTCTTTTGTTAATAAATATGGAACCTGGAGTTGCATTTATGTTTTAAAATACGAACTAGGAGGCCGGCCATGATAAGTGAAAAAACGGGTTAAACACAAGAAATCGCTTAACAGAATAAGGTTTTTGAGGGTATTTGTAGCCATTTTTCGAATTACTGGCCTGTTAATGATTTTTAAGAAAAAATCTGAATTTTATTTATATGTACATGTATGTATATAAAAATATTAATCCCTAACCCTGTTGAAATAGATTTTCCTAAACATGCTTCGAAGTATATTATGTATGACTATGCTTTAGAAAATATGCTACCCATGGCTGAAAAGAATTCTTTGCTTAGCTTTTGCGCTGTATGTGTTTTCATGTATATGTGGAGGAATATGTTAATACAATACTTTTCGTTATTATTATTTATGTCTTTTGTTTTTTTTTAAGCATGTGAATAAAATATGAACTAATTTATTCAGTCACTTTTTTTGAGGTTTTATGTATCGGGAATAAACTATTTTTAAGCATTTCAATTTCGAAATTCGAAGACTGAGCACAATAGATCTGAAAAAATTCGAAGTGAAAAAACGGATTAGCCTCAGAAAGACCTCATTACATAAAAAAGTGAAATTCAGAACTAATTTACTCAGTTGCTTTTATAGCCAATAAACGGGCTTGTTAACATTTTGCTGCTAATCTGATACTTTCTAAAAAGCTTGGCTATGGCTATGGTTATGAGTGTGGCACCTCTAATTGAGCTTTAAATTAAATTTTCGTAAAACAAGGTCTTTATGTTTCTAGATATTTTTCTTCGAAGCTTTGCAGAAATACATAGGAAAAAATTCAATTTGTTTGGCAAAAATATATGCAGTACCGATAGAATGAGTATACAAGGTGGCGCAAAATTAATCACCTTACCGAAAGATTTATTATTTTTACAAATGGCGTCGTACGCCAATCGTATTTGACACTTGTCAACTAAAGAGCTGCAGTATAAAAACAGACAAGCAATGGAGCGCGTAAGGGTCAAAATAGAGATTTCTATCACACAACATCTTTTAATTTAGTAAAAAAGTTATTCAAAGACAAAATTGGATGATTAATTTTTAACCACCTTGTAGATTTTTATTATTATTTCTTATTCTTATATTTAGCACTACAATGCAATCAATGGTGTAATATAGATAGGGTATAAACGCCGTCCCTTAAAAGATTTAATTCACTTCTGTTAATGGAGCGCTGGTCTCGGTGCTTCGTTACTTGTGTTTGCCGCACTAGCGCAGTTAACGGTCAAGTCCGTGCGACTTGCACCTACTTCGGTGATACATGTTTCGATCGTTGTTGTGGAAGCTGTCATTGCCATGGCACCACCCATAGCACCCTCCTCCATCGCACGTAGCTGTTGCTTCGCATCTATGTAATTCGCCATAGCATTCTCGTATGTGGGTGGATTATCACTGATTGGCATGGATGTATCTGTGCCAACAGGGCTGTTCGGCGGTAAGCACATGTTTCCATTCCCTTGGGCGTGCAGACGGGCTGTGGATAAAGAAAAAAGGTAAGACAACAAATGAATATGAAGGAGGACGCTACAATACAAATTCTATAATTTCATTTAAATATTGTATTGAGTTGGTTTCTGCAAACAATATTGGAAATATTGAAAGGAAAACTGATAAGATAGGCTGGTTATCAGTTTTCAATAAATTCCGATGGATCAATTTTCAAAATAATACTATAATATCCAAAAATATGTGCAAGCTCCGAAAGTATAAAAAATTCGAAACACCTGCTAAAATATATCAACAAGCTTTTGCACACATACAAAATGAACTCAAGGATTACACCTTCATATACACAGACGGCTCCCAAAGCAATAATATGATCGGATTTGGCGTAACTACCGAAAATGAAAACTTAATATAATAGTATCCAACCTAGCTGCATACAGTACAGTCTACTCTGCTGAATTAATTGCTATCATGTCGCCTGTTAATATAATTAGAAATAAAATAGGTAAATTTGCAATTTGCTCCGATTCACTTTCATCTCTCGATGCCATATCCAATATCGAAAACAATGATTACTATCCCAGTTCTATCCGTAGTATTTTACAAACAAAATACCCAAATATTTTACTGATATGGTCCCCGGGCCATGCCCTTATAAAGGGTAACGAATTTGCTGATAGCACAGCTAAGTCCGCCACCATAGCTCCTGTATTAACAACTACTAATCTAAATGTTAATGATATAGCTGAATTTCTCAAGAAAAAATTCATAAAACAATATAAATCTGAGACTTGGCAAAAATGCTCAACTTGGTACAAAGCGCAAAATGTTAAAAAGCTTGATTTAAGCAACTTCCTAAAACACGCTAACCTTTCACTTTCTAAAATGGACCTTGTTAAACTCACGCGAGTACGTCTGGGCCATTCAAAATTAACCCATAATCACCTTATCGACAGCAATACCCCCAGAACATGTCAGTTTTGTAACTCCGCCCCGATCTCCATTAATCACGTTATGTCCGAATGTTATCCCTTCAGCTCACTAAGAAACCATATATTCCATAACACCGATCCCATTCAATGCATTTCCAACCCCACAATCGATAATATTAAAAAAATTATAGCTTTCTTAAAAATATCAAAATTATATTACGAAATTTAAACAAACATGTCGAATAAATATATTATATCTCCTAATTTATAATGAAATTCTAAACGACGCATAAGCACTTAGTATTAGCACTAATTTTACATCATAAGAAGAAGCTGAAGGCCTTAGCAGCCATAGCTTTCCTAACTAGGCTTATAATTTTAATTATAAGCTTCAATTTGTAATAATAATAATAATGTGCAAATGTCGCTAGCATTTAAAACCATGTTAAAAGCTTGTTAAGCGTGGCATACACGAGGACCCTTGTTTCAAACTTGAGTTACGAACATGCAATGTTCGTATATGAGCGGTTTGAAACAATATGCGTAATATCAGTTATTTTGTGGATGCAAAAGAGTACATATGGCCTCAATCGTACAAATGGAGGATTGGAGGTTTTTTTGTTTTTTTTGACACCTGGAAAGTGCTTCCAGAGTTTTGGATGGTCAAAAATTATCAATACAAAAACAAATTTAGAAAAGAGAGGCTTTTGAAAAACTTCTTAAAATGTATAAACAAATAGAACCAAAAGATTTGTTAGTTACGCAGTGGATAACAGTTTCAGTTCCTTTAGTAAATTAATACGCAAAAATTAAGCTCTTTTCAAGTAGAAATCTTGACCCAAATCAAACAATATTATTTTTATTTTTGGTTCAATACATTCCTAACATTCATCAATAATTAATATTTTTAAGAATTTATTTTACACATATGGCGCGCTTCCAAAAAGTTGGGAAGTATAGGTCGGCACCCCTTCGACTGCTCATAAAAAATATCTAAACGGCTTAAAACTGTAGGTCCCTCCATTTGTGGAAAAACATCAAGACGCACGCCACAAATAGGAGGAGGAGCTCGACCAAACACCCAAAAAGGGTATAAGACAGGTGTCTCGCATTTTATAAACGAAGTTAGTCCGTCATCGGGTATATGAAACGAGACGGATTTGTGTATATCCGGCTTAGAATAAACACTCCAGCAGCATTTAATAAAAATTGATAAGGGGAATATTTTGTGTTTTATGATTTTAAAACAACATCAAAGAAATACCTTAAAATTGCGTGTTTGTCTCCAACGCAGCTATCCTAAGTTAATTATCAGTGTAAGAGCTTGAACCTCAGAACTTGAAAAAAAAAATGGTTGCAAATTATCAAAACCGTATTGTTAGTGTGCTCGTTGAGAAGCTACCATGAGCTGACCTGATATACCATGGGCTTTTTGAATTTGTTACTTTTCTGCTTGGTGTAAAGATAGAGGAGCATCCCAGTACTGAAAATAATTTTTTAAATTTTGCGTTTTAATATTTTTAAAAAAGGGCTTGAGCTGGTAAGTCTGCACTATTTCTTTAACAAACTGTGTTTGCTTTCATTTAACCAAATTACCCAATTCAGCATCAAAATTCCTAAGTTGTGGTACCTGTTGAACTACAACTAAGGCACTTTAGTGAAAAGGTTTGTTGGACACATAAATATATATGTAGGTAAAATAAAAATAAAAGTCAAACGAAAACAAATACGCGGGAGAGTGGGCAATAATACTGCTTCAATAATAACAGCTACTCGTAAAAACGCATCCATAATACTCTACTCAGAGATGCGCCGCGTCCAACTACTCATCAAGAGCAAATCGTATAAGCATTGCGTTTGCTTGGCAGTCGGGTGTTGTTGCTCGCGGTAAGCGCATGTGTTGTATGGGTGTGTTAAGGTCAAAGTCGGTGCCTTTATCGTCATCGTTGTTCCGTCATAAACATTCAAAATTTATTAAATCGGTGTCAAAAGTCATGTTAGGGCTAAAGTTATAGCATTTCCACACGTGTTTGTTCAATACTTTACGAGCGTCTTGCCTGTGGCAAATTCTAAAGATTTCACAACTATTGACAAGACATCATAGAGTTGTGGTGTAAGTGAAATTCGCACTGCGTTGCCAAATGTGCTCTGCAAATATTTGTTTAATAGAAAATTCAATTAAAATTATACATTGTTTATGTAACCACGTCACACGTCACGGAGCCGCACGATTACACTTGGATTTCAAAGTTATTGAGTACCAAAGTGCTATTGCTTGCCGTTTTTATTGTTGTTTCTTTCGTTGGGGGCATAGGTTGGCGGTTGGTTGTATAGGCAGAGTGAAAGTCATGAAAAACAAATAATCGACAGCAACAGAGTGAACAGTACTCCACAGGTATTCTTCGCAGTTCGTCTTGAGCAACGAAAAACGTTTAACACGGTGCAACGCGGAGGAGCGCGAGTGTTTCTTGTTTCTATTTAGTTTTGGTTTTTGTGAATTAAAATCAGCTGTTTTATACGGTAGTGAGCCATACAGATATACATACTTAGATAAATACATACATATGCGAGTATTTGATTGGAAGTTTTTGGTTTGGTGCTCTCAGATTTTTAGCACCAGTTTGCTATCAGTTGGTGGCACATTGAAAAATATTTCAAAGTTATAATTATGATTGATTGATGGATTGAATAGTCATTAAATCATATGGTTTTTAAAATTTTGTGTTAGACTTAAAAAAGGGAAGCGATGCATGGTGCACGGATAGAACAGCGCTCCAAAAGATAAACTGGAACTGCCCAGATTTATAATCATCCAAATAATTTCCATTCAGCTGTATGACGAAACAACAAAAATAAAGAAGTCATCCAACATTATTATGGTGTCGCTCATGCATAAATGCAGATATTTGAATTTTAAAAAATCGGTTATTAAATTAAGACTTAAAAATAGATTAGAATTGTAGGGACATATAATTTAAAAAATTGTTTTTATTTTTTTGATTGTGGTGTTTCAGTTTTTGAGATATTGTACGTATTAGCACGAGGGGTGGCGGATAAGTTCGCAACTTAGGATTCTAAAGCCAACGCAACCTAAGTAAGATATAATATTTTTTATTTTTCATTTATTTATATTCTTTCTTTTATACTTTATTGCTCCCTCAATTAAATATTATATATAGCTATGAACAGAGAATTAACGCATTTCGCCACAATAACAATAACAACAGTTATTTTTTCAAAAATCTATACCGGAATATTATTAAAAAATAAAAGAACGCTAAATAAATACTAATTCAATATCTACAACTATAAGGAGTTCGAAAAATCGGGATTTATAACATTTTGAACAGGACACTGAAAGCAGTCTCTGTACAATTTTTTCTTTTGGAAGTCAATTTTTCACCACTTTGCTGTATAATTGGGGTAGTTATCATGATTGAATAACCAGTTTACTGGCATGGACTCGATGGAACATGACTCCGTCGCATTTTTGAGAACAACAATAAATGTACGAGTATATGATATTATACCTATATACAGCCATGGACAGATAAATAGCACAAATGTGAACCTTATATGCTAAGTTAAGTTTTTAGTACGAACTCTGCTTTGATCAAATAAATTTGTTTGTTTACATTTATTACCGCTATTAAGCTTACATTTATGCGAGGAATTTACCGTTTTTTTCGATGGAATTTTTAGCGTTATATTTTATTTATGCTTGATTGAAGTTGACACAAAAATAGCACATTTTAACTTGTGCAGCGGAGAGTAAAACTTTAATATTGTTTCAGAGATATTTAGTATAATTTTTTGTTTCTTAAATAAAATTTTAAAGTAATTACTAAAAATGGGACGTGGAAAACACTGCACGCCGGAGAAAAGAGCTCTTATATACCGTATGAGTCAAAACGGAAAAAGCTATGCAGAAATAGCTGAAATGATGATGTTCTCTCGGAAAATGGTTTATAATGCTCTTAATTTAGTTAAGAAAGATTCATCCTATCTAAGCAAAAATACGGGTAGAAAACCAAAGCCGTGAAAAACTGACGTTAATGTAGATAGAGCTACAATATGCAAGAGCAATGCAGATCCTTTTAAGTCGACACGGCAAATAATGCTTGAAATAAACCAAAAATCTGGTCTACAGGTGTCCAAAAAGCTTGTAGGTAGGCGACTTAACGAAGCCCAGCTGTTTGGCCGCATAAGCCGAAAACACCACTCCTCTCAAAAAGACTATCACACACCGACTTGCCTTTGCAAACACCCATAAAGACAAATCTATTCAGTTTTGGAAAAACGTACTTTGGACCGACGAAACCAAAATACATAGGACGGGACCAGATGAGAAATCTATTGTACGTCGTCCAAAAAATCAAGCGCTAAATCCTAGGTTAACAAAAAAGACGACTAAACACGGCGGCGGAACCATGGTTTGGGGAACTGGATATACTCCAGAATAAAATGGAGCCATTTGTGTTTCAGTTTATGCCATTAAAAAGGACATTTATGCAGGAAATGATCCGAAGCACACTGCAAAGACATTGAAGCAATGGCTCAGAAGAAACAAAATTTATGTACTGTATTAGCCGGCGCAGAGCCCTGTTCTCAATCCAATAGAAAAATTTGTGGAATGACGTTAAGGTCAAATACGCTAACAAAAATTTTAAAAATGTTGATGATTTGTGGGCCGCAGTTGAGCAGGCTTGGTACTCGATTCCAAAGGAAAGGTGCCACAAGCTTGTAGAAAGCATGGAGCGACAGCTTGAAAAAGTAATCAAAAACGGTGGATATAGTACAAAATACTAATCTGGTAAAGCAATATTATTACTTAACTATCTGATTTATTTACTATTTATGCTTTTATTTGGAATTTTTTAGGATGTGCTATTTATGTGTCCACGAGGTTTCGTGAGTTATCAACGTTCTCGTAAATTAAATCAGAACTGAAATTCTTTTTGACAATTTTTTTGTTTTAAAGTGGAAGTAAATGTTTTTTATTTTTTATGTTGCTTTTTTCCCAATAAAAAATAATTATTTAAAAACATATTCAACTCTTTGCTTTCAAAGTCTAAATGTGCTATTTATATGACCATGGCTGTATAAGAATATCCACATTGTCATTTATTCTCATTATTGGTCCAACTCCGTTCGAAGGAAATGATCCCCAAAATTTTCAAGCTGTCCCACCATGCTTTACGGTCTTTGTTGTGCTGTACGGTGATTGAACTCTTGGTTTTTTTTTACGATGAATAAAAGTCCTCCCATCAGGGTCAGTCAGATTAATTTTAGTTTTTCGTCCGTAAAAGGTATTTTTTCCAGAATTTTACAACTTTGCTTCTATGGACAATTTGCGAAAGACAAACGTGCCTGGATATTTTTTTCGACAGTAGCGGTTTATTTTTGCTGATACGCCCATACGTTTTTTTAATAAGGTGTCTTCACACAAGTCTGTCTGATATATTCAAGCTACATTTCTCATTTATTTCCAGCGTTATCGCTCGAGTGGATGTTAATGTTTTCCTTTCAAGTGAGTAGTGAGGCACTCTTCCTATTTTCCTGCCCAATAACGATTTTAAAGGACGCAACTATATAAGAATTTGCAATTATAAAAAATAAGAATTTACCGAAAAAATAGCTTTAATCATTTTAACTAATGATTGAAAGAGAACTGCGCTATTTCCTTGTCCACCACAATAATATGCATTTCGAATAAAACATCGTAAGAAGAAACATTAAAAAACTTAACGGGAGCTATTGTCCGATATTAGAAAGAAGTGATTTACAGCATAATATTGCCATAAAAATATACATATACGATTATCTGGTAATCTTTTATTTTATTTATTTGTCGTTACTTTATCATTGATTCAAAATGATTAGAACTGTCTCCAAATATTTAGTTTTCGTATTTTTATTTTGTGAGCTTCAAATAAATTCCCATGCAAATGTTACTTCATGAATTACATGCAACATGACTTGTTTTCAGTTATTTCTGGAATAAATTACGCTCTATTATTTTTAAGACCAGTGGCAGTAAGCCAAGTGATAACAGTGAGTAAGTTTCGAAGTATTTATTCACTGATCATAATTTCACTTCGAGCTTTCCAATCGGACACCCTCCCCTTTCCATCAGTACACTATTAGGTTCGTAAATCATGGTTAAGGTAATGATGTAGGATTTTTTCTCAACCTTATTTCGAATTCAAAGCACAATCGTTGTTCAATATACCCACATAGTATGTATAAGTATTTTAAGAGTCACTATTGATGGAATTTGCCGATCGGATGGGAAGATCACTTAGTTGCATGTATTTACATATGCCGGAGGGCGATCGATTTTAAATTAAACACGTTTTTTATTTAATCTTTCGCATCTGAAACTAGGCATAGAGCCTGCTGCCCTTGGTTCACACACGTATTAAAATTAAAATATATATGTAGATGTTAGATTCTGAATAAATATTTATATGTGAAAATAACATATACTATAATTTAATAAAGTCAATTAAATCCATTTTTTTAATAAGGGTGAATAGTTTAATAAAAACTATTGTGTATGTGAGTGTGCGTATGTACATATGTATAATTACTTTCATTTATGTATGTGCTTAACAGGCTCACTCCAGAATGATGTTATTTTTAGCTCTTCTCTTATACAGAAAATGTGAAAACATTAATATTCAGTGAAATGATAAACAAACATTTTTCACCTGAGTACGCCACAAGCAGCAGTTAATACCCACGCACAGTCACCACCCACCTAACTACATATCCTCTGTCATCTGCACTCTATATATTTTTCATATCGCATTAATTGTTCCTTTCTCCCAAATTACAGCTACAACATTTACAATCCTTCGAACATTACGCCACAACTGCTCTTCCAAATAAGTCAACAAAAAACAAAACAAGTGTGCCATAAATGTTTCGACGTGTCCTTTCATACAGCATCATTGGTGCTGGCGTCATCAGTACTGGTCTCAGTCTACACACCAACGACTATGATGTCAATTCCTTGGGTATTGTGCGTCTCAGTCGTTCAGCAATTACCGTTTTCGATGTGGCACTCACTTACAAACGCGAACTGTATTATCGTGAATGGGACAAAACCTCGCCCGAGTACAAAGCGGAAAAAAGTCGTGTACATAAAATAGCTGCCCAAAAGCTGCTAGACCTCATCTGTATTAATAAGGGGGTTTACATAAAAACTGGTCAACATGTTGGTGCGTTGGATTATTTACTCCCCAAAGAATTTGTACAAACAATGAAAATACTCCACTCAAATGCGCCACAAAATCCCGTCGAAGATCTATACAAAGTCATCCGTCAAGATTTGAAACGAAACCCTGACGAAATTTTCGAGTCATTTGAACCAAATCCACTTGGCACGGCTTCGCTTGCCCAAGTACATAAGGCCACACTGAAGACTGGCGAGGTAGTCGCTGTCAAAGTACAGCATCCGTATGTGAAGGGAAATTCTCGAGTCGATATCAAGACGATGGAAGTGTTGGTAAAAATAATGGAACGCATTTTTCCCGACTTCAAAATACAATGGCTAGTTGATGAAAGCAAGAAGAATTTACCCGTCGAACTTGATTTTCTCAATGAGGGCAAAAATGCAGAGAAAGTAGCAAAACAATTTCAGAAATATACATGGTTACGTGTGCCAAAAATCTATTGGGAACTTAGCTCACCGCGTATATTAGTTATGGAGTACCTTGAAGGTGGACAGGTGAACGATCTCGATTACATTAAGAAACACAAAATCGATCCATTTACTGTGTCGAACAAAATTGGTCAACTGTATTCGGAAATGATATTCACGACTGGTTTCGTGCACAGTGATCCACATCCAGGAAACATACTTGTGCATAAGAGTCCAAAGGGTGAAGTAGAAATCATATTATTGGATCATGGTCTCTACGCGAATCTGACTGATAAATTCCGGTATGAGTACTCAAAGCTTTGGCTCAGTATATTGAATGTTGATCGCCAGGCGATGCGTGTGCATAGTCAGAATTTGGGCATTAAAGGTGATTTGTATGGATTATTTGCGTGCATGGTAACGGGGCGGCCCTGGGAGACACTTATCCAAGGCATCAACAGAGTCAAGTACACCAAAGAAGAGGTGAGTGGCAAGGCACATTAAACAGGTAATGGCAGTAGCAAAAGCAACAAGAACAATTGATTTTGTTTTTGCTTTTAGTCCATAGTCTATAAAATATAATTAAACAAAATTAAAAAACAAACAAAAACAAAATTAAAATTGCTACCTGTTTAATGTGCCTTGGTGAGTAGAGGTGTAATTGTTGACTTTTTTTAAATACTAATAACTGACTTTCTGCGTCACATAGAAAACTACGCTACAAGACAACACCTCGCTCGTACTACCGCACATAGCGGATGTGTTGGCTCAAGTTGATCGTCAGATGTTGCTCATACTTAAGACTAACGATCTTATCCGAGGCATTGAGGCTACGCTACGTACACAAAATCGCATGACTGCCTTCTGGGTTATGTCTAAATGTTGTGTACATTCGACCTTCAACGAGCAAAAATCACTCAAATCAACACGCTGGAGAGCTCTGAGGCTATTGATTCGTGAGAAATGGGAAATATTCAAATTGAATATTTTTTATGTATACTTGGGGTTTATTAACTTTGGTTTCTTCGCGGCGTTGAAACAACTTTTATAGAATTAAAAATGCCTAAAAGAAAATTTTATTTTATTTATTCTAATTATTTGGAAAGTTAATAATTAAGTAAGTTTTTGTTTGTATGTGTGTACATATGTAGTTATTTTGAAAATTTATTTTTGTAATTATAAAAAAATGGCCACCTTTTAATTATATAAAGTGACTAGAGGACAAATGAACTGCAGCGTACAAAATAATTTTTTTAAGTGAAGAAAGTAAGAAAAAATACAAATCCAGCGAGCAAACTATTGAAATGAATTAATTATTAAATGCGTTAATTTAACTATTAAAATTTTATTGATCTACTTCAAATATCGAATATTTTTTGTTGTTGTTTTTGTAGCAGTAACTTTGCTCTGTCAGTGTAGTGTAATCACCGGTCGTCTTCGTCTAACTCATCTAACGATAGGCCCACGAAACTTGTTGTTTCGACAGGTCGCGTCCAGAGGGAGAGGGGTGTTAGATGAGTGGGTTTGATGGGGCATGTGAAAAGGTGGTTAGTGTCGTGCGGGGTGCCTTCACATGCCGGACATACGATAAGTAGGAGTTTGACCTGCTACAATATCCAGAACGTAACGTCTGCGATTGGTGGTGGTTGGACTCCGATAACGGCATTCGGGGGTCGGCAAGTTAAGAAGGTGGTGAGAGTGTCCCGATGAATGTCGTTGATGGCCTGTCTGTATACTGTCCGATCCAGTAACTGTCTGTTTGTTTTGTCTGAGATCTCGTGCGCGTAGTTGAGGCCTGGGAAGTGGCTCAGGTTCGAGCAGGTGTCTGCATGGGTGAGGCCTGCGGCAACACCCTAGCAGAAACTGCTTAGTGAGCAGTTTGTTATGCATTTGGGCCTCATTATGTAGATGTTGTATAGGTGACATCAGAAGGTATCCTGTCACGATCCTTAAAGCACTGTTTTGGCAGGTCTGAAGCTTCGTCTACTGCGAATCACTGGTTCCAGGCGCCCAGACAGGTGCAGCATAGTTTAGAACCGGTCGGCCTATTGCTTTAAAAGGCGACAGCAACATTTCCTTGTCTTTGCCCCAAGTGCTGCCGGCGAGCGACTTGAGAACCTTGTTGCGATTCTGTACTTTAGTTGCAATAGCGGTTGTATGCGCTGAGAAGGAGAGCAAGCTGTCAAAGGTAACTCCCAAAATGTTGGGGTTGTTAATCGTCGGAATTTGTGTCTCATCGACTTTCACCTTGAGTTGTAGCTTGACCTCCTTTGTCCAGATGGTGAAAATGGTCGCCGGGGATTTAGTGGGGGAGAGTTGTAAATTCCTCGCAGTGAAGAAGCGAGAAAGACTGGCGAGGTAGTCGTTTTCCTTGGAGCATAGGTAGTTCGCGGTCCACCTCTTCAGCACTGGCGGGAGTGTCGACTGTAAAATGTCATCTAGTAGAGTGGCGTGGAAGCCTTTTTTAGATCCAACGCTACTAGGACAGTCCTCTCGCAGGGGCGGTTTTGGTTGAGGCCGCGGTTTACCTGGGTGTTTATGACGGTGAGTGCCGTGGTGGTGTTGTGCACACTCTACGGAAACCATGCTGGTGCGAGGCTGGGGTCAAGTGTTGTAAAGAGTGGTAGTATAAGGACCTCAAGAGTCTTCACTACTGGGAAAAGGAGAGTTATCGGATGATAAGACTCCCCTTGGTTGGCGGGTTTCCCAGGTTTCAGTAGTGGGACCACTCTCCCTAATTTCCACTTATCAGGAATGATGAGAGGGGCCATAGACAGGTTGAAGTCCCTGGTGAGATATTCTACTCCCAATGGACCCAGCTTTTTCAACATCAGCATGTTTAGTCCGTCAGGGCGAATGGCTTTGAATGATTTCAAGTGTTTGATGGCCCCCTGAACCTCGTCGCTGGAGAAAGCAAGTGGCGCACTGTTGTATGTCAGTTTGTGCAGCCGTCTGTGGTTGAAGGGTTCAGAAATGACACAATGTAACGCTTATTGTAACATTTTTTAAAACCCCCCTAAATCTGAGGGTTTGCGCACGGGCCTGCTGCATCGCATCCTCACTGGCGATGAAAAATGGATCTATTATGATAACCCTAAGCAACGAAAATGTTGGTTCCTGCCAAGTGAACTAGGTCCATCGACAGCGAAAAAAAAGTGCGTGTAGCGTAGTACACATAACCGAAGTGAAACTTTCAAGGCATACAAAGAAAGAGGGAGAGACCCGAGAGAGAATGAAAGAGAGAGAGAGAGAAAGAATATATATCTAAATAAATTCACAACATTTGCAGAGAATACAAATAGATAAAATTTACAAACATAATTTTCGACGAGAATTCATAGAGCATACAAGTAAGTGTTGCTCAATATATACTTACATATGTAAATTATGTTAGTTATGTTTGTGCAAAAGTTCAATTGCATCTTCAATTCTTATAGTGTTACATAGTATGTGCATACGCACGGCAGCAAGCATTTTTTTTTCAATTTGCATTTTAATACAGGGAATAATATATGTATGCATTTTCTAGATAGTATAAAACTTTGAAATTTAATATAAATAAAAGAAAACTTCAAAGAAACGTATTTGAATATATGGGACAAGAAAGTTCAATTGCATCTTTATTAAATATAGTGTTGCACGCATATGTATGCACTGAAGCGACCATGACCTACCTCACGAATATCACGAATTCATGCAATAATTAGGGAGTAAATATTCTAATGATCAAATTCCTGCCTAACAAATGCTAAAACAATTATATTTTGCATATGCATATTTGTATGTGTGTATGCATACTTGATGCCCTAGCCTATGTACGTATATATTTGTATTCTGAACTTCCAGCAAAACAATGCTTATTAATATACACATATACACGTACATATAACTGCGCATACAGGGCACTCACTTTATTCCTCTAAATGCGTATGTCGTACCACGCTAAAATTCTATGCCTAGCGACTACAAGAATAAAATGCATTAATAGGCGCAGCCGTAGCGACCATTATTCTAGTTGCCATAGTGCTGAACAGTCTGAAATAGTCGCGGCGGCGCCGAACAGTTTCAACTATTGTACTGTACAACAAAAACTCATCATAAAATATATATAAGGTATAGCTCTCTCTCTCCTTTTCCTCTACGTTATGTCTTTTTTCTCTCTTGCGGAACGAAAATGCCCAAAATGTTGCATGACCTTGAAATTTTACTCTCCATTCACGCTCGTGTCTATCGACGTCTAACAAGTTTCGCTTCAAAAAATATTCATGCTTCAAAGGTTATGTTGTGCATTTCGTGGGATCAGAAGGGTGTCATCTATTGTGAACTACTTTAACCATCTGAAACAATCACTGGCGATCGTTATCGATTGCAGCTAATGCGTTTGAATCGAGCTTTCAAAGAAAAGCGGCCGGAATGGGACGGTATACATGACAAACTGATTTTTCTACATGACAACTCCAGGCCACACGTTGCTAAATCGGTACAGAAATATTTAGAGGGACTGAATTGGGAAATCTTGCCCCACCCGCCGTATTCCCCAGACATTGCACCTTCGTGTCACCATCTGTTCCGATCAATGCAGTCAGCCGTTATTGGAGAGCTCAATGAATGGATCTAATCAATAGAACTCGAATTTTTCGTCAATCCGTATGCTGTTTGAAAGATAAAAAAAGGTTTTTGTTTCCAATGGCACATACTTCGCATAATATCAGTTATTATTTAATTGTCTAAATAGTTCGTAACTTTGGCTAAGAAAGGACGGAAACTTATTACCATACCATATTTCACACTTTAAAATTCTTAAGGCCAATTTGTTATTAGCTCAAATGGTAATTAGATTTATCAACACCAGGAGGGAGGAAGCTAATTCTTGAAAATATTACCTTTTCTAGCATGAATTTGCGGCCTCTCCTCAAAATTACATGTCACACTCTCTCTGGATTTCTTCTTTCCTTGCAAGTTTTTTGGTAAATCGGAGGCCAAATTCCGATAATTTATGATAATTAATTAATAAAATTTATTCGCGTAGTCTTCCAGTAAAAGTTAAAAATTCTGGCGAATTGCCACTAAAACAAGAAGAAAAAGAATAAAATTTGCAAAAACTAGCAAGTTTCACGTACAGTTGACTGACTTCTTGTATATTAATTTGTTGGCTTTAATTATTTCAGACCTTACAATTTTAAAAGTCAATTAGTTTATTTTCTTAACATATAATCAGCTGTTGCAATCAGATACTTTTCTTGCTGTTAAACTTTTGGTAATACAAATTTTCTAAGCAGCTACATACAGCCCTCGTATGTTACTCTGCAAGTTTCTTGCTTACGCAAACCAGAAAATTAGATACTTTGTCATAATTATTGAAAATTATCATCTACGTGAACAAACATATTTACGAATTGTTGAAACTTTAGACACATATGTATATACATACATATGCGGTGTGTTTAGAGATTGTTATAAGGAGGATATTATATTTATATACAGGTATATTATATATAATTGGCGCTTAGACCCATTTTGGGTGTTTGGCCGAGCTCCTCCTCCTATTTGTGGCGTGTGTCTTGATGTTGTTCCTGAAACAGTTTTAAGCCAACTCCGAACGGCAGATATTTTTTGTTTTATGAGGAGCTTTTACATGGCAAAAATACACTCGGAGGTTTGCCATTGCCTGCCGAAGGGCGAAATTTACAAAAAAACAATAATATTAATCTGTTTTCTTATACTTCCATATTATACTGGACATAATGGACATTTTATAGCAAATTTACTGAAAAGTGTGTTATTTTCTATGGTAATTTTCAAATTGCTTACTCACGGATAAATATTAAATTACAAAAATATGGGCACTAAATTTTATGCCCATAGAGCAAATAATTTATTTATTTTTTGATAATTATTTTTTGATAATCATAATGTGCTTGCATACATACTTTCACATGACAGTCCTTAAGTAAGAAATTAACTTGAAATATATTTCCATTACCTCTTTTTTCTTCTGCTAGGCGTTTCCCACGTGCGATACCGGCCTTCCGTAGTAACAAAATGCGTGAAAAATAATAGATTATTTTCATTAGAAAAAACCGATTCACTGAACCATCAATATGTTCTTACACACGTACCATAATAAGCCCAAAACAGACGAGAAGCAACAAAACCAAATAGAAGTAATACACACCACTCCAGTACCAGTAATCATCAGTGATGATGATATCGTCTGGTGTGAATGTTGTCCACGGACTTAGGGTTGTCTCATTGCCAGAGGTAGTACCTATATCACGGTCAATCGACTCGACCGTCGAGGTCGCGACACTTGTCCGGCCGGTTATATTGGTTGCCGACATTACCGACATTTAAATTATACCGTACGTTTCAGTGCAAAGGTATTCTTCAACTAATAATTAAATTTATCCGAAATTGCGGCACAAGTTTTGATATTCAATTTGTCGTTAAGAATGGGCTTTGTTTGCAGACTTGTCTGTACATAGGTATATATATATTTATATGGATATTTTTAAAAACTATTACATGCATGCTTGTGTACGAGTATGTACTTACATATGTATATACTTGAACATGCAAACGGTAATTCAAACCTTTTGCAACAAATTTTGGAAAAGGTGCGCAAATTTTATCTATTAAATATATAGGATTTTCTCCGATCAAGCTTTGACAAATTGCTTGATAAGATATTCGTTCAATGCGTTCGTACATTCCTAGGCGATTTCGCTCATGCATTCGGAAAAGTGTACAAAGAACAATGTGTTTTCGAATTTTATAGCAATATGTGTCATATGTATGTATATATGTATGTAATGCACCATGACTTTAGGGTTTTTGGGGTAATGAACAACATACTTCTTTACTACCTACTAATAATAAGTTTCTTGAAACTCTAACAGAGAGAATTTCGAACGCTGGCATGACCTACAACTCTGTTGCAAAATTCAAAATTATAAGACTAATCAAATAATCAAAGTGGAAGAGGAAATGAATTAAACACATCTCGTAAAATCATAAGACTATTCGATTATTTGCCGCTTTCACCTGATTTAAATGTAAAACAAAATTTATTAAATATTTTTGCTTCAATAATAAATTTTCACCTCTTTATTTTTAATTCGGAGGTAGCTGCTAGCTTTCAAAGAACCAGAGGTACCAAGGTAACTTTTCAGGTTAACAGAGTCACAACTCTGGATAGTGATGGGTCTTCTAACCGGCTATTATTCGATTAGGTTAAGTTAGGTTAGGCTCATGACCCATTGTGATATCGGATGGTGAGCTTGCCCCGACCTCTCCTAAACCAATGTGAATTGATCAAAAACTTTATAAGTACCATGATTTCCACAATGCTGAGATCCTCCATCTCATTGAAGAATTGTTTACCGAGATTGACAAATCTTCGTCTGGATAGAGCAGAACTGTGCAGAATTCCATTAGATTGAATTAAAATAACTTCGAGTTCCAAACAGTAACCCTACGCAACCCTCTTGGTTTTATGGATGGCATCACTTCTGCCAGCAAACGAAAGGGATTTTCTTGCATCATGGACAAGTAGTGTGTTCTCAGCTGCCTAAATAAAATATTTCCATTGATTAAGTCAATCTACGCTACGATCAATTAAGTTTTGCTTTTTGATAAATTAATGGCTTTTTGGCCGAGGGACAACATTTATATCTTGTTTTATAGAGGAGGACGCCCTTGTACATCAGGAATTTTCTTACTTTGGGGCAGGTATATCTTTTTCACATTACGCAAAATCTGGCGCTTATTCTGATCTATAATTTTCATGAATCTGGATGTTTTTATAGTCAGTCATATACAAACAAGTCTTACTTATTTCAAGCTTTAATTGCTTTGTTATAAGAAATATTTAAATAAATGATTGTGCTTTCTGGCAGTTATATTCTCCAACGTACTTTTGCTAAGTGTTTAGCTGAACTCCTCTTCATAAAGGGTGATCAAATTGGAGGTACTTTTTCCAATAGGGGTTTTTTGACAGATCTCGCGTGACTACTGCCAAACTAATACATAATTGTTTCAGTGTTCATTGACATTTCATCAAGGAAAAACTTACGCCTCAACAACGATTACTCTCCGAGGAACATGTTAAACGAGGTTCTTTAAAGTGTAGGCAGGAATTTCTCTCACGCACTGGTGATCCTTTCCTTATATTCACTGATATTTTTAATGAACGGTTTTTCCATATCGAAATCTTTTCATGCAAGTTTTCAATCGGGGTTCTTGTCTGGGCTTACGGCTGGTCATGATAAAACTGGAATACCAAAGTCCAGACGCAAAAGCAATATCTGGCCTAGATTAATTTCTTAATGCTGCCCAGACCACCAGTGCCACCTTGATCAAAAAGGTTCCGACACCACGAATTTTTGAAAGAAGGTCAGATAGTTAATAAGAACTATTATTTGGGCGTTATAAGACGTTTACGTGCAGCAATTCGTCAAAAAATAAATGATTTGTGGAAAAACAACTCTTGGATTTTGCATCATGATAACGCATCCTCGCACAGTGTCATCATTATCCGTGAATTTTTGACCAAGAACTAAACGAGTACAATCCAGCAGCCACCGAGTTCACCTGATATGGCTCCCTGCAGTTTTTTTCTGTTTGGTCGAGTCACAAAACCACTTCGGGGAAAGCGTTTTAAAAGCCGAAAGGAAGTAATGGAAAAATTGAAGACGGCTCGGATAGCTATACCGAAAACAGAGCTCCAAAAAGGTTTCGAGAGCTGGATCAAACCCTGGCATAAGCGCATTGCAGCTGAAGGCGATAATATCACTTTTAAGAAATAAACTTGAATTTTGAGTTTTCTGAACATATTTCGGGAACTTTTTGATCAAGGTGTTAAATCCTCCTTATGTCAGTATTAACGACATCCCTCTGGGCCATCCGAATTGATGTCGTGCTTCCAAATGGTTCCTCTTTATGTACATTCTTCCGCAAATTTAAGTCTTCTCTCAATGTGTAGCTTAAGAATGCATTATATTTAGGATTTCCAGAAGACACTTCTCAAGGTTCAGTCTACTTGCTACTTTTGATAAAACAAAATAGTCTGAACGGAACTGTTAATAAGTTTTAAATAGATATAAAAATAAAAGTATTCGAAAATGTTGACCCTAAACAGGTTTTGAAATTGTTTTGTTTAAGTAGCGGAAAATTGTAATTGGCCATGTGGAGGAAAATGCACAAGACATCCAGCAAAGAAATATTGTTAAAATTCAACGTGATTCTTGAGCCATTTCAAACTTGCACTATATTTTGTAATTCACTTCCGACTGAATTTCATTGAAATTTTCTAGCAAATGGCATTGAAGTTATCGGAAGTGAATTACACAATCTGCCCGATTTTAGTAAGATTCAATGGGTTATAAAACTGCACATTCGAAATTATTATAAAAATTACTGTTTAATAACAGTTTGAAATTTTGAGAAAATTTGTTGAATTTCTTTTTTATTTGCACATAGTTTGAAACTTACATTTATATGGATTTTATAGGAGAATGGACAATATTTTCATAAAATCTTAAATTTAAATTAAATGGAAAAAGATAAATAGTCAAACTAATTAATAAGTCTATGTGTTATAGATATTTAACACACAGTATGTATGTATTTACACATGTATACACAAAAATAGTGAAACAAATACAACTTTCAAGACTCCTTGAAAAGCTCTCCCGGTGGGATACAGTAATTTCAAAAATTATTTATTTATCTCTTTGCTATATGGAATATTTACCTGGTTGCAAACGTTGATATCGGCGGCGCCGAGCTTTAATGATCATCTTTAATAAATTTTAAAAATTTCACTATATTATCAGAATCAACAAAACTAAAAATATAATTTCTGTCACATTACCCTTCCAAACAGTATGAATAATCCCGTAAGGAGAACAAAAAGTACTACCAAATAATGATAGAGTCCAAACCAATTGCAACAATGGAAGTCGGATTGTGATTGTGTTGTTGTGTTGGTTACATTTGTTACAGCACTGATTGTCGTGTATTTTGCCAGATCATTTGTAGACGTAGTGGTATCGAAATTATTGTACATTGCAACTTCTTTCGATTTCGGAAATATTATTTTTAAAAATGGAATCGTTACTTTAAGTTTCGTTTTATTTCGATTTTGTTTGGAAATTCAAAAGAAAATCATTCACAACATTTTTTGTTTGTTTGTTTATAGCGGTTACAAACTATTTGTCAACCGTTCGTTGTACACAAATTTTTCAACTGTTATTTTCTTATTTCCCATTCCCGATGTACCCTACGTATGTAGAGTTTGATCCTACGTAGAAAATGGGTTTTCAATTGAATTCAAATGAATGTTGAGTCAGCTGTCGGATATTAATTAAGAACCTGATAATGTTGGATGGCAGCAGTGTTTTTGTTGCTTTGATTTGTTTATCATTAAGTTTTAAGTCAACTGGAGAAATTAATATGCATTCTTATGTACGTATATATATTTGCGTATGTGTATAATACTCCAAAGGTAAGATAAGATATATGTTCTTGATATCGGTACGGTAAGGGGTTTATTGAAAATATTGTAACTTTTTAATTTTCGTTTGTATGTAAGCATTCGTGTCATTCGTGTGATAATGTATTTTTTTAAAAACATTGATGTTTGATATTTCTTCTTCTTTTCTTGATATTTTTGAAAAATATACACTTTGTGTACTGAAAGTTGTAGGTAGAGTTGGACGAAATGCAAAATGCGTGGAAAAGAAATGTTGTAAGACATATCGAGGCAAAATAGCCGATAACATCCAAGGCAGTCGTCAATGTCCCACATCTCTTAAAGACGACTAAGTCCGTTCACCCAAATGTAACATGAGCAAAATGCCGCACTTGTATGCAGGTACACTCTTACTAACATGCAATCCACTTATTTTTGAGAAATTCGTAAGAATAGTGAACAAAAGACGGCGCAACGAACGCACCTGCAGAATCGTCCGGCAATTGTGACTGATTCTATATGATATATGCACAGAATCCATGCTGAGCCAAAATAAACATAGCCTTGTTATAACGAGCCACTCTCTAATAGGCAGACAAGCCCAGAGGCTAGGCGCGCAGACACTTGACTTTTGCATAAGCGGCTTAGAGGAAGAAGAGGAAGAGACGATTTTGTACCTTCTGTGTGCCACTGTCCTGCTCTACCCAGACGAAGACTCACCACTTTAGGTAGGCAACCTTTAATGAGTTGAAAGATTTCAGCAAAGTGGAAATCAGTGATCTTCTCAAGTGTTTGATCAGTTCGTATTGTGTTTAGGAGAAATCAGGACAAGTTCGCTGTGAACTCTGAACCTGACTGCTCGCATAGTGGACAGGCGCTAGAACCCAGCTTAATATAATGGCATACCACTATTAGTATTTCAAAAAATATCCCGTCGGAGCATTGGAAAGTAGTTGAAAATGAATCATGATTTTTACAGTCATGAAAGATGTCAATGTACTATATGCCATATGCTGGCTCTGTGCTACCATTCTCAGAAGAAAGTGGTTATACCAGCCGTTACTATCTTAATGACTGCCTGGCTAGCAATGAAGGTATTGAATCTAGGGTTATGAGCTTTGTAATAATAGATCTGTACTACGAGTAGTTATTTGTCAACTTACTGCCAACTCAACTGTTGCAGCGCACATCTCGACTTAGAAAATACTTCAGTAGTCTAGCCCCTCCATTTTGTGGAAGAATATCAAGGCGAACCCCATAAATTTGACAGGATAAAACAGAATGTACGCGCCAAAACAAAATCCCGAAATACGTATGTATTGGATTCACTTCGCACATTCGCGAAAAGTGAACCTACTGTTATTTTATTTTTCCTAACACCAAGTCATGATATTTTACAATTTCAAACAAACCATTTACAATCCTCTTGACTACGCTCTTAAAGTACGTTCACATATGCATTAATTAGCAATAAATCCACAAAATTAATCACATATGACAGATTACCTGAAAAATTGACAATCAGCTGTCAGGACTGTTTTGAAAGGGTTTTCTTTATAGAAATTGCTTTGGTGGAATATATTGGAGTTTTTGGTTTGTTTAATTATTATTAACGATATGAAACAAAAGCATTTGGAAAAAATCCGTTAACGACGCCTACTGAGGTTACAAAAAATTATGGCAGTAATACGTATGCGAAATTCAATATTACATTTTATAATTAACAATAAGAGGGCAAACCGTTTATGGACACACGCTTTTTCTGTAATATGAATACATAATTAATAATATTTAACAAACATTTTTTTTATAATTATGTCTATTTTCTGTTTTCTTTGCCAGCGTCCATTTTATTTAGTTTTTACTTTGACGTTTCTCCTTACATTCGTAATAATAATTATCGATAACACAGGGTTGTATTGAAAAAAGTGTGGTAATAATCACGGATTGTTTTATAATCTCAGACTTCGGGGGAGAAATTGTGTATGGTTAATCTCGCTTTTTAAATACGGATTGGGAGTTAAGCACGAAAAAGTGGATAATCTATGTACTTATATGTGAACGTATTATCATATCACTCTATGCTTGTACTACTAAGGCGTTGGACTGGAGTAGGAGCTCCTGTAATATTACTACGTAATCTAAATCCGCCGGCATTATGTAATAAACCTAAGCTGCTACTTAAAGCGGTTAGAACGCATTTGATTCCGGGAGACGCGATAATACCGATGGATCTTCCATTTTAATTTAAGCGATTCCAATTCCCAGTCAAATTAGGTTTTGTGACAATAAACAAAGCTCAGGGACAAACTCTTACGGTGGCTGGTTTGGACCTTAGATCTCAATGTTTTACAATAATTGGTCATATATTATGGGCAACTCTATGCTATGTAACAAATAAATAAAGTTTATATGTCTCGGTTCCTGTTGGAAAAGCTAGGAATATTGTAAAAACTGAAATCGTACATAACCACTTATTGGAGTTCATTTAACTGTGCATTCTGTCTATTCATTTTGACCATCGTTTCAAAATTTTATAAAAATTACTATTTTATTATATGTATTATAATTCATTGATTATTGTATAATTATTTTTTATTTATAGCACTTATTTTATGATATATGCTACTTGCTAGTATATTGATTTATAGTATAAATGTTTAAAGTAGTGCTATTAACGCATATGTAAAATGTCAAGTGATCATCTTTATTGGTTTCATTGTATCATTTATTGCTGCCGAAACGTTGAGAATATTACAACAGGTGTTTATGGTACCGTTTCGTGAATCCATAGGAGTGCTTCTACATGAATCACTTCCTTAATTGGGTTTAAAACATTTAAAGCGTACGAAATAGATTTGGGAGAGTAAAAAAAATAAAGTTTATAATCAAAGGATATGAAATAGGTTTGGGAGAATAAATTTGATCACAATATCTATCTATATTAGTCTGTTAATACAAACATGGGAACGATGTTTAGTTTATTGGTGAGCGCTTGACATATGAGTGAAGTTGGTATAATATTTTAGAGAAAATAACTACGATAAATTGCTATTTGTTCTGATGAAACTAGATTAATTCTTTTTTGCTATTCTGGCGTCTATTTTGCGGAACGCAATTTCGTTGAGCGTAAGGAAAAATGAATAAATATTACTCACCTTCATTTTTTAGTTGGCGTAATAAAATAACGTTCCGCATTGATAAGGTAATTATCTGCAAGCAGAAAATATATTTACTTTCAATTTGTTTCAGTAAAAGGTGTGTTTTTAGACACTTTATTCAGTGAGTAACGACAGAACCAGCTGTTGAGCTGACGTAAATGTAGAGGTTTTGTTATATTATATTTTCTTTATCGTCCCCTTAGTATACCAATAGCCTATGTGCTCATAGGCTATTATTTTTTTATTGAATTTTTGGATTCTCCATCGTCGATTTTATATGTGGTAAAAATTTTGTCAAATTCTAGTTCCACAAAGTGGTTCAAAACGTCAGTCAAAAAATAATAAATATTTACAGACATAACGAGATTTGAGTTAGAGCTACTTTCGACAAAAAGTTTGAAATTCATTTTCTCAAAACATCAAAAAATTTATAGGCTATTTTAATACTAAGGGGATGTTATGTTTACAAACAACTAATTTCTTTATATGTTCTATTTTTTAACAATTCTCTTCCGCATTTACATTATCCTGCCCATGGTAACCTGTCTTATAGAAACAATATTTCTTATTGAAGGTTTTAATGAGATGTTGCTTTTCAATGAATTTACATGTATTTATGCAGAAATTCTGCTATTATTTAAAAAAAGAATATTTTGCAACATAGTCATTTTCTTATATTTTCCGTGAATAATTTCATAAATAAAAACATGTATCTTTACTAGTTCTTTAACCCATGTCTTCCCACTGCTCCGTTTAAGGTGCACGTACATTTTATGTGGCAAAGCTGAATTATAACAAGTAGATGGTTTTTTTTATACTAGACGTCTTTAAAGTTAATCAAGTAGTACTTGCCAGTATTTTGCTCATTTGTTATTTTTTTACAAATTTTCGAATTTTAATAAATAGTTGCTCCTTTCAACTGTATCATTTAAGCTACGGGGTGAATTGTCTTTTCTTTTTTTTTGCATTACAATGAAATGAGTGGACACTTTTTTGTATTTTATGTTAAGAAATGAAATAAAACAAAATAAATAAAATATCCCATTTTCACGAAATATTATGAAATATAGAACATTTTACAAAATGTCGTATGGTGAGCCTTATCAAGGACTAAAACCGACAATACCAATCCAAATCTTGGTGTATGTGGTTCCGTCGGGACTATTTTGATTTCTAAGCTGCCAGCTGATGACCAATACAGCCTTTACATTGATAATGTCTTTACATTTACTTGCTACTCGAGCTAATAAAGTTGAAGGTGCGCCGCTAAAAGATGTAAAGGAAATGTTCTCGGTAAATGTGTGTGCAAATAACGCATACCAGTTGTACCGACTCTCTCCATCAAGAATGAACTGCCTGATTCGATAAGACACGATGGAAAGGATCACTACATAATCAGCAACGAAACTCAAATTTGGTGTCGTGAATGCCAAAAGAGTACTAAGTTTCGGTGCAGCAAATTCATCGACATTGGTCTCAATCTTTCCACACAATAAAATAATTATTTTCTCTGATTAATTGCTTTTTTCATATGTTGTTTATTGATTTTATATAATTACTTTTAATTAACAATAGATTAAGGTCGTGAACATTATTTCTCTGTACATAATCTATGGGCATATTTTCCCAAAGTCCCATTTAAAAAGCTGAAATCCGGTTTCAAAAAAACTTATAAAAATATAACGCATATTTTACTACTTATCAGCTACTTTTTTGATATATAAAGGGTAGTTAAGATTCAAGGGCCGGTGTTGATTTTGAATAAAATACAATTTTTTTAAGAAATTATTGCCATTTTTCTTTATTATGATAATATTGGTATAGCTCAATTACGTATGGAACAAAATATGGGCCAAATGGCCGCCGCGGCCTCGGTGGCACACCTCCATCCGATGGTCCAAATTTTCGATGACGCTGAGGCTAAATTGAGGTTCTATGCCGTTAATGTGCCGAATTATCTCATCCTTTAGCTCTTGAATTGTTGCTGGCTTATCGACGTACACCTTTTGTTTCAAATAACCCCTAAGAAAGAAGTCCAACGGTGCAAATCACATGATCTTAGCGGCCAATAGACATCGACGCGACGTGAGATTATTCGGCCATCAAATTTTTCGCGCAAAAGAGCCATTGTTTCGTTAGCTGCGTGACCAGTGGCACCGTCCTGTTGAAACCATATATCGGCCACATCCATATCTTCCAATTCGGGCCATAAAAAGTTCGTTATCAACCTACGATAGCGCACACTATTCGCAGTAACTGCCTGACCGGCCTCATTTTGGAAAAAATACGGCCCAATGATGCCGCCAGCCCATAAACCGCACCAAACAGTCACTCTTTGTGGTTTTGGTAATTGGTTTTTCGGCAATCACTTTTGGATTATCATTCGCCCAAATGTGGCAATTCTGTTTATTGACGAATCCACTGAGGTGAAAATGTGCCTCATCACTGAAGATGATTTTCTTCGAAAATTGGACCATCACTGTTGCCATTTCCTGCCACCATTCTGACCATTGACGACGCTTGAAATGGTCAAGAGGCTTTAGTTCTTGAGTCAATTGCACCTTGTAAGCATGTAAATGCAAGTATTTATGCATAATGTTCATCAACGACGAGCGTGAGAGGTGCAATTAATTGTTGGGCACGACGACGAGTTGAGGTGGACGGCTCTTCAACCACACTATCGCGAAGAGCAGTAATATTTTCTGCAGTACGAGCATGCACTGGTGTTTTCACATCTCCTACAGACCCGGTTTGCTCAAACTTTTGCACAATATTTCCGATTGTACGCACATTTGGACGATTTAATTGATCGAAAAAATCACGAAGTGCGCGATATGCATTTTGATTTGAACGCCTGTTTTCATAATAAGCCTGAATAACTTTAACGCGTTGCTCGATTGTGTATATTTCCATGATTCAAATTGAGTTAGTCTAAAATTGAAATATGTCAAATGAAATGCAGAAAAAAACTTGATGTTTAGGTGTGGTTCACATTCAACATCGGCCCTTGAAATTGAATCACCCTTTATAACAAAGACAAGAATTCTTTCTTTGCCTTGCGAAAATATGGGTTAACTGTTTGTGAAAAGTAATGGAATGGTTTAGTTTTTCAAAGTATTTCAATTATTTGTATCGCAATAGTCTAAACTCATGGCTTAGAATTCCATGACTGTAACAGTTTGTTTTGGCAATTGCCTCAAAATAAGCTTTGTTTCAAGCCAAGAAATGAAGTCCTCATTATTTACTCATTACATTTGTGTATCTTAAAACATAAAAAATTATGTAAAGAAATAAAATACTGCATATCAATATCAGTTAATGTAATTTATTTATTAAATAAGTTGTTCATTTACTTCTAATTAAAATTAAACTTATTCTCGCGCTCATACTCAAAAGGCACACAATTTTTTTTTTAATGCTACCCCGCTCTTCAAAAAAACAAAGATACAGCAGGATCACACTTTGAATAAGGTTCGGTACTATAAATTATACTCTTATATTGCAATTGGCGTATTTATGGTGAAAAAAACCTCAATAAGCTAAGGCAAGAGAGAGAGAGAGAGTGGTGTGGAGCGCTAAAGGAAAATTATTTGCGACCTTTTTATATCTCAGCTCAATACAAATATTCTAAAGGCTAAATAGTTTCTGTAAGATTATGAAAAATGCAATAGACTGGATAATTCCATAAATTTATTGGGACGAAATTTTGTTGGCCGAATCATGGGAAGAAATTGGCTACTTTGGCCATGTAATTGGCTTCTTTGGGTACCTTTTATGGGGGTACGAGAAGTCACTGGCCTATGCTTAAAACTGTCTATGAATGACCACTTTAATATCAAAATTCAGTCTGTAATCAAGGTGGCCATATAAGCAAATACATATGTCTAAAAATATTTTTAAACACTAAACCCCGTAAATTCTAAAGTTAAACCACTGGTCATTTTACTTATTTGCACATGTTTAATGTATATGAAAAAATAAGTTCCATATCCTAAAAACACCCGTTATAAATATGATATGTTTTAAGGTTTTTGTTTTTAGTTTATACTCTTTCAATACTACTTACACGAATAATGAATAAGACAAACACAATTATCACTAAAGATATGATGCAAATACTGAGATCTTCCATGATTGCCGAAACGGTTTGTCAGCTTGTACAAACTCTACCATTGGCAAATGAAGTCAATTTAAGCAGGAGTAGTCTAGCTTTTATCACTTATTATATTTATATCTTTACATAGATGTAGATGTCGTATGGGTGCTATCAACACCTATAACTATATACATACGAGTATATTGTTGTATTAATATCAATATATTACAAAGGTTAATAACTTGTGGCTAATTATCAAGGCTCAGGAGATACGCGATCATTTTATAAGCTATAAATAAATCATTTCCCAGCTTATTTTTTTTATTTTATGATAAACAATTTGCAGTATATATGTACGTGTATATATTACACATATACTTTATTAATTGATTTTGCACTTTTTAACGTTTTATTAGAACTAAATTAAATTTTCTCATTTTCATTTACTTTTAGTCTAAGAATTTAATAACCATATTTATTAAGTTGAGGTTTTTGCTGCTTGTTGTTAACACATTTTGATAATCACATTAAAGGAAATTACAACAATTCGAACCAAAATTCATTAACCACAATCATTCGCGTTCTTTGCACCATTTGCGGCATTTCACAAAACATGCCTATTTTGTTCTACACTTTAAAGACGAATGGAGTGTTTAATGATCCAAGTTGAATCAAAAGAAAAGTAAATGCAGACGTAATAAAAATAATAAAAGATTTGGGCCGTACTTCTTTCCAATTTATATTGCCCTCTACGAATCATATGTATGTATGTATTTAAAAAAAGTGTTTGAACTCAGAAGTTTGTCATTGCGTGGCGAGAAGCATCCACTTCCTTGATTCAGAGATTGCTTTTGAACCCACAACTCACGAACTAAAAGGCGATGTGCCATGCGCAAGCACGCTCGACTAAGGCATGTAAAATTTACGTACTACTTGGGGTTTAAGTAAATGCATACATATGTGGAGCATTTCCAGCAATGAAGCTTATCGGCAGCAATGTTATCTGTGCTCTACAATTGTTTTCTTTTGCGTGTGCTCGTATTCAATAACATTAAATACTAGTAAACGTTAAAAAATACGTAGTTTGCGCCAGCACACCTATAGAATTTTTAAATGTATGCTTAGATCAAACTCTCAGTAATTATTATTATTAGAATTGGATATACATACATATATATATATGGAGCGTTTGAGAGAAGGATTCGACGGAAGATTTTTGGACCTTTTCACGTTGGCGACAACGAGTAACGCAGGCGATGGAACAATGAGCTGTATGAAGTTAACGTCGGCATACACATAGCGCAGCGAATAAAGATACAGCGACTTCGTTGGCTGGGTCATGTCGTCCGAATGAATACAAACGCTCCAGCTCTGACCGTATTCGATGTGGTACCAGCTGATGCTAGTAGAGAAAGAGACTTGGCTTCACTTGGTGTGTCCAATTGGCACCGGTTAGCACAAAAAGAAATGACTGGCGCACTTTGTTAAACTCGACCAAAATCGCATAAACGGTAAACGCGCCAATCAAGAAATAGATGTTAAGTGGATATGAGTGTTTATTTATATTGAGAATTACGCGGACCTATTAAAAATGGAGTAGAATGTAACTAAAAGATAAGATAATAAGCCTAAGCTTTCCGATCTAAAAATAATGATAATAAGAAGAAGGAAGCGAGATCAATATTTTAAAATTTACTAGGTTCTGATCTAATACATATTATTTATTGGCACATGCACTTACTATCCCTGCTGGGAAAATCACTAGTTTTAAGCTATATATGTATATATTATATATATATATAATTGGCGCGTGCACCCTTTTTGGGTGTTTGGGCGAGCTCCTCCTCCTATTTGTGGCGTGCGTCTTGATGTTGTTCCACAAATGGAGGGACCTACAGTTTCAAGTCGACTCCGAACTACGTTTTAAACTAACCTCTTCTAATTGATTCTTGTATCCATGAAACCAGTAGAAAAAAACTAACAATTAAAATTGGGATTGAGATTGTGAACCTCGTTCTACAGATTCTTAACGTTTCCTTTGGTTGAGAATATTAATGAAATTACTGCTAAAAATTTTCCATTCAATTGAGTTTTGAAAGGATTTTAGAACACATCCAATATGCACACCCCACTGAGTTTTACACCACACAAAAATTAAAACTCCACACACCTCCCTCCTCAACATTTCATCTATTACATTTTTAACTATGTATATTCTTATTTTTGAAATGATAAATGCATAAATAAAACTTATTGTAGAAAATGTTTCCCCTTATACATATCTACAAAAAAAAATTTAAAAAAAAGAAAATTTGCCACGGAAAATGAATGATGATACATACACATAGCCCATAAAGTCTGGGTTCACCTTATAAATATTTTTAAGTTGATTAAAAACACAACATACAAGTATATTTATAGTTCAAAACCATATATATTTCTAGTTACAAAAGCCAAAAAGGGAGAACCATCACATAATTTTTCACATAACGGTAAATAATTGCAGCAGCATGTAGATAAATACAAGAACCAAAAAGTTTGCCTTCACTTTTTTTTATTTTAATAACACCGTTATTTTATTATAAATTTTCTCGGTTTTGCTCACTTTTCATTATTTGTTATTAGCATATAGTTGATCGACTGGTGAGTTCAGTTGCAGGAAGTGCACTTAGGAATTGCTCTTGAGAAGCAAAATTTTGTTGGTAAAATCATACACGGTGGTAGAGGAGTTATGGTGTGTGGTTGTATGGCTGCAAGTGGTGTAGGTCAGTTAGAATTTATTCGACTATGAATAAATGGGGTATTTGAACATTTTAAAAAGAAATTTCAAACAGAGTACCGATAATCTTGGTTTATCAAGAGCGTTTTGGTTCCAACACGATAACGACCCAAAACATAGACTTGACGTTCACATATGCCATAATTACCAGTAAATCCGCATAATTAATCTGCTCGTTCACAAATGGCAGATTTCCTGCAAAATTGACAATCAGCTGGCAATAGTGATATTCACAGAAATTATTTTGGTGGAATATTTCGGTGTTTTTGGTTTGTTTAATTATTATTAGCGATATGAAGAAAAGATAAAGAGAATGAATAGCTAATTTAATTGAGCAATTGGTTGCTAATAATAAACAGTTGGAGCAAATCCGTAAACGACGTTTACTGAGGTTTCAAAAAATATGGCAGCAATACGCATTCGATATTACATTTTTTCTGTTATATGAATGCATAGTTAATAATACCTAACAAACATTTTATTAGAATTATGTTTACAAACCTGTTTTCTTTGCTGGCATCCATTTTATCATATTTAGCTTTGACTTTGACGTTTTTCTTTACACTCGTAAAAATAATGATCTATTACACAGAAAACACAGGGTTATATGTCAAAAAGTATGGTTATTATATAGGATTATTTATAACCTCAGATTTGCGAGAGAAATTTTGTACGAGAAATCTCGCTTTTTAATTATGGATTGGGAGTTAAGCTCGAAAATATAGATAATCTACTTCTATGTGAACGTATTTTTAGATGACTAGATGCGAACCTCTTTTTTTCGCGACTGTGAATGTGCATTATTTATAACACTCGGCAGTAATGCCACACCGGGAGAAACATAAATTGGGTATTTTTCAAACAAAATTGCTAATATCAGTTTCTTTACCACCATTGTGATTAGTGTCGGGCGCTCCGTTTCCCAGTAGGCTTATATCAGCACCAGTATAAAATACGTCAATAAGCAAAAAATTAAAAAAAAAAAAAACGATTTAAGTGAATCTATTCAAAATTGAATGTACCATAAAAAATGGGTAACAAAAATAAATTTGTAAAACAACGAATTGAATAAGTTAAAACAACATAAAAATAGCGGTTAATTCTTGTTAGCTTAAAAATATTTAATAAAACTATGTTTGTTTGAGATCACAAATGAAATTCAATTCAATTACCTACGCTTTTAAAGCAAAGTATAAAATATTTACACATACATGTTGTTGTTGTTGTAGCAATAATGCAAGCCCCGTCAGTGTATGGTATATCACCGGTCGACTTCGTCTGGCTCATCTAAAGGTAGGCTCAGGAAACATGCTGTTTCGACAGGTTGGGTCCAGAGGGAGAGGGGTGTTAGATGAGTAGGTTTTAGAGCCATGTGAAAAGGTGGTTAGTGTCGTGCGGAGTGCCTTCACATGCCGGACATGTGTTTGGTATGTCGGGGTCAACTTTGGATAAGTAGGAGTTTAACCTACTACAATATCCAGAACGTAATTGTGCCAGTGTTGCGCGTGTCTCAGGGGGAAGCTGGAGGTCTTCATCTGCTGTAGGTTGTAACAGTCTCCCGGTGAATGTCGTTTCATGTCTGTCTAAACACTGTGTGGTCCAGTAGATGTCTGTTAGTTTTGTCCTGGATCTCTTCGGTGTAGTTTAGTAAGTGTCTTCTGATGTGCCTGGGAGGCGGCTCTGGCTCAAGCAGGTGTCTGCAAGGGTGAAACCTACGGTAGCACCCCAGCAGGAACTGCTTGCTGAGCAGTTGATTGTGCTCCATTACAGGGAGCATTTGTGGACATTAGGAGGCAACCGGTCGCTATCCGAATGGCAGTATTTTGGCATGTCTGTAGCTTTATCCACTGCGTGTCACTAATTCCAGGCGACCAGACAAGCGCAGCATAGTTTAGAACCGGCTAGCCAATTGCCTTCAATGTCAATTGCAACAATTCTTTGTCTTTGCCCCAAGTACTGCCGGCATGCGATTTGAGGACCTTGTTGCGATTTTGGACTTTAGTGGCAATTGCAGTTGTGTCAAAGGTTACACCCAAAATTTTGGTATTTGTTTACAGTCGGAATTGGTGTGTCGTCGACTTGTACTTTGAGGGGCAGTTTGACTTTCTTTGGCCAGGTGGTAAAGAGGGTCGTCATAGACTTAGTGGGGGAAAGTTGGAGATTCCTCGCAGTGAAAAACCTAGAAAGTTCGGTGAGGTAGTTGTTCACTTTGGAGCACAGGCCATCGATGTCATTGCCGGACGCCATTATGGTGCAGTCGTCAGCGTATGAGACCAGAGAGACTCCCTCTGGTGGTTGAGGGAGTTTCGAGATATAAATAGAAATTGAACAGCAAGGGGGAAAGGACACCACCCTGCAGATAGTTGGCGGCCCACCTCTTCAGCCCTGACGCTAGTGTCGACTGATAAATATCTAGTAGCGTGAAATGGCAGTGTCGAAAGCAGACAGATTAAAGGGATTAAAGGGACAGATTAAATACCCTTGTGAGTCCTACTCGCAAGGTGCTTCAGCATCAGGGTGTTCAGTCCGTCAGGGCAATGGCTTTAGATGATTTCGATTTGTTAAAGGGGCGCGCTGAACCTCATCACTGGAGAAAGTAAGTGGCGCACTATCGTTCGTCAGTTTGTGCAGCCGTCTGGTGGCACGGTTCTGTCGGCCGAAGTATGCAGTGTGAAAAGTCGGCTAAAATAGCTCGCGCATCTCTTCGGGTCCAACGAAGTGCAACCATTAAAGATGATGCCCACCTTGTCGTTGTGCTTCGTCGGGTTCGACAGCGGCCTTACGGTGGACCAGAGCTTACTCGTACGGAAATAGCAGATGCTCAACCCATTTGGTCCGCTTGTGTTGATCTACCACTTGCCGGATCTCGAAATGGAGATCCCTTACGCGGGGATCCCCGGAATGGATCTGGCGTAGGTGGTCACGCTCGATTGCTTAACTGGTTGCTTCAGCTGGGAAATTAGGACGAATGTCCTTGAGCCTTCCAGCGGGGATGAAGCGGGCCGCAGAAGCTGTGAGCACCTTGCGGAATGCGCGTTCGCCTGCGCGCCCATCAGTGGGGATGGGAAGAGCGGCGAAAGTTTTTTGCGGTGAGTTCTGCGAAGCCAGCTCAATTAGGTCTCTTGGCAGATCTCTCAATCGAGACAATAATGAGCAAGTGGTCTGATGCAAGCGATAGCATAGGTCGCCAGGTTATGCTATTTATCAGACGAGCGCTAGCTCTTGTTATGTCAGGCGAGCTGCTACAATTGCCCACTACCCTATTGGGGACGTCAAATTTTTTCTGTGCTTAATGTCGAATCGCCTATCTGCTCTACCAATAGTTGTCCCCTACGATCGTTTGGCAGGCTTGAATGCCAAAAATCGTTATTCGCATTGAAGTCACCTACAACCAATCGGTTTTCACCTCTGATGAATGCACCTATGTCAGGGTGATATCCCACCGAACAGCAGGTGACAGGGTGTATGTATATATTAAAGATTTCGAGCTCGGCATCGCCTGACCGGAAAACTATACTTTGACATTCTAAGGTGCTGTCCATGCGATCGATGCCTTCATCGAAGAGACGATACTGCACTGTGTGATGGACTATGAATGCTAGGCCACCACCGTTGTCTCACTCGCGACCTTTTCTGTGCACGTTATAGCCATCCCTGGTGATCTTGTTTTTTTTTTGTATGCGGACCTTGGAGGTGGAATCTTCTAAAGATGTATTTGTACAAATACTCCCTGAAACAGCCATGCCCAGCATGAAGGCAATGTTTCCATGTGTTCTTCGGATCCATTTCTATCTCTATTCAAAACAGTATTGAACGGGTAGATTAATTTTGTCGATTTATTGGTAATTAATGCATATGTGAACGTACTTTAAAACAGCA